>CM076570.1:1506788752-1507130713 GCA_034641835.2 Pinus albicaulis | reverse complement strand
CCTCCTTTCCCCTTCTGCTTTTTGCTGATTTCCTCCTTTTTTCCAGCCACCTTGACTCTGCCTCTTGGCTGTGTTCTACACCTCTTTTCAGCAGAGTTCTCCTTTAGATCCCTGTCCCTTTTGACCCTAGATCTATTGGCCTCTTTTTAGTGTGTTTTAACTATATTTTTTCCCTCTTTAATAGTAGTTTTGAGAGACCCGCCTTTTTGGGGTTAGATCGATGCATTGTTAGCTATTAATTTTCTGTTATTTCAGCATTATATACTGTTCTCTGTAGATTTATTTTCAGTTACACAGCACACTTTTTATTTTTCTCTCAAAACATCAGGGTTTAAAAATTAAAATTAACGCACGCCACACACTCACCCTAAGCGAAGAAGATCCTGGTTACCACCGCCAGGCAAAGAATTTAAAACATTGTAAAATCAATTGAAACTGCACCTTTCTACCCTTGTTTTGACATTGTAATCACTTGATTCTGCACCTCCCTGCCTTTGTTGGTCGTTCTTCTTCCCCTTGTGCTGTGTTTGTGTTGTCACCATTGTGCCCCAAAGGCGCACATCCCAGAGACTTCTTGGCCTTCACCCTCAGTTTCCGGTCGGTCAACCTACTCCTTCCCGCCATCGTCGAGTTAGTTCTCCTCCAAGTCCGCACTCCGACTCCTCTTCTGATTCATTGGGTTCTCCTTTTACTTCTGGTTCTCCCCCTGTCACCTTCACTATGTCTGGTCCAGGGCCTAACGCTAGCGGTAATCCAGGCCCTAATGTCAGGATTACTACTAGCGGAACCGCCACAGGAACTACCTCGGCTGTACCTTTGCTCCCTTACATGACAGGCCTCAGCTTCCCCGATCTCAATCAGTTGACCAATGACCCTATCCGCCATAATGTTGGTTGGCCTACTATGCCAACCAATCTCCCCTCCGACATCCCTAAGTTCAAAGGCCTTTCTGGAGAATATCCAACCAACCATGTCCGATCTTTCCACATGTGGTGTTCCTCCAATTCCATTACCGATGATTCCATCCGTCTTTGGTTGTTCCAATGCACGCTTACGGGCGAAGCTTCTAAATGGTATGTTGACCAGGACACCTCCTCCCATACCACCTTTGCGACCATTTCCAAAGCCTTTTTATCTTATTTCTAGCACCCTCTCCGATACGAAACTGGTACAGAGCTTTTGACCTCCTTTCGTCAAACCTCTTCAACCCGCGTTTCCACTCATGTCCAGGAATGGTGGAGAAGAAGGAGCTCATGTCGAGCTCCCCCCTTTGAGGATCAGGTTTATATGGACTGGTTCCTTCACACTCTCTTACCTCCCATTGGCAAAGATGTCGCCTCCCATTTTCCTCAAACAGAAGAATCCGCTCTCCAAATCGCCTGAAATATGACCTGATCTACGCTTAGTCTGGTTATGTTTATACCGTCCTTCCTGACCTCCCCAGGCCCGGTGGTGCTAACACCCTGGGGGCATCTCATTCCATTGATGGTATCGTTGGAGCCCTTTCTCATCCATATGCTCAACCTCATATGGGCTATGGTCTCCCTCCGGGAGGGGCCAGCGCCTCTAGCACTTTTCCCCCTCCAAGTAGCATGTATCCAGGATACGGCATGCCTCATCCTTTTGCCCAGCCTCCTGCTTACCTCAATGTTTCCCAACCTAACCACTATCCTTATCCACAGCCTGGTGCTCCAGCTCCTCCAGCATTTGCACTTCCACCTCCCTTGCCTTCTCAACCCCAGCAACAACACCTACAGCCCCCTCCAGGGCAAGTATTTGCACAGCAGGGCGCGAATAATCCCCCTTCCTCTCAAAGAAGGTGGAGAGGCAATCAAAATCAATCTGCCCCTGGTACTCGTGGACCCAATCCTCAAGGTACTGACCCTAACACTGCTAACCAACAACAGGGCACTCAGCCCAAGCCGGATAGACCTATTCGCACAAATAAGCCTTGTTCATGTTGCGGTGTTTACGGTCATTACACTCACGATTGTCCCCTCTTACCACAGATGCGGTAGATGTGGGAGTCTCAAGCCACATTGTGAGGACAACATGCCTCCCCTCACGCTCCCCCTAATGTGGCCACTACTCAACCAGCTGTGTTTACCAATCCTTTCCCCTAGAAAGGATTCGTGGCTTCCCAACCACCTGACAGACAGGTCGCCACTCAACCTTCCCCTTCTAGTTCCTTCGATTACCAGATCCTCATGATGAACTTTGATCCATCCCCAACCGTCAACCTTCACCCTCAAATTCGGTCTCGCCAGTACCCCAAGCCTTCCGCTCAGTCTGCCCCCGAGTCCCCTTCTTCAGGTTCTACAGAGCCTCTTTCGACATCCAATGGCCCCTTACATATCCCTCAACCTAAAGTTGAGGTTCATCCCAAGATTCCTAAGGGACCATTACGCCGAAATGCTGCTTCGTCGAGCTGCTCATTCATATAGCATAGTATATGATTTGGTGCAGTCTCCTGCTGCCATTTCCACATTGGAACTCCACCAGTCGTGCCCTTCCCAAAAGAAGGCTCTACTATCTTCCATGGGCACTGTTGATCCTGCTGATGACCAAATGATTGTTTTCGATGCCCATCAATCAGAACATCCTCCTCTCCCTGCTTCCGTTGCCTTCCAAATCCTAGTCAAAATCCGGAACGCTAACGTTTCTCGGTGTATAATTGATGAGGGGGCATCCACCTGTGTGATGTCCGCTTCGATTTGGAAGCAACTCGGATCTCCTGAGTTGGCCCCTTCCACAATCACCCTTCGAGCGTGGGACGGCCATGCCTCCCAACCCATTGGCCTCTTCCGTAATTGTCCTATCACCCTGGTGGGCAAGAATTTTTGCGCTGATGTCGAAGTCATCGACGCCACTCTAGATTACAACATTCTCTTGGGGCGAAGCTACACCTATGCCATGTCTGCTGTCCCATCCACGGTTTTTCACAAGATGTCTTTTCCTCACAATGGAAAGATAGTCACTATCGACCAGTTGACTTATCATGAACTAAAGTCTCAGACCTCCCCTGAGACGACCATCTCATCTGTAGCCAATAATAAAACTGTCGATTCCTTGACTAGTGTCTCTCCTGACATCTATAAAGACTCCTCTTTGCTTGGAACTTTTCCTGGTCTCCCTCCTCCTCCTATCTCTGATCCCAGCTTATCGAATGTTTGCATGATGCAATCGTCTCAGGCTGCCTTAAGCGGCCTACTTCGGTTAGTCAGCAACCTCAAACTCAACCTCGCCCACCGCAACCCGCTCCTAGTCATTCATCTCCGCCAGCCGAACCTCCTCCTTCTGGCCCTTCTCCTACAACTGGCATCCCTAAACCCCTTTATCCCCTTGGGTCGGTTCCCCCAGGCCTTAACCATCTCGGAGCCGTCCCTCCTGGTCATTATCCCACTGGTTAGATACCTTTCCTGGCTCCCCCTCCCAGATTCTATTCGGTCCCTATCATGGCCACCCTCTCTCTCCCCAACCTGACCCTGGCATACCCGTCTGGTACCTTGACCCTCCAGCCGCTACCCCACCTGGTCACCCCAAACCATATCTTGCTTTGACACCAGTTCAACCGGTCCCCCTCACTTCCTCCGTTGCCACCATGCCCCCAACACCTCCTTAGGACCCTGCCCTTGTGGTGACAGCTCCAGGAAAGAAAGGCAAAGCTCGCAAGGGGGCATCCAAAGACAAGGCCACCCCGACTGACCCGGCTCCTCCTCCGCCCGCAAAGCCTTGCGCCTTGTGTGATGTTGTCGGTCACGCCACCCATACTTGTCCTGAATTGCCCTGTATTCAACCCATGGTTAAAGTCGCGTTCCCTGAGTCTACGGTCCTTGACCCCTCTATTCCATCCTCATCCGTAACCAAGAACCCCAAGAGTATTTGCACCAAAAAACCCTGTGCTTTGTGCGGTATCCATGGCCATTACTCCCACCATTGTCCTCACCTGACGCATTACCGTGCCTCTTTAGAGGTAGTTTTAGAGTATGAGGTTGAACAAAATCAGTCCACCTCTCCCATACTTGCGCAGTATGCTTCAGGTCAGCTTGAGGATCCCCCCACTCCCATTGACATCCCCCCCCTGATGTCCAGATGACAGAGTCTACTACCACCATTCTCTACCTATCATCCTCTATGAGACCCTTGGAGACCGTTCTCTTTGAATCCTCCCTTGTTGTTTCGCTTGATCCCCCTTCAGCGACCACCCTGGGCTCAACATCATTTGACCATTTGTTTATCTGTTCCTCTGTCATCCCCCATGACGATCCGTATGTTAGCCTCCCCTCCTATACAGATGATCTAGGTAGCTTTGCCGTGTCATGTGGTTTCTTTTCCACTCATCATCCCCTCTTTTCCCGTCAGGATGCCCCCTTGGAAACCTTTTCCAGCCATGACCTCATCATTCCCGCCCATACACGGGATAACCCCACCCGTATCTATGTTGACCTCTGCAGCCCGAGTCCCAGTCATACCTCCTATAGCCCTCATATACCGCCATCTACTTTGTATATGATTCATAGCCATCTTGCCCATCACACTCCCTCTTGCAGTTGCCGCTCGATGTCTACTATACACTCACGCTGCCGTCATTGTTCCCCCTCCCCCCATTTTTTGTCTTGTGACACTATTCCGCAGGACCTCCTGTCCCCACCCTACATCGGTTACGCCGATGGTGCAAGTCATTAATCCTGGAATCTAGCCTCTGCAGGTTGGGCCATTTTCACCCCCTTGCATACCCTTGTTCTCTCGAACGGGGTCTGCATTGGTACTACCACCAATAATCAGGCCAAATATGATGCAGTGCATGGTCTTTTAGCCGATGCCCTCTCTCATCGCATCCTCCATCTGCATGTTCATTTAGATTCCCTACTTCTTGTCATGCAACTCAATGGTTTCTACCGTGTGCATAATCCTATGCTGTTTAGACGATATTTACGAGTGAAACTCTTGATACGTGAATTTGAAACCATAACTTTCAACCATGTACCACGAGAACAAAATCACTATGTAGATAGCATTGCAAACCATGTTCTAGATTGGCATTTATCACACGCATTTTATACAAGACAATAACATTCATAATCATTGAAAAAGATGCATATCCATAATATGTGTCGCAAAACAAGTGTTTAGAGTCCATCTACTCTGATACATATGACATGCCCATAGCATGTTACAAAAAGCTAAAAACTGGGGGCACCACCTGTCCCTACATACACACTAGGGGGCACTACCTGTCCCACACCCAATCACTATCTGGCAGATCTCGAGCTAATGGCTCTACTCCTGCAGCTTGTAGATCATGTATCCCCTGACCGGCCATCGCCATGCGCCGCATGACACCCCGCCATTCCGAGGGTAGGTCAATACATGGCTCTATGTACTGGTCGTCTAAGTCTTGCCACCCACGCTCTGAAACACCGGTCAACAACCTCTCGCATCTACGGCGGATGTACTCCAGGAGGGTGGCCGCATCCTCATTATGCGCTGCTCTCGATCCACTCAGACCTGCAGCTCCTGATGCTGCTGGTTGTCCCATATATATGGCTGGTTTTACCAGAGCTATGTCTGCATAACCAAAGTACATGAATCAGTACCCTATCTACTGTTCAATAACTTTAACATGCCCAAAAAAGAGTAGTCACTTGTCACTTACCATCGAGTCCCCATACTCGACCAGGCAGAAGTGGTAGGTCCGGATCCCCACAATAACTCATCCCACTATAGGGATAGTCGTCTATGTATAACGGCATCTGATCCCAATGGGCAAAGAACTCAGGTAGAAACACCCGTCTGACCACCCCTCCTCCTCCTCTGCATAGTAGTCGCCCCCACCGGCGCATCCTGGGCTCTCTCGGGCCTCCTTCTGGGAGCTGTATACGAGGTCGTAAGGTCGGGATATTCTCAAAAAATAAGGAGCACAACAAAGTCCCATACGAGTAATCATGGTTCACTTGCCGCTTGCAAAGCGACAGCTATCGTTTTAACGACACCAACATCATTTGGGCCCACCCATAGTAGGTCCCACTCAACACACTCTCCACAACCATCATCTGCCCCCCAGTGATGTGATGGAGCACCTGGTTGCCCAGGATCTGCAGCACTACTGTGGCCACTACACGGGTCTCTAATCTCTCTAGGTCCCCGATCGATATCCGAGTCCCTTTGACTTGGAGACCCGGTTGACAATGTCGCTCCACAAACTCCATGATGTTCCGCCCCCGCGGTAACACTAGGTATGTATTTCCCACCATCCCAAGTGGTGGGAGACCAGTCAGGAAATACAGATCCTAGACTGTCAATTTGATCCTGTGCCCCTGCACTACAAAGACCTCATGATCTAGATCCCAATAACTGACAATCCAGGCCAACAAGGGCTCCCCTGCTCTCATCAATGGGTTCTCCAAAAACTTTACAACCCTAAACCTGGCCAATACATGACGGACACCTTGATCTACCTGGATCTCTGACCGTAATGTACCCAGGTCTCTCTCTCTCCAGTTGACCCGTATATCTGCCATATCTGCACAAACACATCATATTTGTCGGTATACAGATAGGAAACACTATAACCAATCACAAAAACCCACATCTCAGCCCTAAAACAGCACTGAAATCTCTTTCATCCTCCAGGTCTCACTTTTTTTCCCAATCCTGGGACAGGTCACAGTTTTTGGCTCAAAACCTGCTTCCCAGGTCGCATTTTTTAGCCCAAAAAGTGCGACCCGGCCGTAGAGGTGAAAGAGGGTCTGTTCCTGAGATTCTGGGCCCTAATCTGAACTTTCAATCCATCAAAATGAAAGAGTAAGGTTAGGCCTCTTACCTACAACTGACAGATCTCGATTCCAATGGTTGGTTTGTCCGCTATGCTCGCCGCAAGATTTAGGGCCTTCTCTCCTCTCTACATTCACCACAGCAACACTAGCAAATGAGTGAATTTGGAGGGAAAACTACCTTATTAAAAGAGAACCCTTGTTTTTTCTTTCGCCTGCTGCGACGACACCATAGCTCCGTTTGACAAACCGTCTGAACCGTTGGAAAGCTCTCACCGAGCCCTCAAATGGGTATTTGTTAGTTTTTTGCGATTGGATACTTCACTAGGACACATTTTGTCCAAGATGGGTCACTTCACCTCCCCACAAAATCGAATTTCCTCACTTACAACACTTGTACTTGGGGCACCACGTTTCCTCCATACTTGTCTTTGTTCGTGTCAATTTTCGTCATGAGATACCATCTTGTACTCATGTTTTCATGGTCCCCCATGGGACCTTTACTGTGTGGCAGCACCATCGAGTCGCCCTTGTTTAGAGCATCCAAGTTGAGTCATCATCGCCTTCCTGGAGTCTATCCCGAGTCCCTTTGTACCCCGCTATAGTCCTCCCTCCTTCATTGCTTGGTCTCTCTCTTGCGTTACACATTATGGCCTTCAGTCCCACTATCCCCTATCCCTTATGATATTGCGTCAGTCGCTACCATGTCATTCATGCCCTTTATGCTCTAGCAAGGGAAGTCGTCCATTTGC
The DNA here is from genome assembly GCA_034641835.2 of Pinus albicaulis. Taxonomy (NCBI): domain Eukaryota; kingdom Viridiplantae; phylum Streptophyta; class Pinopsida; order Pinales; family Pinaceae; genus Pinus; species Pinus albicaulis. The sequence continues at coordinate 1,507,123,188 of CM076570.1, read as the reverse complement.
TACTCAGTCCCCTCCATTCCATCATCATCATTGGTATTAGTCTATCTGTCACTCTACCATTTTCTCTCGTGCCTTAGTTGAGGATCCCTCATTGCCTCACCTATGGCGGACCTCCTTCTATCGACATCAGCTCCTTCATTCCAGAAGACAGGTCTAGAGAGCGGTGTACCTTGGTTCCAGCTTCCACTCTTTTTCAGTGCCTCAGATCAGGCAAAGGGATCTCTCATTTCCCTTTTCCTTGATTGTTTCTCCACTCCAGCTCCTTTCAGCATGATCGAGATCCGTATGCTTGATGGTCCAGTGATGCAGCAGCAGCTATTGGTGATGCCCGGATGTGTGTGAGATGTCTCAACCCTCATGAGGGGGTGGCCCTGCAGGTAGCCCCCCACATGCCCGGATGACCTCTTCATTGCAGCCTTCGATGCAGCTCCATATATTTGATGATGTCGACCTTAGCCGCTTGCAGCGCCTCTTTGATTTGCATGTATCAGTCAGATTTTGTGAGCCCTTCCCTGCTTGTAGGGGGTATTTGGGTTGTATTTGTATCTCATGTACTCAGATATTATTGTATACGTCCTGGCTGTTATCCCAGGAACATCATGTATATGGGATCCCTCATTGTATTTCTATCTGGCTCATGATTATGTCGGCTGTACTTTATGGTTCGGTCCCTTGTTTACTGGACACACTATTATTTTGTACTTTGTCTCGGTGGGCATAGGTATGCCTCCCCCGCTACCTTTAGCACAGGTACCCTCTCATAAATAAGAGACTTTTTGCACCTGTAAGTCTCATCTCCTCAGGGTCTAGTTCTTCAGCACATTAGTCCACCTCACATTTCTCTCTCTGACTTCCCTTTTGATGTCTGGTGATTGAGTTCTTACAACGTACTTCGGTCATACGATTTTCTCCTAACACTCACACGCTGGGGGGCGATCTGTTACACCATTTTTTGGTCATCTAACCTACTGTCATTAGATGGACCCAAGTACACCACGTAAGACCAATTTTACCCTAAGTAAAATTTCTTTCACTATGTAAAATAACTTAATAAAACACATTTATTAGGTTGTTTATGGTCTAAACAAGAAACCCCAAAAGGAAATATTAAACAAACCTATATTTGTTTGATTTTCATGGTCATGTTTAACCCAAAACAAAGAAATTAATTAGATAAATCTTTATTTATCTTATTATTTTCTAGGAATAATTATTTAAATCTTATTTAAATAATATTCCTTGTTAAATACGACTAAATCACCCATAAATAATTAAATAAATAATTATTTATTTGATTATCCTTCAACCACTTCCTTAAAATGATAAATAAATCATTTATTTATTTATTATTCACAAATAAATGGATTTGACCCAAGTCAAATACTTTTTCCCTCCAAAAAATATAATAAAATATTCCATAAAAGGTGGATCTAGATTTGGTTAATGTTATTTTAATCATGCACCAAGATCTAGAATGACCCAATATTTTGTTATAAATAGGAGGGTTTCTCCTACCATTCTTCACCTTTTGTTGCCCATTAGATCACTCTGGATCTATACTCTTGGTCTGACTTTGAGCCATTATCATTGTCATATTTTCCATTATTTATTGTGTGAGCTCCCTTTGAGTTCTATCTTTGTCTGGGTTTTCTACACCAACAAGAGAGAGAAATGCTAGATCTGAAGTGCTGAGGACTTCCAAGAACCCATCCCATTGAGGAGAATTGGAAACACCTTCTTGCTTTTCCTCCCAGGTGCCCTTAATACAGAAATTCTTTCAAAAAACATTGTTCTTATCTTGTCTATTGGATGTATGGAGCAAAACCTTATTTTTACTGCTTAATGTCTCTTTATGCATAGATCTGGTTTTTTGCAGCACTTGTTTTGATCAACTAACTGCAGATCTAAAGATATTGGCAGCCATATTTGATGTTAGGGCTATAAGTTATGCGTAGCTAAAGTGGTCTTTTTTCGTACACTTCGACAAAAGATTCATACTAACAGAGGATTTATTCAGATTTCTAGCATCAATGCATATTCTAATTTCCCCTCTCTTCTTCCTAACAGGAACTAAATTTGCAAGAAAATTTGAAAATCTGATTGGAACAATGATTTTAGTATTAAAAAGCCTTTTAACCTTTTTCTCAATCAAAGGCATGAGAAGTGGGTTGATCCTCCTTAAATTCTGCTTGAAAGGTCTTTCATTTTCCTTTATGGGAATAATGGCGGGATCATATTCTTTCAAATCAACATAGTTCTAAGAAAATACATCTATGAATATTTTCATCATTTCAACATATTTAAACTTCATATCAACTGAAAGAAATCTTGAAATTTTAATCATTTTGGGCATAGCTATAGTACCAAGGTTACAACTCTCAACTTCTTCATCATCAGCTTGCATCTTGGGAGATTTAAAAACATCATTCTGATCAAAAAAAATTTCTAGAGGTATGAATCCCTTTGGTATGGAATTATTCTTTAGTTGCAAGACTTCAGAATTCCCTTTAGATTTTGCCAACATGTTTTGCTGATCTACTTGTACATTTTCAAATTATTCTTTCAGGTCAATAAAAATTTTCACCTGCTGATCATCCTCAAAAACTTTCCAATGAGTAATATTATCAGGAATGGCTGTCCTATGGCATACTTCAACTTCATACTTTTCTATGGAGTGTATAGGAATAATGAAAAGGCTTGCAGAGACAGCAAGATAATCAACAATGGATTTTTTTTCTCTAGTTTTACTGTGAATAAATAGGCTTGAAAGTTTTCTAACATTTACAAAACCAAATTCCTATATTCTCTCATCCTTGTGTCCTTTGTTTGATAAACACCCTAAATATATTTTATGACTAATTCTGAATCTCCAAAAACAAAAATATTTTGAGCATTCATTCTTTTCAACATTTCTAGACCCAAAATCAAGGATTCATATTCAACCATCTTATTCGTGCAATCAAAGTTTAGTTTATAGGAGAATAACTTACTTTCATCACTTGGATTTATAATCCATTTCCCTGCTCTTGCTCCTTCTTTTCTTACTGACCCATCAAAATGTAATGACCACCGACGTTCTTCCTCTTTATTGCTGACTTGCTAACCTTCTGCTTGCTGATTTTCAGGCTGCTAAATTTCAGAGCTCTGATTTTCTTCTTTCTTTTCTTCTTCTAATTCATTAGTCAATTCATTGAAAAGAATAGCAGAACCAAGCACAGTATCAAGAGCATAAATTGGAAACTTTTGGGGTTTATCTTTGCTACTCACCATGTAGGCCATCCTTGTCTCTCGATACAATATTCTTTGCTCCCCAAAGACTAGAATGGTTAGCATAAGATCCATCTTCATTGTACCTTTAATTTTTTTCTGCCCATGACCTTTAAAACAGCATACCAAACTTCAATGGAATGTCTGCTACAACAATGTCCATGACTACAGTCTTAGCAGGAACTTGCGTCAGACCAACAACAACATCCTTGATTTGACCAATGCATTAAACTCTTTTTGAATCAAAAGAAAACAAATCTTTGTATGGCCTAGTTATTTCTAACCCCATCCTTTCCATGATTATTTTTGGCATAATATTGTGAGAGGCCACTGAATCCAACATAGCATTATGCAATTTCATGTCGTGAATGCTAAGACTCACATAAAAAGGAGAAAATTCCTCATTTTGTTCATCTTCTAGTCTTGGGCCCAAATATATGGTCATATGATCTTCTAACAGATTCAAGATATCAACAGCTCCAGGTTGTGAGTTTAGAATTTTAACAATCTTGCTTCTATATTCATCTACCTTGAGAATCTCACCAAAAGGGATTAATATTTTTATCTTAGAGATTTCATTCTCAATATTGAAAATAGAAACAGATTTTTCATTTTTTTTGGTAGGAGGGACAACTGATGCATCTTTCTTACCTTCAATTACCTTAGGAGCTTCCTTCTTGCTATCAACAACCTTAGGTGCATCCTTCTTAGGTTGTGTCTTGTTTTCAATGATAGGTACATTCCTATTTATGAGATTGTATTGTTTCTTCATCTCAAAAATAACATGTTGATACCCCTTTAGATAGTCCGATGTTTCTTCTTCATGATTGTTTTGATATGATTGATCATGTTCTTCCTTAGTCAAGAAAATTCTTGGCATTTCTTCATCAAAACAATGAATAGACTCCTCATGAACTTCAGCGTCATCTTCTTCATCAACCAAATTCTATTGAAAAGGAGGTCTCGCTGGAGGATCAGGCTACTGATTGATATTCTCCCTTGGTCTTTGTTGATTCTGAGGTCTCCTGAACTGAGGGTTTCTAAATTGAGGTTCATGTTATGCAGGAGGAGTAGAGGTATTTCCGAGGGCTAATCTATCCATCAAATTTTCCATTGTTTTCATCATTGAATCTAGTTTATCTTAAGAGGTAGAGGATGAGGGTTTATCTTCTTCTTTCAACTTACCCTTACCCATTTTTGAATTTTTAGTTGCGATCAAATTAACCTCCACTTCACAGCATCATTTTACATTTCAACAAGTGTAGAGATTCTCTTTCTCTCAGTAGTATGGGAAAATCATAGTCAAAAGCTTTAGCATACCTCATTTGAGCTAAAGCTTCTAGTGGTTTCAAATGAGAAGGAATAGAATCTAACACTTTATTAAACCTTTTTGAAAAATTTTGGATAGTTTCATCAGCAGCTCTTTTCAAAGTACTATATTTAGTAAGGGCTTGTACTGGATTAGTTCTATTTCCCCATTTTCTTAGGGAAACATCTTCAAATTCACTCCAATTATGAATAATTCCAGGGGCAAGAGCTTTATACCATTTCCTAACCTCACCAGTAAAACTATGAGCGAACAATCTCAATTTAACATCTTCATGATCAACCTCGTCCCTATCTATAAAGTCATTAAATTGATCTACATGATCCTCTATTGTAATGTCTTCATCACTTCCCCATGTTTTAATTCTAGCAGCATATTTACTAGGGAGGTCATGTAAGACAACAAGAAGGATGAGAGGGGCATATCTAGCAAGTGCAATAGGTGGATTTCCAGCCATGGTCAGAGGTACTACGGTAATTTTAGGAAAGGTAGAAACAATAGATGATAAACAGCTATGAGGAGGAATGCTTGGTCTTTGTAGGCCACTAACAATTGAGCTCTAGTTAGGAAGAGGTAAACGAGCTTTAATTTTCAACAATACTTCGAAAGGATCAAGCTCCTTTAATTTGTCTAGAGAATCTCTTTCCAAAAACAATTATGAAGTGACAGCTTCCCAAAATTCCTCTTTGTCTTCTTGTCTTACTAAAGATGAAGTGTCAATTCCTCTCTTATGTAAGTATAAGATAATTTCAATTAGATCCTTTTCATTTTCTGATCTAAACAAAACCTCATGAATTTTATCATCAACTCTTTTGTCTCTAGGACTTCTTGATATTTCAAAGGACAAGGATTTCGTTTGAGATGGAGTACCTGATATTTCACAAATGCCTTGACTTCCTCTTGAAATGATGTTGGGATTGTCCATTATGGTAGGTGGATCTGGGTTAGGATCACTCCTCGTGTATCTCCTTCTCAAAGCCACCTTTGAACATATAAACTCTAAATGGAGTCAGCAAGGTAGATGCATCCTCGAAACTTTTCCTGAGCTCCTGCTACCTTCAGAAGTTCAGCTTTAAAATCCCTAGAAAGTACAATATTCAGACTCCTGGTAGATGCACCAAAATGTTATCACAAAATCAGACCTGATAGGCTGCTCATCAAACCAATCTTATGCAACTATTTCAAACCAATCTTTTGGCTAAGGCTTAGCCTCCTCAACCTGAGAGGGCTCTCTCAAGGGTTTATGATTTTTTGATAAATATGTAGATGGCTATTCCTATATGAGATAAAAACATATAAATGATGTAAAATAGTTGTAAATCACATTAGCAAGTGTACATTGGGATTGTGGAGTCATGATAGCTTTAGAAAAACCAAGATAATCTACCTAGCATGGAAGTCAAGGCATATCAGAGTTCAAGTCAAGGAATAAACATGTAGAAGACTAAAACACACAGTCAATTTGTCTATGAAGGAAGTTAGAGCGTCATTGATGAATTCTGAGTAACATAATTAAACACCATTGCAATATAATATTGAAAATATGCCATTAGGACAAGAACATACAAGAACTCCTTATGAATCTTGAGTTGTCTAAGTAGAAATTCTGTATTAGGGAAAAACAGTCACATACATAAAACAAAGTCTTTTTGTTAACAAATGTACAACCCTTTCTATTTCAACTTCTTGATCTTTTATATATCATTTAAATTATGAGATAAGCTTCTCCTTAACTAGATACCTCAAATTCCCATGCTTTGACACCTATTCTAACTATAAAACATGGTATTTATTACAAACACAACTATAAAAATAACATAAAGTCCTATTACAAATAGAATTAGAACTCTTTTGGTTCTACTCAAAACAACTTTATATAAACTTAAAAACGTCATTTTCTACCTATAATTCCATTAAGTCGAATCTTGATGATGAGTTTCAACTTGTTATAACCATAATGTTGATGATTTTGATCCCTTATAATCTAGGAAACTGCTCCCCTGTTTTTAGGCTTGGGATCCCTTTAGTTTCTTGAGATATTCTAACCACTTCCAACTAATAAATTTTAGGATAATTGATGTTAGGAAAATTATTGGAATATGTCCCAAGTCATCCCTTCATGCCAGCTGTTCGAAACCACTTTTAACTTCTCAAAAAAATGAAAACAGACCTGAGCTACGAAAGCAACATAGTTTCGTAGTGCTTTTCGTGGCGTAGTCTGTTTACCTATTTTCCTTCAAAATTTAGCTTCCTTTTCTTAATATTTACCTTGATATTCACTTGATATAACTTCCTTAGAAATTTCAAATCAAAATACTTGGTCTTCCCTCCAAAATTTGATAAGAAAAAGGGTGTAAAAGCTACTATAGCAATTTCGTAGCACATTTCACCCTTTTTGCACTATAGGCGCTACGAAACTACTGTGCAAGAAGTTTTAACTACATTTTGACAAAATTTAAAACAAAAAGGTACCACAACTTTAGAAGATCATTAGATTCATCAAAACCATCAACTATTTGGACTAAAAACATAATCTTCAGAAATTTTAATCCTCATTTTCCATTTAGAGTTTGTTTAGAATTTGTCATTTTGAACCTCTGGTCTTTAGTTCATATTGAGACTATTTTAATTGTAGCTCCAAATCCTATACTTGGCCTCTTATCTTTCTGTTACTTGCTCTCAAATGAGTGTTGATCACTCTAACAAACTTTTCTTCTTTAATGGATGAAACTGTCCATGTAAAGAACTGTTGTGCACTGCTTGGGATCTTTGACCTGGTAACTGTTTAACCTTCCCAAATAGCCTTCAATCTCTTGAATTATATCTTTTCAATGTTGTGTTGTCTTTCCCTCTTTATCATCATTTCCAGCTCTTTCTTTCTAGCTTCAACCTTTCTTCCAAAATTTGACACTCTGACATGTGTTCTTTTCCATTATCTACCTTGTTGACTGCATGCTCCACTATAGGTGATGAGAGATCAATCACCTTTTCAGGGAATTTGGCTACTTCAATAGTTACTTCGATATATTTAATAATTTATTGGAGTTTCTTTTCATTTCTGGTTAGAGGTTTCCTAGCTTGAAAAATGACGACAACAAAACTGAAAGTCGACCTCTAAGGAGGGCTAGTCTAGCTCTGTAATTCTATCAGCATTTCCCTTCAATTTAATTGGTTCACCTCCACGTGGTATTCTTATTTTATTTGGCTTTATTTATAAAATTTGAGGAATTTGATAAATAAACATAATCAACAAATTCTGTAAAGTAAAATATGTCTCGAGCATTCTATTCCACCTCCAAACCTTATAATCAAGGGTTTAATCCTTCGCGCTTTATATAAATACTGACGTTTTTTTTTTTTTTAAATTGACTGTGTAATAAACCTTTGGCTCCGAGCCCACCTCTATGATCAATAGCAAAATATAACGCACGCACAGTACCTCAGTTATCGTCCGCGCATATTTATCAAGCGGTCACTGTCCGATGGCTCCTTCCCAGATCAACGGCGTTCCACGATATTGCTCGGCTTCCTCATACGAACTTTAACGCGTGATGGCGTGAGGGAAAAGAGGTTTTGGGGGTCCATCCCTTAGCCACGTGTCAGCTTCTCTATGGAATCGCTCATGATGGGAGAAAACCACTTGCTCTAGAAAAGCAGTGCAATATGGGCAGGGTGGTTTCGTCAATCCACTCGCGAGTTTTGGTACGGTGATTAACCACGGTTCACGTCGGTTTGCGTAATACTTTGTATGCCTTAACTCAGGTTAAAAACTTGGGTTTATTTCAATAGAGTTCGGTCCGATCATCCGGTGGGGAGTTCATAGTAATACAGACAGAGGACTGCGTTGGAATTCAATTCGCATAGTTTATCCAAACAATTCACGGGAAAAAATAGACAGAGAAAAGTGGAATTACCAGTACACAATCGCCTCACAGTTAAAAAATTCTTCACAAATAATAGTTCGAGACAATTCAATGGCCAACGAGCACTAAATTATTTAACTGGAAACAATTGTTAACACAGAGATGTTATTACAGAAAAACTCTCTTCTCCTTCCCTTTTCTTTCTCTCCTTTTTTATACATCCAAAGAATACAAATTATATACGTTACAATGTGTCCCTTTGGTTCCTCAATGAGGACCGTTTTAGAAAATCAAAAGCCTAATTACAACAATTCAACTAATTGAAACATGACAGATGGACTAACTAAACTATTCAACTTCTACCACTCTGACTAATCTAAATGATATAGTCAGCTGAGGTATTGACACCTAGCTGTTATAACTTAGATGATTTCGAACCCTCCTAGCCACAACATGTGGAAAAAACCTCCTACATTGTTGGCTAGTGTCTAATGCCCCTGCATTAGACTCCTGAGGGCAATTTTCTTCATGGGCTCTTGTCCATGAGCTCTTCCACTGATCTGCCTATCTTCTGCAACATTCCTTCGGTCATCCAAGCGGCATCTTCCTCTGGCTTGTCCTTCCATTTGATCAAGTACTGAAAGTACTCTTGTCCTTTGGTTTTCTTGAACACTCTTTTGTCCAATATCTTCTCTGGTTGCAATGGTTGCGCTGGAGGTAGATGCTCCTTCCACTCAATATGTTCCTTTTCTACTGATCTTTCTTCTGCACCATCATCTTCATACTTGTACAAATCTGCAACATTAAAAATGGGAGATATTCCAACATCAGGTGGCAATTCAATCTCATAAGCATTTGCAGAAAACTTTCTAAGTATCTTGCATGGCCCAGTCTTTGAACTTCAATTTGTTATCTTGTTTCTTTGAAGATCTCTCCTTTCTCAAGTGTGCCAAAAACCGAGATCTCCTACTTCAAAATGAACTTTTAACCCTTGCTCCAAGTCTACTCTACTAAAGTATTTGATCACTGCTTGCCTTCCTCTCGATGTTTCACTTGTTCCTCTGTTCAACTTAAGATCTAGAAGAAAATTTCTCACCATCTTGCTCTCCTTAGTTACGCTGAGATTTCTTAACTCTGATATTCCTCTGGGGTGCATTCCATAGACAATATGGAATGGGATCTGCTCTGTGCTTCTGTTTGGTGAGTCATTATATGCATATTCTTCCTGGGGAAAAATATGATCCCACTGCTTGGGATGCTCTCCTGCAAGACTTCTCAACAAATTTCCCAGACTCCTATTCACTACCTCAGTTTGTCCATCAGTATGGGGATGATAAGCTGAGCTAAAACTCAGTTTGGTACCAAATTTCTTCCACAGTGTCCTCCAAAAATGACCCACAAATCTAGTGTCTCTATCTGAAACAATGCTCTTGGGAAACCCATGAAATCTAACAACTTCTTTGAAAAACAAGTTAGCAACATGGGTGGCATCACTACTTTTATAGCATGGAATAAAATGTGCCATTTTGGAGAATCTGTCCACCACAACAAAGATGGCATCATTCCCTCTCTGAGTCTTGGGCAATCCTAGAACAAAATCCATACTCACCATGTCCCAAGGCCTGTCTGGAATAGGCAAGGGAGTGTACAATCCTGCGTTCTAGCTTTTTCCTTTAGCATATTAACAGATTTTGAAATTCTTCACAAAATTATCCACTTTTGTTCTCATCCTGGGCCAGTAATAGAAGTGACTTAGCTGCTCATAGGTTTTATCAATACCAAAGTGCCCAGCAAGTCCACCACTATGCTTCTCTTTGATCAAATTTTCTCTCATGGAACATTTTGGTACACACAGTTGGTTTCTTCTGAATAGTAAGTCCTCTTGCAAGAAATAATCCAGCCACTGGCTTCTATCTGTTAAAACAGGGTTACAACATGCCTCAAATGCTTCCTTAAAATATGAATCTGTTTTTTACAATTCTTTGAGAAAATAAAACCCTACAACTTCAAAATTAGTTTCTTGAACAAGCATGTGCCTCCTACTCAAAGCATCAGCTACTTTATTTGCTTGGCCACTTATATGTTTCAAAACAAAATTAAAACCTTGGAGATACTCAACCCATTTGGCATGCTTATGCTTCAACTTGGGCTGCTGTACAATCTACTGCAAAGCATGATTGTCAGAATACAATACAAATTCCCTGGACATCAAATAATGTCTCCACTTTTTCAATGCCTGAACAATTTCATAAAATTCCTTCTCATAAGAGGAATACTTTCTCCTGGTGTCATTCAATTTTTCACTGAAATAGGCTACAGGCCTATCATCCTGACTCAACACAGCTCCAATGGCCTCTCCACTGGCATCACATTTTACTTGAAATGGTTTAGTAAAATGAGGCAGAATCAAAACAGGCTTCTCAGTTATCTTTTGCTTCAAAAGTTTAAAATTTCTTTCTGCTTCAGCAGTCCACTTAAATGGCTATTTTCTCTTCTTTATTGTCTCGATTATGGGTGCATTGATCTTACTGAATTTTCTTATAAAATTTCTGTAAAAATTGGCAAGTCCATGGAAACTTCTTACTTCAAAAACATTCCTGGGTGAAGGCCACTCCACAATCGCCTTAACCTTTTCTAGGTCCATCTTCAATCCTTCTGTAGAAACAACAAAGCCCAAATACACCAAATCTTCTTTCATGAATGAGAATTTTTTTAAATTTATCAGCAGTTTCTCTTGGTGTAGCTTTTTTAAGACATGATTAAGATGCCTTAAATGCTCTTCTTTAGTTCTGCTGAAAACTAATATATCATCCAGATACACTATCACAAATTTACCAATAAATTCCTTCAATACTTCATTCATAAGTCTCATAAAAGTGCTAGGTTCATTTGAAAACCCAAAAGGCATTACCATCCATTCATACAGTCCTTCATTTGTTTTAAAGACATTTTTCCACTCATCACCCTCTCTTATTCTAATCTGATGGTATCCACTTTTTAAATCTATCTTTGAAAAATATTTAGCACCACTCAAAAATTCCATTAAATTCTCAACTCTGGGCAAAGGGAATCTGTACCTGATTGTGATCTTATTGATTGCTTTGGAATTAGTACACATTCTCTAGCCCCCATCTTTCTTTGGGCTCAATAATGCTGATGCTGCACATGGACTCAAACTTTCTCTGATCAGTCCCTTGTCCACCAATTCCTGTACTTGTCTCCTGATTTCCTCATTTTCTGTGGGAGTCGTTCTATAGGCTGCCTTATTTGGCAGATTTGAACCAGGGATAAAATCTATCCGATGGCTGATCTTTCTCACAGGTGGCAGCTCTTCAGGTAAATCATCCACAATAATGTCACAATAATCATCTAACATCGCTTGGATTTCTACTGGCAAATCATAAATATTTGTAGAAGTAAGAACTACTTTAGGTTTTCAAAATAAAGCAAAACTTACCTCTTCTTCTTCTATCTGCTACAAATATTCCTTCCCGCTCAGCAACAAGGTCTTCAGATCAATCACTCTACTGGATGGCTCTCCTTCTTCCATGGGTATCAATGTATGATGTACCCTATCCTTGAAGAACTTGTAAGTGTTATTCTTGCCATCATGCACTGCTGCTCTGTCAAACTACCAAGGTCTACCCAGTAATATATGACACACATCCATGGGCATTACATCACACAGGACCTTATCTTTGTATTTTCCCATTTGCAGCTCTATCTCACACTGTTCTTTTACAACCAGCTGGTGCCCTTTATGCAGCTAGGACACCCTGTAGGGAGTTGGATGATCCCTTGTATTCAACTTCAAATTCTCTATCACCTCAGTGGAAACCATATTTTCTGTGCTGCCACTATCAATGAATAGTTGGCAGCATTTCCCTTGGACTTTGCATATGCTCCTAAACAAAGTCTTCCTTTGTGCAGGCTCAGTGGCCTCTTTGGGTTGCTTCAAAAGGACCTTGTTAACCACCAAGGACTCTCCCCTCTCTGGTAGAATTTCCTCTTCAATTTCTGCCTCTTCTCCAGCTTGGGCAACAACAACATTTCTCGGACCAGCACCCACATTCTCTGGACACTCATAGTGCTTATGTCCCATTTTCTAACATCTATAACACCTCAACTCTCTACCTCTGCCTCTGTCTCTGCCTCCTCTTCATTTTCCTCTATAAAAACCCCTTATGTCCCTTGCATCATCCTCCGTAGATTCATTCTGAGGTGAGCTACTGTTAGCTCCATCCCTGGGTGTAGTAGGCTTTCCTCTACCACCCTGACTTCCCTTTCCACGGAAAGTACCTCTCTTCTTGGCAGATTGTTTCCTCAGGAGTTTCTCCTCTACTTTCAAGGCCATCTGATAGGCCTCTTCAACTGTCTTAGGAGACAAGAGACCAATCTCATCTTGGATCTCCAGCTTGAGACCATTCACATATCTGGCAGTCTTCTCTGGTGTGTCCTGGAATTTCCCAGCTCTTATGCTTACTCTGTAGAATTCCTCTGTGTATTCTTTTACTATTAGTAACCTCTGTCTCAGGTTCTACATTTTCCTATACAATGTTAGCTGATAATCACTAGGCAAGAATTTACCTTTTAATTTAGCCATCATTCTGGTCCAGCTTTTGATAGGTTGCTTTCCAACTCTCCTTCTTTCTGCCTGCACTCCATCCCACCAGAGTGTAGCATGTCCTTTCAGCTTTGTCACTGCAAACTTGACCTTTTTATCTTCACTTATTTCTTTATAATCGAAGCACATATTCATTTCATTTATCCAGTCCACCAGCTCCTCTGGATTCAGTCCCCTTGCATAACTCGACACTTCAATTCTGGGCTTAACTGCAGACCCCAAAACAGTTCTGAGGAGCCTCATGTCGGGAGGAATCTCAATATTTTCTTCCGCTTCTTCTATTTCAGGTTCACTGATGTCTTCAGGATCTCTGGGCTATCTTCGCTCTATGGCATCCATTCTGGCCTCAACCCTCTGCAACATCCCCAACACCTCTACGTTGGCAACAGGTCTCCTTCTGCCAGCACCTCTACCAACTCGGATTTCCATGTCAATTCTCTGCAAAACAACTCAAAAAAAATAGCTCTGATACCAAAAATGATGGCAACAAAACTGAAAGTCGACCCCTAAGGAGAGCTGGTCTAGCTCTGTAATTCTGTCAACATGTCCCTTCAGTTTAATTGGTTCACCTCCACATGGTCTTCTTATTTTATTTGGTTTTATTTATCAAATTTGAGGAATTTGATAAATAAACATAGTCAACAAATTCTATAAAGTAAAATATGTCCCGAGCATTCTATTCCACCTCCAAACCTTATAATCAGGGTTTAATCCTTCGCGCTTTATATAAATACTGACGGTTTTTTTAAACAACTGACTGCGTAATAAACCTTTGGCTCTGGGCCTACCTCTATGATCAATAGCCCAATCTAACGCATGCACAGTACCTTGGTTATCATCCGCGCATCTTTATCATGCGGTCACCGTCCGATGGATCCTTCCCAGATCAACGGCGTTCCACGATATCGCTCGGCTTCCTCATACGAACTTTAACGCGCGATGGCATGAGGGAAAGGTGGTTTTGGGGGTCCGTCCCTTGGCCATGCGTCAACTTCTCTGTGGAATCGCTCACGATGGGAGAAAACCGCTTGCTCCAGAAAAGCGGTGCGATATGGGCAGGGTGGTTTCATCAATCCGCTCGCGAGTTTTGGTACGGTGATTAACCATGGTTCACATCGGTTTGCATAATCTTTGTATGCCTTAACTCAAGTTCACAACTTGGTTTTATTTCAATAGAGTTTGGTCTGATCATTCGGTGGGGAGTTCATAGTAATACAGACATAGGACTACGTTGGAATTCAATTCGCAGAGTTTATCCAAACAATTCACTGGAAAAAATAGATAGAGAAAAGTGGAATTACCAGTACACAATCACTTCACAGTTAAACAATTCTTCACAATTAATAGTTCGAGAAAATTCAATGGCCAACAAGCACTGAAATTATTTAATTGGAAACAATTGTTAACACAGAGATGTTATTACATAAAATCTCTCTTCTCCTTCCCTTTTCTTTCTCTCCTTTTTTATACATCCGAAGAATACAAATTATATAAATTACAATGCGTCCCTTAGTTTCCTCAGTGAGGACCGTTTTAGAAAATCAAAAGCCTAATTACAATAATTCAACTAACTGAAACATGATAGATGAACTAACTGAACTATTCAACTTCTACCACTCTGACTAATCTAAATGATATAGTCAGCTGAGGTATTGACACCTAGTTGTTATAACTTAGATGATTTCGAACCCTCCTAGCCACAACATGTCAAAAAAACCTCCTACATTGCTGGCTAGTGTCTAATGCCCCTACGTCAAAAAATAAAAGTTGCATTCTCACCTTCAAATTCCAATTTCTTTGCTAACTTCATTTTTCTCTGTTTGGGTTCATTCACTTCACTGAAATCTTCCTGCACAATGGGTGATTCTTCTATGTCAATTGCATGCAGTATATCATCCAAGTTGCCTTTCATCATTGGACTGTCCTCTGCCATTGAAACAACTACTTTTCCCTTTGATGTTGATACTTGAATTATTGTTTTTCTTTGGGTCTCCTGCTTACTAGACACTTGTTTTTGTTTTGTTTCTTTGACCCTTTCTACTCTCTGTTTTGCAGGTGATAAGGTTTTTGCAAAAATCCCTCATGTTTTCTCAGTTCCATCTTCAACCTGCTTCCTGGGTTTCAAATTTACAAACCTCTTTGCTTTAGTAACCACTGGCTGAATGGATTCTGCTATTGGTGGTGAAGTATTCCCCTTAATCTTAGGGTTTCTGGTTGGGGTTAAAGCTTCCATTTCAAATCCACTCATAAATAAAAAGGAATAACAATCTCTATTTATTTTTTGGAGCTCATTCAAAACCAGCAACTTTATCAAACCTTGATGAAATAGAGAAGTTTCACTGCCATCAGATTTAGCTTGGACTTTTTCAGCCATTTTAGCAAGGCTTCTGTGCAAGTAAAATGGTAAATATAATGATATCATTCCTTTGAAATGCAATAGCAGTTTCAAATGATAAGTGTAGACTTTGTGGTACCTTCCTTCACATGTGAAATATCTTTGGATGTTGAATAGTAGCTTTGCATAGTTATCCTTGATACATCTCCTAGGTATTGCATTGTTCAAGTCCATGTCTACAAATTCAGGTTTAATAAACTCCTTGCATGGCTCCATGTCAAACCTAAATCCTTTAAACCAAGATTTCTATCCTCTTGGTATCTCTGTCACAACAACTATGATCTCAGGTTCCACTGGCATATTTATCATTCCAATTTTGGTGGTGGTTCCACTGAAATGTAGAGAAAACTCTTTGGACACCTGAGTGTGGCACCCCTACAACTTTTCACAAAATTTGAGACAGCGAGCTTTGCTAAAAGCCTCCATTACCATTTGATCCTCCATAACAACATTTGCATTCTTAGGTTTGTATCTTAGACAATTTCCCCCTCTGTGGACCTTCTTTTCCTCAGCCATGCTTCCTGTAGAAAACCTATTTGTTTCTCTAAAACTTGTAAAGCAGCCTCTCTTGACTAGATGAATAGCCTTTCTTGATTTGATGAATTAGCCTCGATTGATTTGATGGGAGTTGACTTTGGATGGAACAACCATAAACTTATCCTTACTATTTCAGAGCTTGGACAACATATGTGAAGGTGAAAGAAATAGGGATGACTCAATTAGGCAAAAATTCAAATTGGAGATGTCACCTCATGACCAAATAATGTTTGATTGATACCTATCATGAATATGATGACTATAAGACAAGTGGGTACATCGAATCTGGTAATTCACTGACTCACCATACTCCTATCATGTCATTTCCCAACTAAAACTAGCAAATATCAGCTTATTTTACAAGATATCTACGAAATTGTGCTTTTGTAGCTCTCACAGTGTAAATTTTTCACTTTGCGCTACGAAAGTAGCAGCGCTTTCATAGCGCAAAACTCACTTTTTGAACTAATGGTGCTACGAAACTGTGGATTTGTGGCTAATTGCTAAAAATTGACCCAAAACTTACATGAATGACCCTTGAACGAAAAATGTGAATTTTTTGACCATGAAATGGACCTACAAAGACCTTATTTGAATTCTAATGATAAACACTATGCATCTCAAACTATTGCATACCCTTAACCATACTAAAATTACTTTCAAAACTATTAGACCATGATCAAAACAGAGTTGACATGCCATGTTTGAAATTTTTTTTTTATACTGATAACACCACTCATCTTCACTATGTTTTGCCACCTTTGACCTTAGCACTCAGTTTTTCCTTGCCTAACCCCTCCACTTGCCACCTAGGGCCACCAACTAAATTACTCCGTGTTTTTTATAAAGAGCCTCCCACTAGGTCACTAGGGTTTCATAGGTTGTAGGATTGTATTTGATTTTCTAAAGTATTGTTTTATGAGCCAGAGGCTGCATCAAATGTGAAAGAAGGTGAAGCAACTATTTGTCCAAATTATATCAGAAATACCTTCAAGAATGATTTCTTTGCCAAATACAACATTCTGAAAAAGGATAACTATGCATCTTAAAAATTTATGCAAAAATGATTAAGATCACTATCATCGAAGGAAATACTATTGAAGGTAATTTCTAGGGTTTGCAAAGGTAACCTGCTTCACTACATTAGAGGGAGGAAATTGCAAAGGGTATCCATATGAGGGAGGGAAAGCTTTCATTTTCAGTCATTTTTCACTCACTAATGAGGAGAATAAATCAAATTATTAAACTCCTAATATTAGAGGTCAAGCTGATCACAAGGCTGCTGTTGTTGAATAACTAGATGTGTCAAACTCCAAGAAGATCAGAAACAGCTGAAAACATTATGTCATGGCACCTGCAACAAAGCAGAAGTGGCCAAAAGAAGTTAGCATACATAGTGATGATAGCTATGGCACTTGTCAAAAGTGGATTTATTACACCTCAAGGAAATTAGTAAGAGGGGAAGAACCCATGTTTTCAGATCACCCACACTCAGAAATCCCAAAGGGAGTAAAAACATGATTACCAAACTCCACAATGTAGGCAATTTTAAGGTTTTGATATGAAATAATTGCTAAGAACATAGTGTTAAAAGCATCAACAGGCCAAATAGAATCAAATGCATCATATAAGAACAACAAAGAGAAGTGGTAAGGAGAAAATGAGGTTAGTTTTATATTTTTAAATCACCCATTGCAAAAAGTGAAAAGAATATCAGTGAAGTGATAAAAATATCAAAAAACATTAGGATGTGGGTTTGTAAGAGATAAATTTATATTCCTAAGGCTATAAAGGCCAATTTTTTTATCACTCAACTCCATTTGTCACTTGCAAAAGATAGTGATAAGCCTTTAAGAGAAATTCCTACGTTCTGGCAAACTTCGAGCAAGAAAAACCCTGTGTTGCGCTCCAGGAACATCGTGCTACACGCTTGTGGGTGCCTTCCTTCGAAAATTTAATGGAGCATTGCACGCTTGTGACCCAGTGTTGCACATTTTCCTTTGTGCAGACTTGGCATCCTGACAGAACTGGCGTGTAGAGCAACCCGACAGGCCCGAGCGCTACGCGTTTTGTGCTGCACGTAGAGTAGGCCCGACAGGCCCAATGCTACGCACCAAATGCTACACGCAGATAGGCCTGATAGGCCCATTCACCCTACTACCCATGGTTTGACCCTGCACTAAGGAAATCGCTCGACCTGCCTGAAGCCTTTGTGTAATATTCCTTTTTAGGAATTGTTGCACTCTGGACAATGAAAACATTGTATTCAGAAAATTATGCTATAAAAACATGAAACAGGACTTGGATCCTCTTATATAAGCTGTATGTGCCTTGCATACCAAATGGAATCAGAAACAAATCATCCTATCTACATTAAACAGATCTCCCCAGCTCAATACAACTTAAAAACACCCCAATCCCATGACTTTCAACAAAAAAATTTATGAAGACTACAATAGCGTAATTCACATGAGGGTTTCTATAGAAAATTATGAATCAATGCTTATCTGGATATTATATTAATCATGGATCCAAGAAATGGAGGTTTAACCTCTTTTATACAAGAAATAAGACAACCTGGCAATGGTTTCCGGCAGTACACAAGTATAAAAAGAAGTACAGCAGAAAATAATGCAGTCTACTACAAATCCATATTTGATATGACTAAATATAACCTAAAAGAGATGATAAATACAAAAAATGGCCAAGGGCCCTCCTTATTAGACTTTTTGGAGGGAAATAGACACCTCCTCCTCAAACACTAGCACAAAATCAAGGAATTCAACCCTACTATTGTTGAACCTGCATAAAATATGCAGTTGCTGAAAGAGACTGCACTATAGATGTTGATGACTGATTGAACCTAACTCAGATGATGGAATTAAAGCTCAGAACCTTCCCTTTAGATCCCTTAAACAAGCTGATCCAAAGAAGAGGATGGAATTCCCACATGAGAATCCCTTGCACTAAACAGTGCTGCAACCACAGCTAAATAGCTGAAACATGCAAGTAGTCAAAATACCAAAGATATATGAATATCAAATTCTTTCCTTGCTGCTATCCCCTTATTCTTATCCTTGGTAAGCCTCCTCACCCCTGACCCCACTCATTAATGAGGTGATTTCCTAGAAAATATTCTTCCTTCAAAACTGCGATGTCCTTACTAGTTTCCCTCCTCTTGTAGCAACGTTGTTGACTTGGTCAACTAGATATAGTTCACCTTAATTGCCCCTTTTCACACCAAAGTAGCTTTATTTTCCCTCCTATTCTAATCCCCTTTCACATTGGGATTTTTGTATTCCCCTTTTATTCTTCTAACTGCAAAAATGGAGCAATTATAATATTCCAACTAGCAATAGCTAATTGGGAATATTAAAGTCCTCCCTGCTCAAAATTTGCTTGCCCTCAAGCAACAGTAAATAAGGATGTTGCAAGATCTTCTCTCCCTCCCAAGTGGCATCCTCATCTGGTAGATTCCTCCATCGAATCAGATATTACTTGATAACTCTGCTTCTTAGCTGCCTCTCCCTTATGTCTAATATTTTTTTGGCTGCAAAATTAGGTGGCCCTCATCATCAATGGGGGGGAGATCCATGTTGGAAACTGCATTCCTCCCAATGGCCTTTTTGAGGTAAGATACATGGAAAATATTGTGGATCTTTCTCCCCTTAGGAATCTCCAGCTCATATGCTACCTTACCAACACAATTGATCACCTTGTATGGCCCATAGAAACGTGGTTTAGCCTCTCAGCTCCCTTATCCTTGAGTGTGGAATATTTATAAGGCTGAAGACATAGATAGACTAGATATCCCACCTCAAATTGTCTCTCTACCCGACCACAGTTTTCATATATCTTCTGCTAGTTCTGGGCAGTGGCAATGTTATATTTGAGGGCTCTAAGTATGTCCTGATTCTCTTGAATCCATTCCTTTGCTCTTGAAGCCTTACTTGCCCCAAACATAACATCAACAAATGAGAGTGCATCATACCCATATAAGGCCCAAAATGGAGTCATACCAATAGAAATATGGTGAGTAGTGTTGTAACAATACTCTCCCAAGTGGAGCCAACGCAGCCAAGCCCTCTGCTACCCTACAACATAGTTTCTCAAGTAGCCTTCCAACCACTTGTTCACTATATCTGTCTGTCCATCGGTTTGTGGGTGATAGCTAGTGCTTGGTGTCAAATCAGTCCCCACTAACTGAAAATTTTCTTGCCAAAATCCACCCATGAAGCGGTTATCCCGATCACTCACTATGGTCCTTGGGAGACCATGGAGTCTAAATACATCTTTGAAGAAAATCTCAGCTAGCTGTGAAGTAGTATAGTGTGCAGAAATGGAAAATAAATGAGAGTAATTTTTTATTTTATCAACAAATACAAAGATAAAATCCTTACCCTGTACTATCAGTAGGCCAGTGATGAAGTCCATAGAGATGCTCTTCCACTTCCCATCCGGAATAGGTAGTGGATGTAATAACCCAGCAGGGTTGGTGTGCTCTCCCTTGTTCTACAGACAAGTTGTGTATTCCTTGACATGTTGGAGCACATCCTCTTTGAGGCCCTGCCCTTCCATGAGAATCTCTCTCTTATGGCCTTATAAGTCTTTTTGAAGCCTTGATGCCCTGCAAGTGGGGAATCATGTGATGCTAGTAACATATTCTCCTTGATCTTGGAATTCTTCTCCAAGAAGATTTGGTCCTGGTAATAGATTATCTCGTCCATCACCCTATAGCTCTCATCCGATACCACTCCATAAAGTATCTCACATGAAAATTCATCTTTGGAATACTCAACAAAAAGTTCATCCTTCCAATATACTTCCATGCCCCTCAAGGACAGCGATGTAGGCCTCCTGGATAGAGAATCAACCACCACATTTCTCTTCCCCTTGACATACTCTATATCAAATTCATATGCTTGGACTTTTCTCACCCACTTCTGTTGTCTCTCCTGGAGTTGCTTTTGTTCAAGGAAGAATCTAAGACTGTTATGATCAGTCTTCTGTTGGAAATGTTGTCATTGATGGCAAAGAAAGTAGCAAAGTAGGAGCATCTGAATAGCAACAAGGCAAACAGAGAAGCAAGGAGAAGCATTAAACAAGAAGCAGAGAGATAGCAGAGGCAACAAAGAGACCAACAGAAAGAGCAAAGAAGTAGAGAGGAAGCAAGGCAGATAAGGAACTAAGGCAGCAGACAACACAGAGACAGTGAATAGAAGTAGAATGCATAATTGAAGACAGAGTGACATTGTGTTGTGTCGAGGTCGGAAGGCAGAAACCGGTGTAAATAATGTACAAAGACTCAAACGAAATTGTGAACAAAGCGTCAAACTTAGCAATGGAACTATAATAAAAGGCAAAACCTTAATTATAATAACACATTGAAAAGGCGACGGAACCCTGCGTGGAAGAGCAGAACCATGAACAAGTGAACAGTGAAGGCGGTTTACAGTTTTCATCGCACCACCTATACAGAGTGAGCATTATTTGAGGAGTTGGGAGCGATTCCATAAATAACTCGATACGTGGCAAGGAGACCCACGGAAAACCGCTTGTCACATGCACCATCATGCGTTATAGTTCAACCCAGGATGCCCAGCGATATCGTTGAGGACCGTTGATCTGGGAAGGGGTCATCGGACGGTCATCATTTGTTGAAGGTGCGCGAAGTTTAACACAGGTACGGAGGGCCATCTTACGTTAACGTTCGGCATCGGAGGTCGAGCGATATGCATATACGCCATTGATCTGGAAGCTTGCTAATCTAACGGTGATTGGACGTTGGACTTGCGCGAAATTTACTTATGGTACCGTGCGCGTATTTGATTAGCTATTGACTATATTTGTGGGCCCGGGGTCAAAGGTTTATCATATTGTTTGAAAGTGTTGAAATGCGAAAGGTTAACCTTAATCCTAAATTTAAGTTCAAAAGTATTAAATTAATTATTTAATTACCAAGATCAATGAAATAGTGTGAGTTATGGAGACCCCGCTGGATTATCTATTTTGACGTCGTCCACGAATACCATTAATAATTGAATGGTTTTGACCCAAGCTTTTAATAAAGGTGAAAACTATATAAGGTGATGAGAATTATGAAGAACGGTGTGCATGTGAAAGGGTTGGTAATAAACAAATCTCTTTTAGAGATATATGTATGAAAAAATCTGATATATCTGAATCTACGGTGCACCTCTGAATATGATGATTGATCAAGATCTCTAGACCAGATGATGATTAATTCCTGGTTTAATTGACTGACGAAATCATGAAGAACATATGCATGAGTAAGGGTTGTGAATGAATACTTCACTCTGAAGTATATCTGTATGGAATGGGTAACAGATTACTGAGAGATATGAATTAAGGATGCACCTCTGAAGAAAATAAATAAATCTGGTGGCCTGCGAGGTATGTTGTGTGAAATTGAATGAAACGTGGTGTGCAGTAGATCTGAGGGTCAAAGCCTTCAGTGAGGCGGTTGTAGCTCCCTTCCAGTGGTGGCTAGAGAATGAGAAAAGGTTGTAGCCTTTCTGCAGGTGGGTGCCTACGTGCTGGCATAAGTCTGCACTAGCATAAATTGTAAAAAGTTTTCTTTATAATAAAAATTGAATACCGAGACTACAACAGTGGTGGTTTTCTCCTGAATCGAGTTTCCACCTTAAATACTAGTGTTCATATGTGTTACTTATGTTTGATGGTTTGTTCTGTTATTTATGTTCATGCTTACTAAAAATATGATGAATGAATGATGCAATAATATTTCTAGACATACAAGTTGGATTCAGTAATGTAACATATGGTTTTAAATAGAAGGAAAAGTAAAATTTTCATTCAACTCTAAATACTGATTCACCCCCCTCTTAGTATTTTTCCCAACAATTGGAATCAGAGCAGGTCCTTCTGAAAAAGCTTAGCCACTAGAAGGAAGTTCAAGCAAGATGAGCAATCAATATGGAACAGCATCTATCAGGCCTCCGCTCTTTAACGGAAACAATTTAATCTTTCTGGAAAACAAGGATGAGATCCTATCTTTAGTCTCTGGAAGCAGATGTATGGGCAATTTTTGAACAAGGATATCAATATCCAGCTGCAGTACCAACAGATCCGACGGAAAGAAAGAATTATGAAACAAATGCAAAGGCGGTCAATGCTCTATTGGGAAGTCTAATTGAATCAAAATTTGTCAAAGTCATGCAGCTGAATACTGCAAAGGCAATATGGGAGAAAATCATTCTGAGTTATGAAGGTGATGCAAAAGTAAAAAGTGCTAAACTCCAAACTCTCAGAATTCAATATGAGAATCTAAAAATGGATAATGAGGAGAGCATTACCAATTTCTTCTTACGTCTTTATGATATTGTAAATCGTATGAGAAATCTGGGAGAAACAATAACCAAATCTACTTTGGTTGAGAAAGTCTTAAGATCACTAACGAAAAAATTTGAGTCAAAAGTTTTTTCTCTTGAAGAAAAGCAGGATCTTCGAAATCTTACTGTGGTGCAACTTCATGGCATACTAACTGCATATTAAATGAGAAGAGGAGGACCATCTGAAGTCAAAGAAGCAGTCTTTAGAACTTCTACAAAAGGGAAGGAAGTACAAAAACCAGAAGGATCAGGATATATCTCAGAAGAAGATGAGATAAACTTTGTAAAGAAACCTCAACTTGGCACAGGACGGTTCAGAGGTAAGCTTCCTTTCAAATGTTTTGATTGTGGAAGAATTCGTCATTATGCTGCTAAGTGTCCTAATAAAGAAACACATAAAAAGGGTAAGGAAGTAGTAAGAAGGAATAAGAATCATTATAGCACTAGAAAAAGTTACTATACTCATGAAGACAGTGATGGGTTATCTGATAGTGAGGAAGAATGTGAAAAAGATCTTAGACTTCTCATGGCATTTGAAAAAGAATCTAGAGAAGAAAAGGATACTTTTGTGGATGCTCTAGAAGACAAATATTTTCTTGATGAAAACAATCAACTCAAAATTGGCCTAGAAGAGAGTAAAATAATCATAGAAACTCTGAAAAATCAGCTTGAAGAAAAGGAGAAACACAATGAGAATTTAGAGTGTGAAGTAGTAAGTCTAAGAAAAGAACATGAGAAAGTAAAGACTCTGAACCTTAGATTTTCTAAAGGATCTAAAACCTTAGATGAGATTATCAAGGTACAACGTTATCCCCTTATAAAGACAGGTCTTGCATATATCGGAGAATTTTCTCAGGCTTCAGCACCAAATTATCTAAAAGCAACTACTGCCGGTATACAACATGCTGCCACTTAGCAAGGGAATAAAGAATCTTTGCAGGTAAAGCATGATCATCTCAATTCAAAGAACACTATCCTTCTACAGATGGCATACTAAACATGGAGTAAGGCATATAAATGTTACAATAAAAGACTTCGGAAGATTGTTGAATGTATAGATGTTGTTATTGATGAGTCTCCAGCAGCTCTAAAAGAAGAAAAAAAAACAAAAAATGAAGACGATGATGATGACATATATCCTTCTACATAAAATAGTAATGATACAAACAGTGAACCCAGTGAAGAACCTAAAGATGATGTGTTTGAAAAGGCTCCATCCAGATACGTGCAAAAGAATCACCCAGAATCTCAAATTTTGGGAGAAAAGGGATCAGGTGTACAAACAAGAAGGACTCTTGTGGGATCTTCTAGCAATCTGGCATTTCTGTCCACTATTGAACCTCACAATGTCAGTCAAGCTAGAAAAGATGAATTTTGGATTCAAGCCATGAATGAAGAGCTTGATCAAATTGAAAAGAATCACACTTGGGAATTAGTACCAAGACCTCATGACAAAGATGTCATTGGAACCAAATGGATATTCAAAAACAAGTTAAATGAGAATGGGGATGTTATAAGAAATAAAGCTAGACTTGTTTGCAAGGGGTATGCTCAACAAGAAGGTATAGACTTTGAAGAAACCTTTGCTCCTGTAGCCATACTTGAAGCCATAAGAATGTTTCTTGCTTTTTCAAGCTTCCAACAAATCAAAGTTTCTCAGATGGATGTTAAATCTGATTTTCTCAATGGTGATCTAGAAGAATTGAGATGATCATGCTTTGCTTGATCATCTCCCCTTATAAAGATAGGTCTTGGATATATCAGAGAATCTTCTCAGGCTTCAGCACCAAATTATCTAAAAGCAGCTACTGTTGGTATACAACATGCTACCACTCAGCAAGGGAATAAAGAATCTTTGCAGGTAAAGCATGATCATCTCAATTCAAAGAACACTATCCTTCTACAGATGGCATACTAAACATGGAGTAGGGCATATAAATGTTACAATAAAAGACTTCGGAATATTGTTGAATGTATAGATGTTGTTATTGATGAGTCTCCAGCAGCTCAAAAAGAAGAAAAACAAACAAAAAATGAAGACGATGATGATGACATATATCCTTCTACATCAAATAGTAATGATAAAAATAGTGAACCCAGTGAAGAACTCGAAGATGATGTATTTGAAAAGGCTCCATCCAGATACGTGCAAAAGAATCATCCAGAATCTCAAATTTTGGGAGAAAAGGGATCAGGTGTACAAACAAGAAGGAGTCTTGTGGGATCTTTTAGCAATATGGAATTTCTGTCCACTATTGAACCTCACAATGTCAATCAAGCTAGCAAAGATGAATGTTGGATTCAAGCCATGAATGAAGAGCTTGATCAAATTGAAAATAATCACACTTGGGAATTAGTACCAAGA
Organism: Pinus albicaulis; assembly: GCA_034641835.2. NCBI lineage: Eukaryota > Viridiplantae > Streptophyta > Pinopsida > Pinales > Pinaceae > Pinus > Pinus albicaulis. The sequence continues at coordinate 1,507,097,437 of CM076570.1, read as the reverse complement.
CCTCATGACAAAAATTTCATTGGAACCAAATGGATATTCAAAAACAAGTTAAATGAGAATGGGGATGTTATAAGAAATAAAGCTAGACTTGTTTGCAAGGGGTATGCTCAACAAGAAGGTATAGACTTTGAATAAACCTTTGCTCCTGTAGCCAGACTTGAAGCCATAAGAATGTTTCTTGCTTTTTCAAGCTTCCAACAAATCAAAGTTTATCAGATGGATGTTAAATATGCTTTTCTCAATGGTGATCTAGAAGAAGAAGTTTATATAGAACAACCAGAAGGATTCATTTTAGGAAATGATGAAAAACTTGTTTTTAGACTTAAAAAGGCTCTATATGGTCTCAACCAAGCTCCAAGGGCATGGTACTATCGTCTTGACAAATATCTTCATCAACAAGGATTTTCAAAAGGGTCTACAGATAGCAACTTATACACAAAAACTGAAAATGACAAACTATTTATTGTGGTTGTATATGTTGATGATATCATTTTTGGACGTAATGAAGAGTATATGAGTTAGAAATTTTCTTCTGATATGCAGCAAGAGTTTGAAATGTCTTTGCTTGGGGAACTAACATTCTTTCTTGGCTTACAAGTGCAATAAGAAACAGATGGCCTATTCTTATCACAAGCAAAATACCTCAAGCAAATCTTGAAGAAGTATGGCATGGAAGATTGCAAACCTGTAAGTACACCAATGATAACTGGATGTAATCTCAGTTCTAATGATGATTCCCCTACGGTAAATCACCCAGAATACAGATCTAGGATAGGAATTCTACTTTATCTCACCGGGACAAGACCAGACATCATGCATGTAGTTGGGATTGTTTGACGATTCCAAGCTAATCCAAAAGAGTCTCATCTTCAGGCTGTGAAAATAATATTCAAATATCTACAAGGAATTCAAGACTTTGGACTATGGTATCCAAAGAATGCTGATCTTACTCTTCATGCATACACTGATGCAGATTGGGCTGGAAGTATTGATGATCAGAAAAGCACTAGTGGTGGTGCATTCTATATGGGGCCCTGGTTAGTATCTTGGTTTAGCAAGAAGAAAAGATCTATTGCCTTATCCACAGCAGAAGCAGAATATGTGGCTGCCGCATCATGTTGCACTCAACTTCTTTGGATGATGAAAACCCTACAAGACTTTCAAATCAAATGTTCACCTCCTATCTCCATTATGTGTGATAATACAAGTGCCATCAGTATCTCAAAGAATCATGTTATGCATTCCAAGACCAAGCACATTCCCATCAAATATCACTTCCTACGTGAACAAGTGCTTGAAAAAAAAGTGAAATTGGAGTATGTTTCCTCCAAAGAACAAGTTGCTGATATATTTACCAAACCTCTACCCAGGGAAGTGTTCAAATATCTCAGACAGAAACTGGGAGTAGTCTCTGCCATGCAGAGGATTAGGCCTACTTAAATATAGAAGATTAAATTGGTTATGAGGTGCCATTAGGCATCTCTGAATGCACAAGCTCAGGGGGAGCATTGTTCATATGAAAAGATGAATTGTTGGTCATATTATGTTTGAAGATGCAGCATGATCTCAGGGGGAACATGGCTTTGTCAGTTCAAAGGATCTTGATCAAAATATTTTCCATTGATGTCAAAGGGGGAGTAAAAGCAACAAAGGGCTTCTATAATACCATTAGAGGAGGAGTATTGCCATCAATGCCAAAGGGGGAGATTGTTGGAAATGTTGTCATTGATGGAAAAGAAAGTAGAAAAGCAAGAGCATCTGAACAGAAACAAGGCAAACAGAGAAGCAAGGAGCAGCATTAAACAAGAAGCGGAGAGATAGCAGAGGCAGGAAATATTTCAACAGAAAGAGCAAAGAAGTAGAGAGGAAGTAAGGCAGATAAGGAACTAAGGCAGCAGACAACGCAGAGACAGTGAATAGAAGTAGAATGCATAATTGAAGACAGAGTGACATTGTGCTGTGTCAAGGTCAGAAGGCAACAACCAGTGTAAAGAATGTATAAAGACTCAAACGAAATTATGAACAAAGCGTCAAACTTAGCAATGGAACTATAATTGTGAACAAAGCGTCAAACTTAGCAATGGAACTGTAATAAAAGGCAAAACCTTAATTATAATAATACATTGAAAAGGCGACGGAACCCTGCATGGAAGAGCGGAACCATGACCAAGTGAACAGTGAAGGCAGTTTATGGTTCTCATCGCACCACCTATACGGAGTGAGCGGTATTTGAGGAGTTGGGAGAGATTCCATAAATCACTCGACACGTGGCAAGGAGACCCACGGAAAATCACTTGTCACTGTGCACCATCGCACGTTATAGCTCGACCCAGGATGCCCAGCAATATCGTTGAGCGTCGTTGATCTGGGAAGGGGTCATTGGACGGTCATCATTTGTTGAAGGTGCGCGAAGTTTAACACAGGTACGGCGGGCCATCACACGTTAACATTTGGCATCAGAGGTCGAGCGATATGCATATACGCCGTTGATATGGAAGCTTGCTAATCTAACGGTGATCGGACGCTGGACTTGTGCGAAATTTACTTATGGTACAGTGCGCGTATTTTATTGGCTATTGACTATATTTTTGGGCCCGGGGTCAAAGGTTTATCATATTGTTTGAAAGCGATAAAATGCGAAAGGTTAACCTTAATCCTAAAGTTAAGTTCAAAAGTATTAAATTAATTATTTAATTACCAAGATCAATGGAACAGTGTGAGTTATGGAGACCCCACTGGATTATCTATTTTGACCCTGTCCACGAATACCATTAGTAATTGAATGGTTTTGACCCAAGGTTTTAATAAAAGCGAAAACTATATAAGGTGATGAGAGTTATGAATAACGATGTGCATGTGAAAGGGTTGGTAATAAACGAATCTCTTTTAGAGATATCTGTATAAAAAACTCTGATATATCTGAATCTACGGTGCACCTGTGAATATGATGATTGATAAATATCTATAGATCAGATGATGATTAATTCCTGGTTTAATTGACTGATGAAATCATGAAGAACGTATGCATGAGTAAGGGTTGTGAATGAATACTTCACTCTAAAGTATATCTGTATGGAATGGGTAACAGATTGCTGAGAGATCTAAATTAAGGATGTACCTCTGAAGAAAATAAATAAATCTGGTGGCCTATGAGGTATGTTATGTGGAAGTGAATGAAACGTGGTCCGCAGTAGATCTGAGCGTCGAAGCCTTCGGTGAGGGGGTTGTAGCTCCCTTCCAGTGGTGGCTGGAGAACGAGAAAAGGTTGTAGCCTTTCTGTAGGTGGGTGCCTGCGTGCTGGCATAAGTTTGCACCAGCATAAATTGTAAAAAAATTTCTTTATAATAAAAATTAAAGACTAAGACTACAGCAGTGGTGGTTTTCTCCTGAATCGAGTTTCCACCTTAAATATTGGTGTTCATATGTGTTACTTATGTTTGATGGTTTGTTCTGTTATTTCTGTTCATGCTTACTAAACATCTGATGAATGAATGATGCAATAAGATTTCTGGACACACAAGTTGGATTCAGTAATGTAACATATGGTTTTAAACAGAAGGAAAAGTAAATTTTTCAGTCAGCTCTAAATACTGATTCACCCCCCTCTCAGTATTTTTCCCAACATCTTCACCTTGAGCTTATTCCCAACAAATTACTGCCAGAACTTGGCTAATGCATGCATGATAGCCAACATTTATTTATCATAGATGGGATATAAACTTTCATGAGGAAGTAGCTTCCTGCTTTCAAAGGCTATATGATGCCCTCCTTGCATCAAGACTGCTCCAATTCCTTCACTTGATGCATCACATTCTAGAACAAAAGGTTGAGAAAAATCAAGAAAAACCAATACAGGACAACTACTCATTACCTCTTTGAGCTTATCAAAAGCCCTCTATGCTGTAGGTGTCCACTGGAAAGCTCCCTTCTTGATCAAGTCTGTGAGTGGTGTTGCTAGCTATGAGAACCCTTTCAAAAACTTTTGGTAATAAGTGCATATGTCAATAAACCCACAGAGTTCTGTGACATTTCTGGGCTCAGGCCAATCTCTGATAGCCCGAATCTTCTCCTCATGCACCCTTAATCCATCTGCTCCTATGATGTGTCCCAAATAAAACATCTCTGTGAGGCCAAATTCACATTTGGAGAGCTTGGCATAGAATTTCTACTCCTTGAGAATATGTAAAACTGTCTCAATATGTTGTAGATGCTCCTCCCAAGTGCGGCTGTAGATAAGAATATCATCAAAGAAGACCAATAAAAACTCTCTCAGATGACCACGGAATATGTGGTTCATGCAATATTGGAAAGTTTTTGGGGCATTGGTCAATCCAAAGGGCATCACCAAAGACTCAAAATGCCCATCGTGACATTTGAACGATGTCTTGGGGATATCTTGATCACTCACCTTGATTTGATGATACCCATATCTCAAATCAATCTTGGAGAAGTATTTATATCCCCTCAACTCATCCATTAGTTCATCGATCCTGGGTATGGGGTACCTGTTCTTCATGGTCTTCTTGTTAAAGGCTCTATAATCAATGCACATCCTCAATGTTCCATCCTTCTTCTTTACCAAGACCACTGAAGAAGAAAAAGGGCTATTACTAGGGTTGATGTGTCCTAGAGCTAGCAGCTCTTGGATGGACCTGTCAATTTCATCCCTATAAGCCTTGGGGTGCCTATAAAGAGTGGTGATTACTACTTGGATACCTTGCTACAACTCAATACTGTGTTCAAACCTTCGGTCATGAGGCCTCCCTGGTGGAATATCTCCAAATACTGTAGAATGTCGATCCAAAAGAGACTGAGCATCTGGATGCACTGGTGAATCCTTTCCCCCTAATTTTTATAGATTTAGCTCCACTTCCATTCTATATCTCCTCTGCATAGATCTGCTTCCATCCTGTATGCTGAAAAAAACTGGGGGGAGTATGTGTTTATGCCCTTGATCTTCTGATGCTGGCCACTCTTCCCTTTTGTCCATTCCATCTCCAAATTTTTCCAATCAGTGGTAACTCTCCCAAGAGTGATCAACCACTAGACTCCCAATATGATACTGGTGTCTGGAATATCTACCACAAAGAATTGGTCTGTCAAGGTGTAGGTCCCCATGGTAATGGATAGTGTCAAAACATACTTGGCACACTGCAAGGTCCTAGCTCCTGTAACCAAGACTGAGAATCCCTCAAAATCCTCCATGTGGATCCCTCTCCTTTTTACTATCTATGCATCAATAAAATTATGATTTTATCCACTATCTGTTAGTACAGACACTCTTTTCCCCATAATAGTACCTCTTACCCTCAAGGTCAGATATTTTGGGACCCCTCTTAACACTGCAATAGCTCCCCCTCTTGGAGCAAAGTCTTCTATGGATGGTACAGCGCTGGCCTCCTCCCCTTATTTGGAGAAGGTATTAACATAATGTGCCTCTCTTGCAACACATTCTTCCTTCAAATCCTAAAAAATGATTGTCTTCTTTGGCCCTAAAGAATTCTCTTGTTGCAATAATGTTCTTGCCCTAGGCAAGGTGTGTTGCAAGTCTCTAGCTTTCTCCATAGCTTCAAGGAGAGTGGTTGGTTTAGTGGATTTGACCAACCCCTGAAATGGTTCAGCCATCCCATCAACAAACATGCATACCTTCCTTCTCATAGTGAGGTTGGATACCATCACTGAAAGATGCAAATATTTAGCAATATAGTCTTCAAGATCTCCCTCATGTTTAAGCTTGGTTAACTTGACAAAATGCGCTTTCGGATCTCTTGGATCAAATATTTCCACTAGTATTTTGGTGAAGACTGAGTATGAAGTGATGTGATTATTCCTAAGTGTGGTCAATCCATGAAACCACCATTCATGATCCTCCCCTTATAAGTGCGACACAGCTATCTTGATGGCTTCTATTTCCGAAACCTTATTGATCTGAAAGTAAGTGTCCAGCTTCTCCACCCAAGCCTTGGCTATACACTTAGGTGTTCCATCATATGTGGGTAAGAATAACCTCCCCATAATACACTGTAGGTCTGATCCCTGCATAAAATTTCCCTTATTTTGATGAATATTAACTCTCCTCCCATCCTCGATCAGGCAAAACTCCTGAAAGCTCAAGTGTTCTTTAAACTTTTGAGATTGGGATTCATATTCCTCAAAATAATTACCCAGGGTTTCCTCATTATCTTATCCAGATATGAATGAAGGAATGGCAGAGTGTTGTGGTGCAGCTGAATGATCCATGCCATATGAAGTGTTGGTGCTTGCCTCATGGTAAAACCTTATAGAATCTCCTTTATGACTCATCTCCTTGAGGTCTCTTGCAATGTTCTGCATGGTATGAAGTAGGAGTTTTTAGATATCTTCCTCCTCCATATTTTAGATAAATTATCCCCACAAGCTAAGCTGAGAGAAGAGCTTCCACACCACTGTAATATTCCTGTTTAGGAATTGCTGCACTTTGGATAGTGAAAACATTGTATTTAGAAAATTACACTATAGAAACATGAAACAAAACTTGGATCCTCTTACATAAGCTATATGTGCCTTTCATACCAAATGTAATAAATAAAAAATCATCCTATCTACATTAAATAGATCTCCCCAGCTCAATACAGCTTAAAAACACCCCAATCCCATGACTTTCAACAAAAAAAAATTTGAAGACTAAAATAGCATAATTCACATGAGGGTTTCTACAGGAAAATGATGAATCAATACTAATATAGATATTATATTAATCATGGAGCCAAGAAATCGAGGTTTAACCTCTTTTATACAAGAAATAAGACAACTTGGCAAGGGTTTCCGGCATTACACAAGTATAAAAAGCAGTACTGCAGAAAATAACGCAGCCTACTACAAATCTGTATTTTATATGACTGAATATAACATGAAATAGCTGATCAATACATAAAATTGCCAAGGGTCCTCCGTATTATACTTTCCGGAGGGAAATATACACCTCCTCCTCAAACACTAGCACAAAATCAAGGGATTCAAACTTGCTGCTGCTGTACCTGCATAAAAGATGTAGTTTGTAAAAGAGACTGCATTATAGATGTTGATGACTGATTGAACCTAAGTAATATGATGAAATTAAGGCTTAGAACCTTCCCTTTAGATCCCTTAAACAAGTTGATCCAAAGAAGAGGATGGAATTCCCGTATGAAAATACCTTGCACTGAATAGTGCTGCAACCATAGCTAAATAGATGAAGCATGCAAGTAGTCAAAATACCAAAGATAGATGAATATCGAATGCTTTCCTTGTTTCTATCCATTTCTTATTATCCTTGGTGAGCCTCCTCACCCCTGACCCCACTCATTAATGAGGTGACTTCCTACAAAATATTCTTCCTTCAAAACTGCGTTGTCCTTACTGGTTTCCCTGCTCTTGTAACAGCGTTGTTGACTTGGTCAACTAGATCTAGTTCACCTGTGTTGCCCCTTTTCAAACCAAAGTGGCTCTATTTTCCCTCCTAATCTAATCCCCTTTCACATTGGGATTGTTTTATTGCCCTTTTATTCTTCTAACTGCAAAAATGGAGCAATTATAATATTCCAACTAGCAATAGCTAATTGGGAATATTACACTTTGCATGTTCAGCAGTGGCCCGACAGGCCCGTCAACCCATGCAGCCTTTGCCCGATGCTACGTTCCTACGCTGCACGTTTAGCAATGACCTAACTATCCCATGCAGCTACCCAACTGGCCCGGTGCTACGCACTTGCGCTGCGCGTTCAACTAGGAAGGTTTATACAATAGGTCAAGCTCAAATTTTCTCAAAAACTCCTCAAAGTCACCTCCAAAGGTTCCATAGGACCTCTGAGGGGTAAGTAAAAAGTCACCTCCTTCATTTCCTAAGTTCTTGTATTTTAAATTAAAGGAAAAACCCTATATTTCTCCATTATTTTTACAATGAAAAATTAGGGTTTTGGCCTTCAAGGCAAAAGTAAAAAAAAGCAACATGTCAAGGGAAACTAGTAATAATAGTGGTGAGGGAGGACAAGGGCCTAGAAGACAATAGAAAAAGGGTGGAAATGTAAATAGATTTGAGCCACTAAATACCAAGGAATTGATGACCTCTCCTATGACAGTTGCATATTTCCAAGAGGTGGGTTGTTTTGACTTATGTGAAAGGGTACAACAGGTCCATAGTCATCCTGAGTTGACCAGGAATTCCATCCTTAACCTCGATGACCATAAAATAAACTTAGCAGGAGTGAACTTTGAGCTATCCATCAATACCATTTCTATGGCCACTAGGATACCTAGTATGGGAGAAAAGTGGTTCAAACAAGAAAATTTGGATTTGATCCATTATCAACCCTTCTTGAAACTAGATACCAAGCTAACTAAAAATCCATTTTTCCATTTTCACATCTACTAGAGAGATATGCGCCCTTAATGAGAATCATCATGAAATACTTCACCTATGAGGGTAGGTTTTCTAGGCTTTATTCCTACCATATAAGATTGATCATGCACTTCACTAGGGCCAAGCTGCTACATTTTTCCTATTATCTTTATAGAATTATTGATGAGATGTCATACATTGTGCAAAAGAGACCTCCTTCACAATAAATGAAAAGTATTTTTCATCATTCGCTTATCAAGATGATTGTGTTGCATCAATTAGAGCAACATGGTATCCCATGGGAAGTGTTCATCACCCATGAAGGTCTCACAAACCCACAGCCTCCTCCTTAGCCAAATTTACCCTGATCATCGCATCTATCTCCCTCCACTCCTCCATCACCCTCGATTGACCATGACTCCTCATATACACATGAATCCTCTCCATAAGAAAAATTCCCTCCCTCACATTCTTCTAAAGCATTAGATCAACAAGAGAATGATGATGAAGAGGCAGAGAATGATGATGAGGAAGAAGATACAAGTGGTGAAGATACAAATGATGAGGAGGAAGATGATGAGGAAGAGGAAAATGACAATGAAGAAAGTGGTGATGATGATGAAGAAACATATAATAAAGAGGCAGAGGATGATAATGAGGAAGAGGAAAATAACAATGAAGAAAGTGAGGATGATGATGAAGAGGTAGATGCAGATGATGATAAAGAGGAGGAAGAGGGTAGTGATGAAGAGAAAAGTGACAAATAGGTTAGTATTGATAAAGATGATGACAGTGAGGAAAGTGCAGAAGCTAAATGCAACATAGATGAAAATGAAAATAGTGAGGACATTATAGAGGATAGTAAAGAGGTTGAGGAAAATGAAGATGAAAATGCACATAACAGTAATGAAGAAACTGATAAAGACACCTCTAACAGTGCGGAAAATGAAAATGGCCATGATAATGTTGCAAACACAAAGGACAATGATGAAGAAGAAGCCATGATGACTAATAGCCCTAATAATGATGGCAGGATTGACACTATGAACCAAAAAAGTAGTGAAGAGGTTGATGAAAGTGGTGAAGATCACAAAAGTAATATTAGCAAGGAGGAAAATGAAAGTGAGTCTCAAGAGGGTAGTCAAGAACATAGTGCAGAAGACATAAATGCAGAGATCATTGATGAAAATAAAGGAAGTCTTGAGATCAACCATGGTGAGGGCATTCTAGTAGAAACTTTTGAGCTTTTCCCTCTCACATATCAAAAAGGGCCAAGGATTGTGTTTGTTGCCTCCAAAAGGCAAGGGAGAATGCCATCCACCTTAGCTCAACCACTAGACAAAGTCAAACAAAAGGTAAAAGAAGAAGAAGAAGATAATGAGGTGGGAAGGGGTTTTGAAATCATTCAAGTAGAAAATGATGAGGAGAATGAAGGAAGGATAAAAAACTTGCTCCTCCAGGACATAAATGCACAAATTGAAGACCTCAAAGAAAATCTAGATAGGGCCAAGAGTGTAAATGATGCCCTTGACATGGAAAATAGGTAGCTAGGAGCACAAATTGTAATCTATGAAGCTAGAGCCATCAAGGCCCTGAAAGAAGCCCAAATGGCACAAGTGAAACTATAAGAGTTCATGGGCACTTATGAAGAGAGTGAGGATGGGGAAGGAAAATCCAGGAGGAGGCCTAGAACCATGGGGTTGAAGAAGGCATTGGAAAAGAAAAGGGAACAATAATTAGCCCTAGCAGAAAAAATCCCTCTAGATGAGCTTTTGGCCATGGAGATAGCACATGATCGAGAGCCTTGGTTGGAAAGATCCAACATACATTTGGAGGCTAAATTGAAGAAATAAAATCATAATCTTGACCTCCAAAGAAGGATGACTAAACATTATGCCCGGAGAAACCAAATTGCAAGGGCTAAATTGAAAAAGGCTCAAACCAAGATCCCAGCACTAAAAGAGGAAAAATTCCAAGCTAACCTTGGAATATTGGCATAGGATTCTATATAGGTCTTTCAAAACCCACGAGGCACACATCCACCAAATTTGGGAGAATTTTGACAAATTTTGGTTTTTTCTAATTTGGGGGGCCAAGGGGGTAGCACCCTTGGTGCTACACTTTTTCTCAGAGCATATTCAAGTGGAAAGGCTTACATTTTTGGAATCCCTAGCTCAATTATATCGTTCTCACAAATTTTCAGGTCAATTGGAGTTGTTTTGGTCCTCCAAAAGGGTCAAAAACACCCTAATTTTCACCTTTCTGCCTAGTTTTCAGGATAGGTGTTGTGCCTTTACCAGCCTTGGAATTTTTTCTTTTGAATAGGTTTCAGAGGTCCAATCAGAGAACTAAGGGTATTTCTGGAAATTAGACTCAACAGGATTTCCAATGAGCCATCACAGAGCCTATTCCAACATCGGGAAGGCCTTCAAAACATTGCTACAAGTTGACCCCATTTTCTTGCTCCAGTGCTATGCCCTTGGCATGGAAATTCATCCTAAAACTCAGTGTTGTGCCCTTAACAGAGGAAAAGTAAAAAATTCACACTGGGAAAGTTTTAGGAGGCTTGGCAGAGCCCAAATGTCAATTTATTTGCTAAAAATGGCCAAAAATATATATTTTTTTATATATTTTGTGCCTTGGGCATTGCAAGGTCTCAAGGAAAATAGTGAAATTTCTTATTAGCCAGTGGGCTTCTATAGACTCTTTTAGGTTTTTCTCCTCCTTTCTTGTTAAATAGAACATTGAGGATTCATTTTTTATGGTTTTTTTTATGACTCTTGTGAGTAATACATAGTATTTGGAGCTTGAAGAGAAATTGCTGTTGTGGAGCTTGTGAATGGCTTGTTTTGCTTATTGATGGACAAGGCTTGCTTGCAGGATCCCTGAGCTTGGTTAACGTTATGGCATCATTTTTCACCCTCATGTGATTCATTATTGTCTCTATGGCCTTGGGCACCCATTACCACAGACTTGAATAAAATTCATAAAAAACAGTGTTAAAAATCCCATACGCGGGTATGCCCAGACTTTTCTGCGTGTATACGCGAGTCCACATGTACTTTTCCGCGTATGACATTAAAATCATTAAAAAATATATAAAAATTCCCTATTTTCGGGCTGGGTTGATGGTTACTTCAGTAGTTCAACCACCCCAGCACGTGGCCAATTGTTTCCAACTGATTGAAACTACTTTGAGGGAGTATAAAAGCCCCTCATGTGTATGGCCTAAGGGAGAGAGAAATTTATAGACATTATACTCTGTTAGAATCCCAATTCAAGTCTGAATTCCCATGCCTCCTGAACTTTCCCAGATTTTTACAGGAAACCCTTGTTTCCTGGAGATCTTCATCAGTTTATATGCCATCTCGAGTGCACAAGTCTTGAAAGTATCTTAGCGAGGCAAGGGTGGGACGGATCCGGACGACGGTCTGTTCGAAGATCGTGGAAGGATTCAGGTGTTCTCTCCACTTTTTATTACTGTACATGCTGTTCATAATAAAGAAGAACCATCTTGTTCCTGAAGTCACGTGTTAACATCTACTTGTATATGTGAAAAGATTATTATTTAAGCATTTATTATTGTTTACATGATGTTTCACATGGTTTTCACTAACATGTAGGGTAATTATATGCTGTACAACTAGATTTCCATGCACGTTTCTTCTTGGTTTTCAGGTTAAGGAGGAAGAAGGGTTGCTGGGGGTTTGGACCCCGCGGGATCTACATGAAATGTAGGATTACGGGTGAGTTCTACTATCGATGTTATCTATTTTTTAGCATACAAGTATGGTTGTGTGAGTCCTTCTTGAATAGCATGCCCTGATCTCTGGAGGTTTTGACCCAACAAACCTCTAGGGTGTTTTTCCCCGAAACAGTTAATGGTGATGTACTTCTATTTAGTTATTTTTTTATTGTGTATCATTGTGTTTCATACTTCTATATTGCAGTAGGATAAAATATTTAGACTAAGAAATGTTGTTTAGAAACACCTTAGCTCTGTTTATCCTTCACTGCTTCTATGTTTTCCTCTATTAGGTCAGTTTAGAGAATCCTTAGTTGCTCTCTAGACCCAGCTAAGCTTTTTTATCTTATGAATGGTTTAATACAGTAGATATAATAGATGTTTTATGGTAAGCCCTACTTCTTTGATATCACTAAAACACTGTTTTGAGGTCTCTCTTTGAAGTACCATTGTTTAGGTTTGCCAAGGAGGCTATGTTTCGATCATACCCTTTGTCCATGCTTGAAAATATTTTCAAAGATATTTATAGCTCTGATCAATGATGTCTATGAGTTCCCTCTTCCTTGACTAAAGTTATGTGTTAATCTTAAATGTTTTCTAACCTTGAATGTGAAATCACTAGAACTTAAATGAGCTTCTCGCCTTCTATATTTAATTGGATTGTTTGTCTGAAATACTTACTTTCTTGAGTTGGATCAAAGAATTATTGGTATTCTTTGTCTATTGATTACTTCTTTATTCTAGTTTTAAAGTCCCTTCTTGTTTTAAGGATTTGACAAAGGATTCTTGATTTCCCTTTGCCCTACTTTGTTCACAAACTTGACATTCATTTAATTTCACCAAACCTTGAGAATCCATCTGACCATGCTAGATTTTCCCTATGATGTTCCCCGATCCATTGTTGAACCTTCCATGAGTTTTTGTAGACTCCATAGCCCAATGACTTGAAAATCTCTCATTCCATATATTCTACTTTATCATTTACCCAACCCAAACAAACAAACAAACTCTAAACTTAACAACTAGCCTAAAATCAAACCCTAAAGAAAAAAAGTTCACATCCTTTGCAAAATATATAGAGAGCCCTCTCTAAGTCCAAGAAGGCTAGGTCCTAGGAATCCAAAGATTGATCTGATGTTACCTTGTGCATTTGGTCTACAAATCTGCTAAATCACGAGACCCTAACACCAAGTAGCGTTTACCCTACCGTTGGGTGCTCGCCAAAGCTATATAAAGGATAGGATAGGTCAGACAAGGGTTTCGTATCGCTTGAATAGCTCGTACATGGCATATTTGTCCTGGAAAAATTTGTGATGTAAGAATTTATGTGCCTATTGTTACACCATTTTTTGGTCATCTAACTTTTCATCATTAGATGGACCCAAGTACACCATGTAAGACCAGTTTTACCCCAAGTAAAACTGCTTTCACTATGATTAATTAGGAAACCCCAAAAGGAATAATTAATTAAACCATAATTTAATTATTATTCCCGGTCATGTTTAACCCAAAAACAAAGAAATTAATGAGATAAACCCATAGTTATCTTATTATTTTCTAGGAATAATTATTTAAATAATATTCCTTGTTAAATATGACCAAATCAACCACCATTAATCAAATAAATCATTATTTATTTGATTATATCCCAACCACTTCCTTATAAAGATAAATAAATCATTTATTTATTTATTTTTCACTAATCAAGGGATTTGACCCAAGTCAAACACCCTTTCCCTCCAACAAATAATAATAAAATATTCCATAGAGGTGGATCTAGATGTGATTAACATTATTTTAATCATGCACCAAGATCTAGAAAGACCCAATATTTTGTTATAAATAGGAGGTTTTTCCCCATCATTCTTCACCTTTTGTTGCATATTAGATCACTCTGGATCTATACACTTGGTCTCATTTCTGCCATTTTGCTCCCATTGAGCTCTACCTTCTACATTGAGTTTTCTACATCTACAAGAGAGAGAAAGCTTAGATCTGAAGTGCTGAGGACTACAAAGAACCCATCCCATTGAGGAGATCTGGATACACCTTCTTGTTTCCTCCCAGGTGCCCTGTAATATAAAAATTCATTCAAAAATCGTGTTCTTGTCTTGTCTATTGGATGCATGGAGCAAATTCTTTACTTTACTGCTTAATGTCTTTCCATTTATAGATCTGTTTGTTGCAGCACTTTAACTACTAATTGCAGATCTGAAGATGTTTTGCGGCCATTATTGTTGTTAGGGCTATTAGTTATGCGTAGCTAAAGTGGTTCTTTTTCGTACACTTCGACGAAGAATTCATACTAACAAATGGCGACTCCACACGGGTTTTAAATTACGACCGTTGTCGTTTTTCATATTCCTGCATATCCAGCTACTTCAGGCCCTAGGGCTTCTTTTCAGCTGCTTAGTTTTCCTCTTTTTATGTCATTTTCTCACATAAAACCCTAAAAACTTAAAATTTCTAACTTCCGTGTGTTTGGCCTATTCTTGTGAATGGCGACACCAGCCACTTTTTGAGACGGAAATTTTCAGAAAATGTTGCCGCCGAAAGCAGCAGTAGGAGCAGACAGATCAATGAGCTTCGCGTTCAGGCCTTTGCAGCAATTTCCTGCGAAACCTCAACTCGGATCGGTGGGAACTTTCTTGGGCTTCTGCCCTTTTTTTGACATTTTCTTGTAATTTTGGGTTATAACAGGCCTGCTGCCCGGGGGTTTCGACTCACATGTCGACCACTTCCTTGACCAGATCGATCTGTTTTCATCTAAGTGGGAACCGGCCCTTAGGGCTTTAGTACCCTCCACTTTTTGTGGAAGAGTTTCAGCTGTTTCAGCCGTCGGTTTGAGAGCTTCAGCCCCCTCTTTTTCCAGATCTGTGACCTCACTTCCAGATCCATTGAAATCAGCCTCTTTTCCTTTCAAATCACCTCTTGTCGTTTTGTTTGGACCTCCTCTAAAGGCCTCTGCCTTGCCCCCCCCCGGTTTTTTGCTGATTTCCCTTTTTTCCAGCCACCTTGCCTCTGTCTCTTGGCTGTGATCTGCACCCCTTATCTGCAGCTTTATCCTCCGGATCTCTGTCCCCTTTGACCCTAGATCTGTTGAGCTTCCTTTGTGTGTGTTTCCATAGTTTTTCCCTTTCCTTTCAGCATAGTTTTGAGAGACCCACTTTCTTGGGTTTGATAGATGCATATGTAGCTGTTATTTTTCTGTTATTTCAGCATTTTTATTATGTTCTCTGTAGGTTTATTTTCAGCTACGTTGCACACTTTTTTGCTCTCAACAATGGAAAGGGTTTAAAAATTAAAATTAACGCACACCACACACTGACCCTAAGTGAAGAAGCGCCTGGTTTACACCGCCTGGCAAAGACTCTAAAATCAATTGTCACTGCACCTTTTCTGCCCTTGACCTTCTTGATTTTGTCCCTTTCTGCCCTCGTCGGTTTCCTTCTTCCTGTCATCATTGCGCCCCCAAGGCGCCTTTCCCGGAGACTTCTTGGCCTTCACCCTCAGTTTCCGGTTGATCGACCTGCTCCGCACCGCCGTCGTCGAGCCAGTCCACCTTCGAGTCCGCACTCCGACTCCTCTCCTGATTCATCGGGTCCCCCTCCTTCTTCCGGTTCTCCCCCTTTTACCTTCACCATGTCCGGATCAGGGCCTAATGCTAGCGGTTCTCCCGGCCCCAATGCCGGCCCTACTTCTAGCGGAACCGTCACAACCACTACTCCGGCCACCCCTGTGCTGCCGTACATTGCAGGCCTCAGCCTCCCCGATTTCCATCAGTTGATTAATGACCCCATTCACCATAATACTACCTGGCCCGCTATGCCCACCAAGCTACCCTCTGATATCCCTAAGCTTGAGGGCCTTAATGGCGAAGACCCAACCAATCACGTCCGGTCTTTCCACATGTGGTGTTCCTCCAACTCCATTACCGATGACTCCATCCGTCTTCGTTAGTTCCAACGCACACTTACCGGCGAAGCTTCTAAATGGTATGTCGAACAGGCCACTTCCTCCCATACCACGTTCGAGACTCTTGCCCAAGCCTTCTTGTCGTACTTCCAGCTCCCTCTCCGATACGACACTGGTACGGAGCTCTTGACTTCATTCAAGCAATCCTCTTCCACACGCCTTTCTGCCCATGTTCAGGAATGGCGACGAAGACGGAGCTTATGTCGAGCCCCTCCCTTTGAAGATCGGGTTTACATGGACCGGTTCCTTCGCACCCTCCCATCTCCCATCGGAAAAGATGTCGCCTCTCACTTTCCTCAATCTGAAGAAGCCGCCCTCCAAATAGCTTTAAAATATGACCTGATCTACGCTCAATCTGGTTATGTTTATACCGTTCTCCCCGACATCCCCAGGCCCGGTGGCGCTAACGCCCCGGGGGCATCTCATTCCGCCGACGGTATTGTTGGATCTCTTTCCCACCCCTCTGCTCACCCTCCTATGAGCCATGGCCTCCCTCAGGGAGGGGCCAGCACCTCTAACACTCTGCCCCCTCCCGGTTACATGTATCCGTGACATGCACGTTCCTCCTTCAACCTCTGTTGGCCTCAATGCCGCCTAACCCACCTCATTTTTATCCGCACCAGGCGCCAATCCTCCAAAGATATGCGCCCCCGTCCTTGCTTCTCGTTCACCGCAATGTACTCTTTACAACCCCCCTCCCAGGCAAGCATTGTACAATAGTGGTATGGTTTTATTCCCCCTTCTTCTCAAAGAAGGCGGAGAGGCAACCAGAACCCATCTGCCCCCGGTAACCGAGGACCCAATTCTGGTATGGACCCTAACACCAGCAACCAGCCTCAGGGCATCCCGCCCAGGCCGGACAGGCCGCTTCGCACAAACAAGCCCTATTCGTGTTGCAGTGATTACGGTCACTACACTCACGATTGTCCTCTCTTACCCCAGATGCGACAGATGTGGGAGTCTCAAGCCACATTGCGCGGACAACACGCCTTCCCTCACGCTCCTCCTAATGTGGCCATCACCCTCGTCACCAGAAACATCGATCATCTCTCAACAGATTCGTGGCTACTCAACCCCCCGGAACATGCGCCCACACCCTGGCCCATTTCCTGCCCCTTCCGACTACTGCATCCTTATGATGCGCTCCGATTCGTCCCCTCTGCCGACCTTCACCTTCAAACTCGGTCTCGCATTCCCAAGCCTCTCCCCGGGGTCACCGCTTCCCGAGCCTCCATCTTCAAACAGCAGAGCCCTTCACACCTGAAGGCCTTACACATCCCTCAACCCAAAGTTGAGGTTCACCCAAATATTCCAAAGGGTCCATTACGCCGAAATGCTGCTTCCGGTCGAGCCGCTCAATCGTACAGTATAGTTGATGATTTGGCACAATCCCCTGCTGCCATTTCCACACTGGAACTCCTCCAGTCGTGCCCTTCTCAAAGGAAGGCTCTACTATCTGCCGTGGGCGCTGTTGATCCTGCTGATGACCAAATGATTGTTTTCGACGCCACCCAATCGGACCACCCTCCTCTTCCTCCTTCCGTTGCTTTCCAAATCCCAGTCAAAATCCGGAACGCCACTGTATCCCGGTGTATAATTGATGAGGGGGCATCCACCTGTGTGATGTCCGCTTCGGTTTGGAAGCAACTCGGATCCCCTGAGTTGGCCCCTTCCACGATCACCCTCCGAGCGTGGGATGGTCATGCCTCCCAGCCTATTGGCCTGTTTCGTAACTGTCCCATCACCCTCGCCGGTAAGACTGTTTGCGTTGATGTCGAAGTCATTGACGCCCCTCTAGACTACAACATTCTATTGGGGCGAAGCTACACCTATGCCATGTCTGCTGTCCCATCCGCGGCCTTCCGCAAGATGTCTTTTCCACATAATGGAAAGATAGTCACCATTGACCAGCTATCGTATCATGAGCCGCCGTCTCCATCCGCCTCCGAGACGACCATCTCTTCTGTAGCCAACAAGCAAACCATCGATTCTTTGACCAGTGTCTCCCCCGGCGTCTATAAATATTCCACCCTACCAACCTCTTTCTCACCGTCCACCCCCTCCCATATCGATCCCACTGTCGAACGCTGCACAGATGCAATCGTCTCAAAGCTGCCCATAAACGGCCCTCGCCCGGCCCTCCCGCGCGCACCCTCCCTCCCCGCCTCCGCAACCCGCTCCTAGCCATTCATCTCAGCCACTCGGACCTCCCTTTCTCTCGGTCCCCGCGCACTGTGCCCCGAACTCCTTATCCTCCGTGCCTTGGCCCCTCTCGGCCGAACCATCTTGGCGCCCGTACCGGTCATTACCCCCGCCTCGAGCGCATCCCCTTCTTGCCTTCCTCCTGAGTATATTCCGTCCCCGTCATGGCCACCCTTTCTCTCCCTAACTTGACCTTGGGTATTCCGGTTTGGTACCTTGACCCCCCAGCCGCCACCCCCCCCACCCCCCCTGGTCACCCCAAACCTTACATGGCTTTGACACCGGTTCAACCGGTCCCCCTCGCTTCCTCCATAGCCACTGTGCCCCCAGCACCTCCACAGGACCCTTCTCCTGTTGGGTCGGCTCCCGGGAAGAAAGGCAAAGCCCGCAAGGGGGCAAGCAAAGACCAAACCACCACGACCAACCCGGCTCCTTCTCCACCCCCAAAGCCTTGTGCCTTATGTGATTTCATTGGTCATGCCACCCATGCTTGTCCCGAGTTACCTCGTATCCGACCCATGGTAAACTTCGCGTTCCCCGACACTACGGTCCCTGAAACTCCCACTCCTTCTTCGACCGTCCCCAAGAACGCCAAGACTCTCCGCACCAACAAGCCTTGTGCTTTGTGTGGTGTCCATGGCCACTACTCCCATTATTGTCCTCACCTAACACATTACCGCGCCTCCCTTGAGGTGATCCGCGAGTATGAGGTTGAACAAAATCAATCCCCCTCTCCCATTCTCGCGCAGTATGCTTCAGGCCAGCCTGAGGATCCCCCCGCTCCGATCCACATCCCCCCCCCTGATGTTCAGATGACGGAGTCTACAGTCACCATTATTTACCTATCCTCCTCTGCACGACACCCGGAGCCTAGCCCGTCTGCAGCCTTCCCCATTGTGTCCGTTGATACCCGAGATCACTCCACTTGTGTCTCCGTTGACCTCCGCAGCCCGAGTCCTCGCCATGTTTCCGATAGCTCTCATACATCACCTTGTGTGAGCCTTGATCATCCTGCCCTTTCCCCCTGCCATTACTGCTCGATGACTTCTGTACCCTCACGCTGCCGTCATTTCCTTTCATCCCCTCATTTATTGTCTTGTCACACCATTTTGCAGGACCCCCCGTCCACACCCTTTATCGGTTACGCCGGCGGTGCAAATCGCTACTCCAGGAATCTTGCCTCGGCAGGGTGGGCCATCTTCACCCCCTTGCATGACCTCGTTCTGTCTAACGGGGTATGCATTGGTTCTGCCACCAACAATCAGGCCGAAT
Source organism: Pinus albicaulis (assembly GCA_034641835.2). Taxonomy (NCBI): domain Eukaryota; kingdom Viridiplantae; phylum Streptophyta; class Pinopsida; order Pinales; family Pinaceae; genus Pinus; species Pinus albicaulis. The sequence continues at coordinate 1,507,077,887 of CM076570.1, read as the reverse complement.
ATGATGCAGCGCGTGGCCTATTAGCCGATGCCTTGTTTCATCGCATCCGCCATCTGCACGTTCGTTTGGATTCCCTGCTTCTTGTAATGCAACTAAATGGTGTTTATCATGTGCATAACCCTGTGCTGTTCAGACGCTATTTACGAGTGAAAGTATTAATACGTGCGTTTGAAACCATCACTTTCAACCATGTACCCAGAGACCAAAATCACTACGTAGATAGTATTGCAAACCATGTTCTAGATTGGCATTTATCACACACAAGTCATACAAGCCAATAACATTAAATCAACCATCACAAGACGATGCATATCCATAATATGTGTCGCAAACCATATATTGATGAGTCCATCTACTCTGATACATACGACATGCCCATAGCATGTTCCAAAAAACTGGGGGCACCATACGCCCCCCCATACATATACTTATGACGTGCCCATAGCATGTTCCACAAACTGGGGGCACCATACGCCCCCCCATATATATCCATCCGACATGCCCATAGCATGTTACAAACAAAATCCAAAAAAATGGGGGCACCATATGCCCCCCCATACATTCTAGGGGGCACCACTTGCCCCTACACACATCAGAGAGGGCACCATATGCCCCTATATATGGCCAATACACGACGAACGCCCTGATCCGCCTGGATCTCTGTCCGAAGTGTTCCCAGATCCCTCTCCCTCCAGTTGACCCGCAACTCTGCCATACCTGCACAACCACATTCTTTTTGTCAGGGTACAGATCGGGAACACCATAACCACACACCACAATCCAACTCCCAGCCATAAAACAGCACCAAACCCCCTTATCTCCCAGGTCGCAGTTTTCTGCCATTTTCTAGACCAGGTCGCACTTGTTGCCCTAATACCTGCGTCCTGGGTCGTACTTTTTGCCCCAAAAAAGTGCGACCCGACCATAGAGATGAAGGAGGGGCTGTTTCTGGGGGGTTTTGGGTCCTCAACTGCAAATGTAATCCATCAAAATGCAAGAGCAAGGTTAGGACTCTCGCCTCCAACTGACAGATCTCGAATCCAACGGTCGGTTTGACCGCTACGTTCGCCGCAAGATTTAGGGCCTTCTCTCCTCTCCACATTCACCACAGCAACAATAGCAAATGAATGATTTTGGAGGGAAAACCGCCTCATTAAAAGAGAACCCCTGTTTCTTCTTTCGACTGCTGCGACCACACCGTAGCCCCGTTCGACGAACCGTCAGCACCGCTGGATAGATCTCACCGAGCTCTCAAATGGGTTTTCCTTAGTTTTTGGTGATTTGATACTTCACCTGGGCACATTTTTCCACGAAGGATCACTTCACCGCTCCTTAAAATCGAATTTCCTCACTTATGACACTTGTACTTGGGGCACCATATCGCCCCCTTACTTGTCCATGTTCGTGTTGATTTTCGTCATGAGTACCCACCTTGTACTCATGCTTCTATGACCCCCCATTGGGGCCTTTGTTGTGTGGCAGCACTATCTAGTCGCCCTTGCTTAGAGCATCCGAGTTGAGTCATCATTGCATTCATGGAGTCTATCCTGCATCCTTTTACACCATACTATAGCCCTCCATTCTTTTTGCTTGGTTCCTCTCTTGTGTCGCATCTCATGACCTTCAGCCCCACTGTCCCCTGTCCCTTTCGATATTGTGTCAGTCGCTGCCATGTCATTCATGCCCTTTATGCTCTAACAAGGGAAGTCGTCCATTCGCCACTCCATCCTTCCAATTTCCACCATCCTCATTAGTGTCAGTCTGTCCGTCGCTCTATTGCTCTTCTCTCGTGCCTTAGTTGAGGATCTCTCATTGCCTCACCTAAGGCGGACCTCCTTCTGTCGACCTCGGCACATTTATTCCAGAAGCAAGGTCTAGAGGGCGGTGTACCTTGGTTCCAGCTTCCACTTTTTTTCGGTGCCTCGGATCAGGCAGGGGGATTTCTTACCTCCCTTTGACTTGATTGCTTCTCCAGCTCCTTTCAGCATGATCGAGATTCGTATACTGGACAGTCCAGTGACCCAGCAGCAGCTCTTGATGATTTCCGGGCGTGTGTGAGATGTCTCAGCCCTCATGAAGGGGTGGCCCTGCAGGTAGCCCCCCACATGCCCGGATGACCTCTTCATTGCAGCCTTTGATGCCGCTCCAGATTTTGATGATGTTGGCCTTAGCCACCTGCAACGCCTCCATGATTTGCATGTATCAGTCAGATTTTGTGAGCCCTTCCCCATTTACAGGGGGCATTTGGGGTTGTATTTATCTCATGTACTCAGATATTATTGTACTAGTCCTGGCTGTTATCCCAGGCACAGCATGTATGTGAGACTCTTCATTGTATTTTTATCTGGCCCTTGATTATGCCAGCTGTACTCTATGGTTCGACCCCTTGTTTACTGGACACACTATTCTTTGTACTTTGTCACGGCGGGCATAGGTATGCCTCCCCCGCCGCCTTCAGCACAGGTACCCTCTCATAACAGAGACTTGTTGCACCTGCGAGTCTCGTCTCCTCAGGGTCTAGTCCTTCAACACACTATCTACCTCATATTTCTCTCTCTGACATACCCTTTTGTTGTCTAGTGATTGTCTTCTTACAACGTACTTCGGTCATACGATTTGCTCCTGACACTCGCACGCTGGGGGGCAATCTGTTACACCATTTTTTGGTCATCTAAACTTTCATCATTAGATGGACCCAAGTACACCATGTAAGACCAGTTTTACCCCAAGTAAAACTGCTTTCACTATGTTAATTAGGAAACCCCAAAAGGAATAATTAATTAAACCATAATTTAATTATTATTCCCAGTCATGTTTAACCTAAAAACAAAGAAATTAATGAGATAAACCCATAGTTATCTTATTATTTTCTAGGAATAATTATTTAATAATATTCCTTGTTAAATATGACCAAATCAACCACCATTAATCAAATAAATCATTATTTATTTGATTATATCACAACCACTTCCTTAAAAAGATAAATAAATCATTTATTTATTTATTTTTCACTAATCAAGGGATTTGACCCAAGTCAAACACCCTTTCCCTCCAACAAATAATAATAAAATATTCCATAGAGGTGGATCTAGATTTGATTAACATTATTTTAATCATGCACCAAGATCTAGAATGACCCAATATTTTGTTATAAATAGGAGAGTTTTCCCCATCATTCTTCACCTTTTGTTGCCTATTAGATCACTCTGGATCTATACACTTGGTCTCATTTCTACCATTTTGCTCCCATTGAGCTCTACTTTCTGCATTGGGTTTTCTACATCTACAAGAGAGAGAAAGCTTAGATCTGAAGTGTTGAGGACTACAAAGAACCCATCCCATTGAGGAGATTTGGATACACCTTCTTGTTTCCTCCCAGGTGCCCTGTAATATAAAAATTCATTCAAAAATCGTGTTCTTGTCTTGTCTGTTGGATGCATGGAGCAAACTCTTTACTTTACTGCTTAATGTCTTTCTATTTATAGATCTGTTTGTTGCGGCGCTTTAACTACTAATTGCAGATCTGAAGATGTTTTGCAGCCATTATTGTTGTTAGGGCTATTAGTTATGCGTAGCTAAAGTGGTTCTTTTTCGTACACTTCGACGAAGAATTCATACTAACACCTATAGCATCTCTTTCATGTCTGATAAACCTTCTCCCTCTAACAATAACAATCTCGAGTTTCTCTTTCATGCGAGGATGACGGTTACAAATCTAGATGAACCCTCAGAACCAGTAATCTTGGTGGAGAAAAGCACTGAGGAAGCGCTGGAGATTGAGTCTGAGGCTGAAGAAGCTTTCTCCACCCCAGTCACAAAGAAGGGGAAGGAAAAAGCACAGGGCTCAAGAAAGCCCCTCAAACCCACAAAATGGGCTAGAGGGAAGCCTTGTACTTCCCCGTGAAATGTAAAATCCCCTCGAGCGATGCCCCAGGCACGGGTTGCGTATGAAAAGGTTCAGACCATAGAGCCCATCAATTGGTTTACTCCTTTCGTTTGGTTGTGCAGGCCCTCAACGCACATGCCGAAGAACCTCGATGGTCTGATCACCTACTTGTAGATGTTGCTAACCCTGTGCAAGGTCCTCGTTATTGGTGAACCTTTTGGAAAGCTCCATGAAATCAAATTTGATGATCATGAATTGGCCAATTTGGAGGCCTTCCCAAAATTGGTCCCCAATTTATATTTGGAACAAGTTCAGGAAGATGATGGGATCAAAATTGTCCTCGTAATCTGGTTACACGATGTGGCAGGGTCTGGGCTCCTTAGCCTACTCAGGATGCTGCATTTCAGCCATTACAATGTCACAGACTATCTGGTGCATGAGTTGCTTGCACTGGTCCATGATGGGTGTTTGTGGATCAAGGATCGAATCCCTATTAACGTTGCGCTCATCCATCGAATCACTGGTCTTCCTACGGAGGGGCTGAAACCTCTCAAGCACGTTGGCAAGAAGTATGAAGGGGAAACTGTTGAGTATGTGCGACAAAAATACCATGCGGAGCGGAATACTCGCAGCTTCATGATAAAATCCATCAGTGATCCCACTACACAGTTGGGTACCATGTTATTTTCGTGTAAAATGATGCAAAAATGTGATTTCGCCTTCGTCCTGGGATATGTAATTCAACTCACAGGCCAGTGCAAGAAAGGGGTCTGTTTCAATTGGTCGCGATATTTGTGTAATGAATTTTTGGCGAATGTCCACAAATCCCAAGAGAAGGGATGGGAATTCTGTTATTTGTGGTTGCTACTTCTCATCAAATTGATAGCCTGGGAGGCCCTAGAGGAATCAGTCCTGCCAGAACTCACCCGTGACATGTGCGAAGGGGCCCGATATAAAAACTTATGGGATTCGAAGGATGCGCATCGTCTCAAGGACAACCAAGTCTTCTAGGTCCTCTTTCAGAGTAGTTTGGAAGAATCCATTAATTATCGAACGTGGTTGTCTCCAGTAGTATATGACAGATACAAAGGCATTGCTACATTCCAGGTCACCATGCACAATGTCCATATTCGAGCACGCAAGGACAAAGCCTAGACCTCGCTGCCCTATATGGTGGCAGAAGAAGAAATTGACAATGTCGTTGCGCTCTGCCCCCCTAACTAGAAGATCAGTTTCAAAATCAGCGCAAAGAGCTCTGTAGGAACCAGCACACCAAAAGCAATCCTGCCTCTTTTCCTCAAGATACCGGAGGACCAAGCAAGAGTACCAGGCAAGACATGGGCGCGACAACACAAAAGGATGAGAAATAGAAGCAGACCTTCAAGAAGGATGCCGAGGTGGAGACTCAGGTAGATTCATAGCCAGACCTGGGTACAAAAGGACTAGATGCAGGAGGACCTACCTCCCCCCACGGAACGAATTGAACAAGCGACCCTTTCAAAGGGCCCCGAAAGAAGCAGTGCTCTTAGTGGATGGAACAAGATGAGACAGTCACGTTGGCCGACAGAGACCTAGAAAAAATCGCTGATGCAGTCACTCTAGCCATGGAGGATATATAATATTCCCATTTAGCCCAAGATAATGGGAATATCTTATTTTGCCTTATTTTATCTTGCATTTCATTTTTATGAAAAAATATGGAGGACATTTAAAACTCCTAAAAACCATGTATAAATCAATGTGTATGTAAATAGATACATATCTGGGCCATGTAAATAATCTCTTGTAGGTGTGAATGGGATTAAAGCACAAGACTAGGTCAACCTTGACCAAATCAATAGCGCAACTTAGGTGCAATTAACCTCATGGATACACAACACAGTTCTAGATGGAGGCTCCACATGTGAAAGGGTTAACTCATTGAGGTGGTTTAGGGTTTGAGAGGGCATTCATCCTATAAAAGAAGGAGGAGGACAACAAGAGAAGGTTGTTGATGTTATTATTTTATGAAGGTTTTGTCTATTGAGACACACCTCTGTTGGGGTTTCCTATTTAGGAACTCCCACCTCCTTCCTTGAGAAGCTCTTGGAGGAGCCTTGTTTGTCTAGTCCACTATCTAGCATTTGGCCTAGCTTCATCTTGCATCTACAACACAGTTCTCCATAGGATTGGGTTGTCTATGTGAGCTGCAACAAGTGGAACTCTAGATCTCCAAAGATCTAGCTTGTATTGGAGCCTCTTCTCAGTGAATGAGTCTTTTAACCTCCTGGAAGAGTGTATCCATTGTTGATCTTCAGCTTTTCATCTTGGCATCAGGCCATCTCAGTTAATCAAGGTGTAGCACAGTCTCCCTTGAGGGACTGCATTATTTTCATGGAGATTAGATCCCTTCAGATCTAAGTCACAATGCTCTTTGTCAGTGGAGGAGGCCTCTACTCTATTAGAGGAAGTGTATTGGAGTGCATAAGCCTCATTTTTAGATCTTGGCATGTGGCCATTAGCTGACTATCCTGTACAGCGCAGTTTCTGCTCTAGATCCGCGTTATTCCCATAGGAGGTTTTGCAGGGGGTTTGGGTGCATCAATTGGAGAGCTAGTTTTGGAGTGTTGAGGATCCACTCTTCATTCTGAGATCTTGTGGAGGAGATATATACTTTTACTTTTCAGATCTGATTTGCAAAATCTGAATACTTCAGTAATCCTGAATATTTCCGTAGATCTTCTTTCTTAGATCTCAGATCTACTACTTATGCTTGGTCTAAACCTCGAAATTCAAGGGGATCTGAAAGAGGAGCTTTTCTAGTGCATGGATTTGATATAGATCTGATTTTTTATCCACATATCTACTCTATATCTAGTATGTAACATACAGTAGTGCATCTTAATAAGAATAACACTATCAAGGAAACTTTCTGTAAATCCTATGGTTGTAGCCCTCTTTTTGAGGAGATTCCTTCTATCTTTGCCTTGTATTTTTATCTATGTACTTGATGGGTTGAATTTTAAAACTTATTTGATACTCTGAATACTATTGAAATATATTTTATGAGCCTCCTATCACTACTCTGCAGAAACTACATTATTTCCTAAGCAGAATTCTTTTTTTTTGCTGCAGTCTCTCTTTGAGGCATTTCTGAATACAACTAGTTGTGGGAGATCTGTTTAACCCACCTAGGATGATTTATTTTTGATTCCCTCTTGTATCTAGGACTTAGATACTCTGATCTAAGGGATCTAAGTGCTGGTTTTCATTTATGTAGCAGCCATTACTAAAAAATACATTTTCCAATCATGCCTTGCTAGCTGTTCCAGATTTGAAATATTACAGTTGTATCAGAGCTTCCATCTTGGCTCAGCCTATGGATTTTAGATCCAATCAGAGAAATATATTTAGAATATCTTGTACATTCTTGGAGCCAATATGTATTCAAAGGGAGGAGAACCTCTCAATGACAGAGAGTAGAGGTATCATGGGAGAAGACAGAAGAAAAATGGTTACACCATTGAAACCCCTTTGTATGGAAGAATAAAAGGGGTAGAGTTCTCTAACATTATTTCTCAAGATTTACATGAGCTGGAGGAAGAAATTAGGGGAGTAAGGAATGTAAGATCAACAGATATCTTGATGAGGTTTGCACAAGAGGATAGCCCCACTACTTCATATGATGTGTGTGAGAATTGAGCTACATAATCTGGTCCACGACATGGTAGCACACCTACCTTCTTGTCAAAGGAAGGAGGAAGAGGAGAAACAAAAAAGGAGGGATCTCTTGGTGAATGTCTCCAAGAATATGAATCTCAATCAAAGGGATTCAAGAGCATATTAGTTTCCTAGAGTTCTGTCAACTCATAGAAGAAAGGTCTTGCAGCTACAATGGAAGGAAAGGGTGCATGCAGCACACTTTGGGTAGATTCTCTCTACCTACATTTGATGGATCACCTAAAGACTCAGCAAAGTCTTGGGTAAAGAATATTGGCACATAATTTTAGCTGCATCAAGTATTATAAGAGGAAGCCTTGAGAGTAGCATCGTTGCATCTTCAAGGGAAGGCTTATGCTTGGTGGATATTTGAGTCTTCTTCCTTGAAAGGGAGGAATATCTCTTCTTATGAAAGATTCATTAGGAGACTAGTGGAAAGATTTGATGAGAGAAATTTTGGGACTTCTTGGGGGGAGCAGATCAAGCCCAAGAAATCTGAATCTTTACATGAGTTGGAAGATTCCATGGAGCCAACTCAAATCCTAAACATTGCTGAAGAGGTTGAAAATTTGCTGCAGTTTGTACCAGAGGCAAAGGCCCCAATGCAACAAGATCTCTTTGCCCAAAAGGAAGAATTGAGGATTCCTCCCTCACTAAGAAGTCAAGGTGAAGGATTTCTTGATGATGAAGCATTCTCCACTAGTAGGGAGGAGGGAGAGAAAGAGCAAAGGAGATCCTCCAGCGCTATGTAAGTAGGAGGAGATCTATTTTCAAGAGCAGATGGAGATGAATCAATGGATTCCCTTATGGGGATTCTTGCACCTTTGCAAGGAATCCTAGAGGTTCTTCCATATGGAGGACATGAGCAGCATGTGTCTTTTCTAAAAGGCAATGAGACAGAACAAAGGATGGGTCACATAGCTGATCCACTATCTGAAAATGGGGGAATGGCCCTAATCAAAGGCACTCTTACACCATTAACAGGGGTCTCCAAGTTTCATGGTACTTCCACACAACAATCAGAGATGGACTTGTGTAGTGGAAGCAATCATGATATGTTTCCATCTATTGTTTACATGGGGATGAACCATGAGACATCATTATCCTATGGTGTACCATCTGGGATACCACCTGAATCATATTTGATGGAATATGTCTCATACATTGAAGCTCATTTCATAGATCCAAGGAAGGAGGGAGCACTATTAGACCATGCTAGAGTGCTGAGAGTGTGGTGGAAGTATAGAGAAAGGAAAATAATTTTTCCTTTGACATCATTATCCATTCTCACCTCTCAAATTGCATTGAGAAGGTATGATGCAAGGAGATAAAATGACACCATCATGAAGCATGGGAGGCCAGATTTCAATCAGAAGACAAACTTGTTTGAAGAATACTCTTCCATGCTAGAAAAGAGATGGTGGTCTGAAATGCATGCTTTGGAAAAAACAGTGAGGCCTTGGACAGATGATAGCCTTCCATGGAAGAATAACTCCCAAGAGCTTCCTTCTTCTCTAAAGCATGTGCATGAGCAAGCAGGGCAACAAGGAAGGAATAACAACCTTCCATCTCATACCTTTGGCGTGGGAAATGAAAAAAAGGAGAAGAGTGGGAGGTATGGCCTTCCAAAATACACCTTGGTCAGGGAGGATGTTAAGGAGAAGAGCAGCAACATGGCAGCCACTTTAGTCAGCATATTATCAATGCTGTCATTATGGGGCACACTAGCTACCTACTGGGAATTCCAACAGTTGGTGGAATATTCCAAGGATCTCCATACATGCATGGATCTTGTAGAGTTGGAGTAGAAATATGACTCTAAGGGAGAATTAAATCAGCCCTCTCTTCCTCCCCTTGAAAGAGAGAGTATATCTATGCACCACTCCATTGATCGGAGGAGCATTGCTGGTGGAGAGCATGCTCTTAATACATGTACTTTCTGTTCTGACTTCATGCATCCTTACATCATGTTTCTGCAGGCCATGACTCCAAGAAGGAGTGTTATATTTTTTCAATCTCATGAAAAATAGGGGGCCACAACCATTGTTGTACTTGGTCACTCCCTTGGTGAACAAAGGGAGATCTTGTTTCATGATGGGTGCTTTCCTAAGGCACCAAACATATCTCATACATTCAGCTACAGTGAGATGGCATGGGCTGCAAGTAAGTGGTGGGAAAACCACTTACCACATCTTGATCTGATGCAGGTAGGATATGCCTTGCGATGGTACCATATATGGGATTATGATCCACCTCCTCATGTGCCAATTTCTATTTATGTATTTGTAGTTTTGCTTCCATACATGGATGATGTGCTTGTCTTATTTTTGGGATTGTATGGAGGGAGGATACGAGGCATGTGTGTACCACATGGGATGGAGACTCTCTTTGCATGCTTTGCTACATATTTTATGGAGAGTAGGGGTTCAGCCATGTTTGTTTCAATGGCACTCTTTACAGCTTATGGGATAGATCATGAACATCTCATAATGATCTTGGAGAGACAACTCATGGGAGGATGGATTGGTGAACACTCATCTTATTCAGAAAGCTTGATATTTGATGATGTCATCAATGGAGGAGAAGTCTTGCAGCACTCACCTTATCAGTTGCTTGAGGACAAGCAACATTTTGGAGGGGAGGACTGTAATATTCCCATTTAGCCCAAGCTAATGGGAATATATTATTTTGCCTTATTTTATCTTGCATTTCATGTTTATGAATAAAATATGAAGAAGGACATGTAAAACTCCTAAAAACCATGAATAAATCAATTCCTATGTAAATAGAGACATATCTAGGCCATGCAAATAATCTCTTGTAGGTGTGAATGGGCTTAAAGCACATGACTGGGTCAACCTTGACCAAATCAACAGTGCAGTCCGGGTGCAATGGACCTCATGGATACACAGCGCAGTTCTAGATGGAGGCTCCACATGTGAAAGGGTTTAAATCATTGAGGTGGTTTAGGTTTTGAGTGGGCTTTCATCTTATAAAAGAAGGAGGAGGACAAAAAGAGAAGGTTGTTGATGTTATTATTTTCTGAAGGTTTTGTCTGTTGAGACGCACCTCTATTGGGGTTTCCTATTTAGGAACTCCCACCTTTTTCCTTGAGCAGCTCTTAGAGGAGCCTTGTTTGTATAGTCCAATATCCGACATTTGGCCAAGCCTCATCTTGCATCTACAACACAGTTTTTCTTAGGATTGGGTTTTCTATGTGAGCTACAACAAGTGGAACTCTAGATCTGCAAAGATCTAGCTTTTATTGGAGCCTATTCTCAGTGAGTGTGTCTTTTAACCTCCTAGAAGAGTGTATCCATTTTTGAGCTTCATTTTTTCATCCTGGCATTAGGCATCTCAGTTAATCAAGCTGCAACACACTCTCCCTTGAGGGACTGCATTATTTTCATGGAGATAAGATCCCTTCAGATCTAAGTCATTCCAGTGCTCTTTGTCAGTGGAGGAGGCCTCTACTCTATTGGAGGAAGTGTATTGGAGTGCATAAGCCTCATTTTTAGATCTTGGCATGTGGCCATTAGCTACCTATTCTCTACAACATAGTTTCTGCTCTAGATCTACATTATTCCTGAAGGAGGTGTTGCAGGGGGTTTGGGTGCATCAATTGGAGAGCTGGTTTTGGAGTGTTGAGGATCCACTATTCATTATGAGATCTTATGGAGGAGATTTATAATTGTAATTTTCAGATATGATCTGAAAAATTTGAATACTTCAGTAATCTTGAATATCTCTACAGATCTGCTTTCTTAGATCTCGGATCTACTACTTATGCTTGGTGAAAACCCCGAAATTCCAAGGGGATGTGAAAGAGGAGATTTTCTAGTGCATGGATCTGATATAGATATGAAATTTTATGCACAGATATGCTCTAGATCTAACATGTAACATATAGCAGTGCAGCTTAATAAGAATAACATTGCCAAGGTAGCATTCTGTAAATCCTATGGTTGTAGCCCTCTTTTTGAGGAGATTCCTTTTGTCTTTGCCTTGTATTTTCAGCTATGTACTTGATGGGTTGAATTGTAAAACTTATTTGTTGCTGTGAATACTATTGAAATATATTTTATGAGCCTCCTATCACTGATTTGAAAAAACTACATTATTTCCTAAGCATAATTCTTTGTTGTTGCTGCAGTCTCTCTTTGAGGATTTTCTGAAGACAACTAGGTGTGGGAGATCTTTTTAACCTACCTACGATGATTTATTTTTTATTCCCTCTTGGATCTAGGACTTAGATACTCTGATCTAAGTGATATAAGTGTTGGTTTTTATTTCTGTAGCAGCCATTACTGGAAAATGCATTTTCAAATCATGCCTTGCTAGCTGTTCTATATTTGGAATATTACAGGATAGATGGGTATCTTTAGAGGAGGAGCAGAAAGTTGCGATCGATACAATCAATGATGAGCTCTCTGCGCTACAGCTGAAGAAAAACACATTGCAAACTAGTGTGACTTAGGTACGCACACCCTCAGCCTCCAATAGCACTGCATTAGTTACAGACAAAAGTCGCCTATGCTCTCTACCTAGTGCAATGCTTGTGACCAATCCACTCGACCTGGGAATCCAAGTCTTGGATAGTATATAAGTCAAGCTAAATTTAGATAGGCTACCTCATGAGGCCTTGTAGGGGCTCCACGCCTCCGTATTTCAGGAAATTAGCCATAGAGGCCAACAAGTGCACCAATAGCTCGAAGTGGCTGAACAGACAATTGATGCAAAGAACGTTGAAGTATGCCTTGCCACTACAAAGCAAACACAACTCAAAAATGTGATTCACAAACTTTGCGCAGAGGTTACCACAGAGATCCCAGCCACAACCACCCCTCAGGCTAAGGTTGAAAGGTTGGTCGCAGCACTGAAGGCCTCCAGGGAGGAAGTTTAGTTGGTTAAGACACGGATGGATTAGTAGGTCGCTGACCTACAGGCTAAGTTACATCCCGAAACACCCCTGGAGGTACTAGCCTAGCGAACTGTGCTGGTCACCACAGCTACGAATTTCATTACACGGCAAATCACGAAGGGTTCCTAATTACTAGAAACAACCATGCAGCTATGGAATAAGGTCCAGCGTGACCCGATCCTATGAGGCATCAACCAGGACCTTCAGCAGAAAGAAGGAGAGTTCGAGACGTTAGAAGCTACCCTTCCCAATTTAGTTCCTACTCAGCGTTTGACGTTGCTGCGCACATTCACGCCCTCCAAGATGATATTAATGAACTTTGATAGAAAAATAAGGTCCTCAATGACTGCTTGAGCTACTGAGGCCCTCAAGCTTTCATAAGATGTTTATGTCACAGTTAAGAAGCTAAACCAGACTTTGGAGAGTGTCACTGCCACGATGGAAGGTCTGATTTCGGAAAAGTTGGTCGACATTGCATAGAATGCAGCTGCTAAGAGTGAAGGCAAGCTTCCTCCATTAGCTGAGGTGATCAGATTATTGTAGGTGAAGGTAGAGACCCCACCATCATAGTGACTCGAGACGAGTCACGGAATTGTGTTGGGGGATTGTTGGAACAGGGTCTCCTAAACCTGTGAATTTTGTCCATTTTTGTATATTTTTTGTAATAACTAGTCTAATGCAGGGGTTTTGGGGTTGGTCAAAGCCCATAATGCATGGTAACGGGTCAAGGGTAGACCAAGAGTATATAAACCATGGTTTTTAGACCATTGTATGTGTAGGATAAATTGGTATAAATATATGAAGCTTTTTTGAGTCATAGGTAGGAAAGAATAGAGATTGATGTTAAGCACAAATTGTTAGATCTGTCATTGGGTTTTTGGGAAGGGCTCTTGCTAGCTGTGTGCACAGAGCTCCTTAGTCCTGCTGTGTATATACCCTGCTGGCTATGTGCACAAGCGGTATTTTGGGATTATAAGAAGAATCTGGTATTAATATATATGCGAAGCATTGTTGATATCTGATGTGATCTGGATTTGTTCTATTATGATTTATGCGAACTTGGGATGTATGATTAAACTGCAAAAGTATCTATCGATAGCTGTGAAAGTATATTTATTTCCATTATATGAATCTATGATCTGTTAATTTCTATGATTATAATTATTGTGCTGATATATTGGTAGTACGGACGTGGATGTGAAATTAATTATTAGATCTGAGCTATGTGATATAAGCCTGTAACCAGATATGTTAAATGTGAAGCTCATAAGCTAGGAACATAACACTGCTTGAATTACCTACTCTCTTTCAGGGTGTGGAAACTTGGTTCCAACAACCTCCCATACTGCTTCAGGTGATACTTTGACCTGCGCAAGCAGGTCACTACCGAAAGGACCAGTGGTATAGGGGTTTGTTGGCAAACCTTAAAATTTCGAACCTAGGTCAGGACCCCTTGAGCCAACAAAAAATATACAAGGGTAACATCAAACCAGTCTTTGGAGTCTTAGGACCTAGCCTTCTTGGACTTAGAGAGGGCTCTCTCTATTGTTTGTGTAAAATATGTGAACTTCTTAGATTCTAGGGTTTTGATTTTAGGCTAGTTATAGGGATAAGGGTTTGGTTTTTGTTTTGATTAGCTGGGTAGGTTGTCAAGGAAAAAAATTAGAGTAGGAGAGGTTTATACCATTGGGCTATGGATTCTTCAATAGGTCTAGAAAGGCACAAAAATAGGTGAAGGATGCTTCGAAGGGAAACTTAACAGGGCTGAATGGATCTTCAAGGCTTAGGTGAGTGGAATGAACATAAAATTGTGAACAAAGTAGCTGCAAAGTGCAGTTAAGAATCCTTTGTCAAATACTACAACAATAAATGCCTCTCAGAAAACTATGCATCAAGAAACAACCAAAGACAAGGCATACCATACTTCTTTGACCAAACCCTAGCAAGCAAACATCAAGGCAACAATTCGGTAAACCCTAGAGAGCAATAAACTTGTATAGTCTCTAGTGATTTCACCTTCAGGCAAAGAAAACATCTAAGATAAACACATAGCATAGATCAAAGAAGAGGGAACTCCTAAAATCATTAATGAAGCTATAAATACCTCCAAAGAAACTTTTTAATATGAGAAAAATATCATGGCGAGTCATAAACCTCTTTAGCTAAGCCTAATCAGCAATACTTCAAATTAAAAGACCTTAAAAACAATGTTTAAGTAATGAAAAAGAGCAGGGCTAACCATAAAAATACTTTGAGATGTTCTTCATTGAATCATCTCTAAGATAAAAAAGCATTAGTGGGCCTAGAGAGAAACTAAGAATTCTCTAAACTGACCTAGCAGAGGAAAACATGAAAGCAAGAGAAGCAGACAGACTTAATGAAATTTTACAAGCATACCTTAAACTAAAACTTATGTTCTAATGCAAGAGAAGGATGAAAAAATATGTAAAACATAAGAAAATGATAACAAAACAAGATAAAAATCACCATTAGTCAAGTTCATGAATCCTGCAAAGTGCTTAGCTCCATTTTCATTCAGTCCAAAAAGATTACAAGGCTCCAAGGCCAAAAACTCTATACAACTCAGAGCCCATGCTCAGTTTTAACAAGTGAAAACCAAACTTCAACCAACAGCCAACAAGTAAACATAAGGCCTCCATGCAATATTTTTCTTTTCAAATGAGGAGGTGAGAAATCCCTAGAGGCTTCTAGAATTCATTAATTGCTCATAAATATCAATTTTGTCCTTTGTGACCATGCAAGGCCCAAGGCACAAAATATATAATGAAATAAATGAAAAATATCTTCTCAACCAATTTTGGCAAATAAAAATGACTTTGATGCCCTCAATAACTCCCAAAAATATCCCAGTGATTTTTGTTGACTTTTTTGCAAGGACGCAGCTTTGAGGTCTAAGGGCACAACACCTACACTGGAAAAATAGGTCACCTTGAAGCTACGTTTTGGAGGCTTTCTCGGTGTCGGAATTATCTCTGTGATAGCTCATTGGAAATCACATCAAGTATAATTTCCAAAATTTTCCACATTTTTTCATTTGGACTTTATTTTCCTATCCAAAATACAAATCTCCCAAGGCTACTCAGGGTGTAGTGTCAGCCTTGAAAATTGGGTAGAAAGGTGGATTTGTGCATGTTTTTGGAACTTTGGGAGTAACAATTCTACTCCAAATGATATGAATTGTTTTGTGTATGATTTACTTGGCCTAATTATTCTAAAAATGTAAGCCATTCCTCAAAATAGTGCCCCAAAAAAGAGTGCAGCGACTGCACTAGGAAACATTACCTATTTTGTAGCTAATATTTGGAGGCCTTCTCGGTGTCCAAATGAGCTCCATGATAGCTCATTGGAAATATTTTCTAGTATAATTTCCAAAACTACCTTTATTTTTCAGAACCAACTCCATTTACCTACTCAAAAAATAATTTTCCCAAGACTTCTCAAGGCGCAGTGCCAGCAATGAGGTCCAAGGGCGCAGTGCCTGCACCAGACAAATTGCTTGTATTGTGACCAAGGTTTGGAGGCCTTCTAGGTGTCCAAATGAGCTCCATGATAGCTCATTGGAAAGCTTGTCAAGTATAATTTGTAAAAAAACTTTTTTTTTTAATATTTTGTGTCTATTATCCTTCCCAAAAATTCAATATCCCAAGACTTCTTAGGGCGCAGTGCCAACTCTAAAAAATGTGCAGAATGGTGAATGTTTGCATGTTTTTAACCCTTTTGGAGGACCAAATATGCTCCAAATGATCTCAAATTTTGTGTGCATGATGTCCTTGGCCTGAGGAATCCAAAAACGTAAAGTTTTCCTCATATGGATTCCTCAAGAGAAATCGCAGCGCCAAGGGCGATGCGCCCTTGACACTTTAAAATAGTAAAAAAACTCTAAAAAGTCAAAAACTTGCCAAAATTTGGATTTGTCATACTAATTAGGTTTGGAAGGCTTGTACGGGGTGGATCAGCCAGTTTACCAAGGTTCTATTTGTTTTTAGTCCCCTTGTTCTCACCATATTCTCATAGGCCTTATTCCCCTCACTTCTCATTTCTTCACTTGTTTGATTTCTTATTGGCATCTGCCTGATCTTCCTCGTCTACACTGCTTTTTGTTTCATCATCATCTACCACATTATCATCTTGGCTCTTTTTTCCACTACCATTATCATCTCCATCATCATCACTGACTTTTGTTTCTATGCTCTCTGCCTTGTCACTGACCTCTGCCTCACTGTTGATATCATAGCTCATTTCCTTGCTGCTTCACTGTTGTTTGCCTCATTTTTGTGAGCCTTACTGTGCTCTCTACTCCTATCATCGGCCTCACTACCCTCAATGTTTGATTTTTAATTATCATCTCCTTCATTAGAATCTCCTTTATTACCACTACTCCCTTCTCTTGACATTTTAACAACTCCACATTTGAAAACCCTAACACTGTAAATGGAAATGAGTATGAGGGTATGATGGGATGGAGGCAGTTCTGCAAGTGAATGATAGGAGTGAGAGAGGGTAAAGGCATAGGATTGTGAGTGAGAGGCAAAGCTCAATCACCACCCTTTTCTTCTTGTTTAAACTATGCTTTGAAATCTTTGTACTTATGTCAATTTGAATATGAATGAAGGCAATGAATTTGTCAATCTACTTGTGGTGTAGGTGTGAGAGTTTATGAGTGAATGGAGAGGGTGAAGGCACAACCCTAGATGAATGAGAAAAATTTCAACAAGGAAAATCTCTATGTGTTCTTAGTATGCGATGGAGGAGTGTTTTAAATAGTGGTGTTTTTAACATGAAAATTAGGTTTTATCCCCTAGGTCTTCAAATTCCCTTAAGCATAAATCACCACACATGCTAGAATAAGGGCTTGATGAAGTGTACTTACCCTTCAACATTTCTTTGGAGGTCCTTGGAGGCAGCTTGCGAGGGCCCAGGTGACGGTGGGCACAAGGCTTAGGACTTCTTAAACATAGTGCACCTTGCAATTGAGTCGAGATTGACGGCGCAACGCTCAATCCCAAGCATGCAACGCCTTTTTGCAGAAGGAATTTTTAGGCCTTCTTGGTGTCCAAATTTGGCCCATGATAACTCGTTGGAAATCATATCCTGTCTACTTTCCAAATATACCTTTATTTTACTGATCGTAGTTGATTTGACCTGTAAAAAGTTGATTCTCCCAAGACTAGACAAAAAGTGTTGAATGATGGTGCAGAGATGCAGAGTGTTTATGCAGACAACATTTGGAGGCCTTCCTCAACTCCAAATTTAGCTCATTATAGCTCATTGGAAATATATTTGAGTCTAGTTATCATTTAAACCATAAAGAAAGTCATTTGGACACTCCAACTATGAGAAAACGAGATTTTCCCAAGGTCACTCCAGAAGTGCAACAATTCTCCCATGACACCTGTATTTTTGACATTGCTCCCAAAACATGATACCTGTGTAAAATATGAAGGAATTTTTTCTTACTGGACCTATGATGGAAAGAAACATCTCTAAATTTTGTCAAATTAATCTCTGTTTGGTCAGAAAAATATTTTGAAGCAAAACTGATCGTAGGTGTGGAAAATGATTTGTCCTTTGGAATGACTTCTTGGAAAATGATGAAGGCATGATAAAATTTCTCTTGAAGTATGACACATTCACCTTGACAACTCCGAGAGGACTGTACATAGTAGCAGCCTCTTCAAAAACCTTGTGTAATTCTAATCATGAAAATTAGCTTAACCTTTGTAACCCTTTGCTTGCAGTTTGTTGTGGTTATGAAAGTTGTATTTTCTTCTAATCTTAGAGCCTTTGACATGCTTAATTTGACATAGCAACAACCTTAAAAACCTCCTCTTCTCTTAGCTTGAAACTCAAATAATTTTTTACTCATTTAGTCATGGCAGTTTTACTCTGTTTGTATGCAGGGTTGCATCATGTCTTCATTGAGGAGAAGACTTCCTACCTCATCAACTTTCTGTTGATAAGACGTTTCAACACTTCTGCAAAAGTGTCAAGCTTTTCCATTACCTTATGTGCAGACTCTGAAACTTAATGATAGTCCTATTTGAAAATGATGACCTTGGACCATATTAAACCCTAATTGACCTAGCCTTTAATTGAAAATTGGCTTGGACACTTTAAGTGTGAAAACAGAGTATTAACAAAGTGATGTATTGAAGATCCAAAATCCAATGTACTTGATTTATCTAAAGAGCCCACATAGATAGTTTTGAGACCATCAAGGTGTCGAGGCATAAAAAGGTATCTTTTGAACACCTATTTATCTCACATTAATTATCAATCCGGGAGCGACTTTTTATTTCAAGAGTGTACTCTTTCTGAGGCTGCAATTCATCCAAGAGCAATGCTGTGAAGATGTAGTACAAAATAACAAATGCAAAAGTAACAAATGCTTGAAAAAAAAGCCTAACTACAGTGACATGAATGGAAAGATTAAACTACTTCAATCTTGCAAAACATCGATTAGGGATGCAGTAGCAGTAACTCTTTCCCTTAGAAATTGATGCAAGATAACCAATCTGGGGACTTGGAAGCAAAAGCCTCTATCCTCTACAGTTGGAGATCTTAAAGCAATTGAAACAAAAGCAAAATCAATGAAAGCAACTTAAAAGAAACGCAATCTGAAAAGGAACAACAACATGTAACTGAAACTCATCTGTTTTCTAATCAAAGACTATGAATAAGTAATGAAAAGAAATGGAACAACAACTCAAATCAGATACAAGCCAGTGAAGATTTATAATAACAACAAGATAATTGAACAATGAATCATGCTTCTTGTAAAGAAGGAAATAGCAATGAATGTATTTGATCTGACAACAATAAACCAGTTTTGTAATTGAAACAAACATTAAACACACTTCACAAAAAAAAATAAAAAATATATACATACAAACAGCGGGTCGCTCCACCAAGGTCAGGCCCTCAACCACCGGTGAAAGCGCCACTGGGCTACTGCAGAACTTGAGAAATGGAACGAGAACGCCTCTTTGTATTAATCAAACATGAATAGCTTTTACATCAGTTGCTCTTTTCTCACAAGAGTCAAGGAATTACAATGGTACAAAGAGAATTCAATAATCATCCATTATTATCCATTCTCCCCAATACACAATACATGCTCTCCTTTTATAATCAGAAAGAGGAGAAATTAAATAGAAAATATGATCTCCCATAACAATATTGGATTTTTTCCAACAACTTGATCATCCAGAAAATACATTTTTAACAATCTTTCAACAAGAGCAAGGCGAATTTGGCTTTGCAGCTGAGATTTAGAGGATGGCCGCAACAACAAATCTGAGAAAATCGTGCTCAAAGAACCTTGTGTTTCTCTCAATACAGGACGAATTTGGGCAAAATGCTCTATAATAAAGTTAATTGGGCCCGTTTTGGACACAACCCATGTTCCGGATTTTCCAGATTCTTCTTCATTTTCTCAGAATCTCAACCGCAAAACTATCATTTCTTATTCCAGGGAATTTCTGAGTTGGAATATTTGATGATGATTTGGAGATCAAATCTTCAATCTGACAAATATCTTGGAGGCTAAAATGGTAAGTGATATTACAAAATATATTAATAAACCATCATTTATAAAATTATGCATAATAATCATCAATTTATTAAAAATAAAGGAGAAGAAATAATATTCATCCATAAGAGCATAAATCATTACAAGATGGATATATATGATAAATTATAATAAATGACATGATAAAGAAGAGTTAAAATGGATGAAATAAGTGTTAAAAAGTGGTTGTATTCATGACCCAACATACCCCCAAACTGAATATATTGCATGTCCTCATGCAACCCAAAGACAAAACCCATGTGTTAACCAAACAAAGAAAATTGTTCATCCCAACTCATGAAATGGATGGAACAAATGAATTTTTCCTCAAATAATGAATATTCAATTTTAGCAATCTTGATGAAGGCATAACAATTTTATAGTTGACATTCAATTATATGTATATGAAGTTGCAGAAAAATGTGACATAATTAACAACAAACTTCATTAACCATTTTCTCAAAAATCAGATCGTTTTGATGCACGGATCATGAGATATAAAAAAATGGTTGTAGGTGATAGTGCATAATTTTCGAAATTTTATGAACTAATTTACTGTGAAATTATTTGGGTTTTTGTATTTTAATGATACCTCTTTATTATCTAGAAATCACAAGAATTCAGTTCATAGTTTTAAAGATATATGCAAATCAATTTCTGCACTGTACAAAAATGAAATTGTATGCCTTAAATGATAAAGAAAGTGGAAAATATCCATCATGTGTAGCAATTCACCCCCCAAACTGAAGAATTAGCATGTCCTCATGCGATGCTAGAAAAAAAAGAGAGGTGGTTGCTACAATCTGTTGAAATCGATGCTTGGTGTAAAAAACATAGAATAACGGAGGTGTTGAGAATGAATAAGAATATCCATGGATGATAAAGAATATTACTAACATGGTCATAAGAAAGAAATGAAGGAAATCAACACTCCCCCAAAATAAAATATGAGACGTGTCTAGAAAAATGGGAAGTGGTAAAGATATGGAATGAATGATGATAAATAATGCTCAATGGATGTTCATGAAATTCTCCTAAATTCATAATAAATCAGAAAATTATGTTATTTTACCTCAAGTGTTACCTTCGAAAAAATGTGGAAGGACATGTAAGGACTGGCCTTTGTTGAAGCTGATGTAGGCTGAGCGGTTACTGAAAGTGATACAAAATATGGAAGCCATGTGCGCGTTCGCAATCCTTTGCTGTTGGTTGTAATAGTGTAATCGTGCTGCTAATAGAATTTTCTCCCATACTTGTTGTTCTCCTGTAAACATTATGTATGCAATTTTCTTGAATCCATAGTTTCACTTTGGAGTGGCAATAGATAATATGCATGCAAAAAGAGTTCAATCAACAAAAATTCTGTAGAAATGCATACCAATATTGTGGCAAATCAGCAAAATAAAAGAGCAGCATACTGTACAGCAATTATGCAGGATAGAAAGACATACATACTTATTATACAATCAATGAAATTATAGCATTTACTGCTATCCATGCATGTGATAAATCATAAACAGATATAGAAGCGTTTTGTAATGATTCAAGGATAAGAAGAAGGGACAACTTAAAATAAACATAAGTACAAATGCATTTATTACCCACTTAAACTAATGTGATTGATTTATGATGATTTTCATGTATAATAGGTTCGAAATCAAAGGTTAAGGGTTCATACTTTCATATGATATTTAAATAGAGATATAGGAAAAAGGGTTTAATATTACTATTGATGTGTATAAATGTGACTCCAATACCATCAGAAGAGCTCTGTTGCCCACAAGTGTCCATCACCTTGACAGAGTTGCTCTCTCACCCTTGGAACCATTGTCCTTTATTTATGCTGAGGAAGTGCTTGTTAATTGTCATAACGGAGGCCATTGTGCCGGCTTGGTGACCAGATAAATCACAATGCCATTCACTGGGAAGAAGTGAAAAGTGGGCAGGGCGGCTCGTGATGAGACCTCCTGTTCCAAGAAATTCTTAATTTTTTCAATTGTCCATTGGACCATATCCCTGGTTTGGTGGCCATGATGGGAATGCCACTTCACTTGCTTCCTTATGAACATGGTAGGCCGGCTCTTGATGAGGCCCCCTATCCTCCATCTGTGAAATTATAAAATTATTAATGAAATATGTAAATATTTTTCTTTTCATATATCACTTTCCTATTTATTCATAAAGGATGGCTCAGCACTCCTTAAGAGTAGAGATGGTGGAAGAAGTCTTAACAGCTCAATAGAAAAGAATATACCCTTGTTCCTACTCCATAAGTAAAAATCAAAGAAAGTTATAAAATATGGGAAAGAACCAACATGATAAATACAATCGATCATATGAATTTAGTGGTAATAAGACAACAAAATCATGTTATTGATTATGTCCCTTTTTCATTTTTCTTATCATTACTAAACAATTTTCTTTAAAAATGACGATTTATTTTGATTTTCTGATTACTGTAAGTTTTAATCTGTATGATTGTGTATCCTTCCATAAGTTGTATGTTTGTCTTTCAAAAAGTCATGAAAATTTAAAAAAAAAAAAAAAGTTCTAAAAATGTTGTTTAAAAAAACAAAAAAAATGCACTAAAAAAATGTTGTTCCTTTGGAAAGGAACATCAAAAACAATCTGCGAAAATGTTGTTCCTTTGAAAAGGAACAGCAAGAATAATTTGCGAAAATTTTGTTCCTTTGGAAAGGAACAGCAAGAACAGTCGGCGAAAATGTTGTTCCTTTGGAAAGGAACAACAAGAACAATTGGTGTTGTTCCTTTTGAAGGGAACAGTGAAATCATGCAAAAAAATAATGTTCCTTTTGAAAAGAACAACAAAACTAATTAGCGAAAATGTTGTTCCTTTTGGAAAGAACAACAAAAATAAACACATAAACACACTGCTTCTTAAGAGGAACGGTTGTTGTTCCTTAAGAGGAACAACAACTGTTCCTTAAGAGGAACAACAAACAAATATAAACACGCAAAAGGAAAAAAATAGAAGAAAGAACAAAGCTAATATGCAATCCATTGTCAAGCAAATCCAATCAAATAGAAAGGAAATTTTATGTGATTTCAAGAAAAAATAATTTTTACAGAATTGGTGTTACTGAAGAATTGCCTTCTGCAATTGAAACTTTCATAGTGGGGTATTTATTTTTCAATTGCCACTGGAGCGGAAATTATAATTTGAAGAGATTGACTCCTGAAACACAAAAACATAAAAGAAATCAGAAAAGAAACAACACTTTTATTAAGTTACAACAACTATGATGTTATTTCTAAGAGAATATCAAATCTATTAATGGAAAAAAATGATCCTTTTGAAAAATGTTTTGGCAGTAGTGGCATGAATCTTCAAATGGAAACGAATTCTTCATTTCTTCTGTTATGAATCCGTTAGGTAATGAACTGGATGAAATTCCCTTGTTTTACTAAAATTTCCTTCAAGAATCACTCGTCCATAAATTGACCCTCTTTGTTTTGCTAAGACCTGCAAAAAACAAGTGTCTACCTACAATAAAAAATTAAATCATAGAGAAAGAGAGGTGATCGGGCTCCCCTGATCCAAGAATTATGCAAAAACTAACAAGTAGTTACTCTGTAGAATAAATCCATAGACAAAGTAAAATTAATTTATTACCTGCGGAAGAGCAGTGGCCAATCATGCTAACTTGCGGTGTTTCAATCATAACTTCTTTGTTTTTCATCCGATTCGAGTGATTCCAAAGCCAAATGAGAGCTAATTCAAATTTTTACTTCCAATACAAATAGGTTTTAAAAATTCCATGTAATGGTATGTTAAAATTTCTTAGAACAACCTACATAATAGAGTCATTTTCGATTTTCCAGTTCAGACCAACAATTGGTATTTAAAGCATAAATTATTCGTTAATGGCGGATTGAACTGATTAAAATTGGAGCTTAAAGTATATTCATTTATTTATCTCCAATAGAAACATGTTTTGAAAACAATAAGAATTGATGGGTTAAATATGCTAGGGAACAGCCGAGAAAACAGAGTTTCATGAGTGCTGATTTATGATAGGCAGTCAGTATTTTAGTCAAAAATTCCTCATACGATATCGAAATTGAGTGATTATAATTGTTTTTTAAGATAGATTCATAGATGAATCTACCATAGAAATAGGTTTTAAAAATATGATCATTTAGGCCTCCAAAAACTAACTGTCCCAACTTTGTTTTTGAGCTGCCTACTAGACACTCTGTCAATGTTTTGGTTCTAAATTTTTCGTTTCAAATCAAAATGGAGTGATTCAAATTGAGTTAGAAATTAGAAATCAAGGGATAATTAGGATAGAAACAGGTTTTAAAAATATTCACTTTTTCTCCCTCAAAACATGACTGTCCCAACTTTGTTTTCAGGAATTTCATCAAGCCTGCAAGCCAAAAAAATAATATTCGAACAATTTTTTTCATATTGATGATAAAAATGAATATGAGTGTTTGTAGAATTGTTATTTTCAATATAATTCATCTACATACACAAATAAATTAGAATATTTATCATCAATGTTGATTTCCACAGCGTGTTGCAACAAAGAAACAACTATTTTTACAAAAATAAAATAATAAAAAATGTGTTTATTTTATTTCCTTATTTATTTTATTTTCTCCACTAATCTACTCTTCTTTGAAAATCGAATATGCTTATGTATAAGAGTATTCCCAGTGGAGCCATTTCTAAAATAAGGCCTCTAGTGTGTACGTACCCAGATTTGGAAAATGCATGTTGATAAATAGTAGGGTATGAGAGGCCAACTTCCCTTCTTGTAAAAAAAATTAGGCAAGAATTCTCAATTTCTTGAGAAAATTTCTCAGTCTTTTCTGTTTGGATATGTACCTCAGCAAAGGCTACAGATGGTGACTCTGTGGCCTGAATAGAACTAGTACGTGGTCTAGAAATAACTTTCCTAGGTCCTACTGATGGCTGCGATTCAGTTTTCTTAAGAATTTCGTCAATAAAGGTCATTCTCCCAAGGGTCACCAGTCCCTTAGGTTTTTCATGTTTGGGAGGAATTTTTTCTTGTTTATATTTTCTAGTCATTTAAAACAACAAGTCTTCATTCCTACCTAAAGAAATTTTTTTTACCCAATTCTGCTATGAAGCGAGCAGTGAGCAAGTATGTTTCTTGCTCGGTGCGCAGGTTCTTACCTTCCGTCTTTAAAACCCAATTCTTCCCAAGTAGAAAAAAGGTCAAATGTGCATCACTCCTTCTAAATAGCATACACTCTCCCCGGCAACGGTGCTAAAATGTCGAGGCATAAAACGGCATCTTTTGAACACCTATTTATCTCACATTAATTATCAATCCGGGAGCGACTTTTTATGTCAAGAGTGTACTCTGTCTGAGGCTGCAATTCATCCAAGAGAAATGCTGTGAAGATGTAGTACAAAATAACAAATGCAAAAGTAACAAATGCTTGAAAAGAAACCTAATTACAGTGACATGAATGGAAAGATTAAACTACTTCAATCTTGCAAAACATCGATCAGGGATGTAGTAGCAGTAACTCTTTCCCTTAGAAATCGATGCAAGATAACCAATCTGGGGACTTGGAAGCAAAAGCCTCTATCCTCTACAGTTGGAGATCTTAAAGCAATTGAAACAAAAGCAGATTCAATGAAAGCAACTTAAAAGAAACGCAATCTAAAAAGGAACAACAACATGTAACTACAACTCATCTGTTTGCTAATCAAAGACTATGAATAAGTAATGAACATAAATGGAACAGCAACTCCAATTAGGTACAAGTCAACGAAGCTTTATAATAACAGCAAGATAATCGAACAACGAATCATGCTTCTTTTAAAGAAGGAAATAGCAATGACTATATCTGATCTGACAACAGTAAACCAATTTTGTAATTGAAACAAACATTAAACACACTTCACACAACAGAAATAAAAGAATAGAAATACAAACAACGGGTTGCTCCACCAAGGTCGGGCCCTCAACCGCCGATGAAAGTGCCACTGGGCTACTGCAGAACTTGAGAAATGGAACGAGAATGCCTCTTTGTATTAATCAAACATGAATATCTCTTACATCAATTGCTCTTTGCTCACAAGAGTCAAGGAATTACAATGGTACAAAGAGAATTCAATAATCATCCATTATTCTCCATTCTCCCCAATACACAATACATGCTCTCCTTTTATAATCAGAAAGAGGAGAAATTAAATAGAAAATATGATCTCCCATAACAATATTGGATTGTTTCCAACAACTTGATCATCCAAAAAATACATTTTTAACAATCTTTCAACAAGAGCAAGGCGAATTTGGCTTTGCAGCTGAGATTTAGACGACGGCCGCAACAACAAATCTGAGAAAATTGTGCTCAAATAACCCTGCGTTTCTCTCAATACAGGATGAATTTGGGCAAACTGTTCTTTTCTAAAGTTAAATTGGCCCATTCTAGACAAAATCCATGTTCCGGATTTTCCAGATTCTTCTTCATTTGCTCAGAATTTCAACCGCAAAACTGTCATTTCTTATTCCAGCGAATTTCTGAGTTGGAATATTTGATGATGATTTGGAGATCAAATCTTTAATCTGGCAAATATCTTGGAGGCTAAAATGGTAAGTGATATTACAAAATATATTCATAAACCATCATTGATAAAATTATGCATAATAATCATCAATTTATTAAAAATAAAGGAGAAGAAATAATATTCATCCATAAGAGCATAAATCATTATAAGATGGATTTATATGATAAATTATAATAAATGACATGATAAAGAAGAGTAAAAATGGATGAAATAAGTGTTAAAAAGTGGTCGTATTCACGACCCAACACAAGGCTTGAGGAACCTGGTGATCCAATGTACTTGATTTATCTAAAGAGCCTACAGAGATAGTTTTGAGACCATCAATGCTTGAGGAACCTGGTGAACATGGGAAGGCGTAGGCTATAGGTGACCCTAGATGTAAAGTGTGGTTATGGGCAAGCGAAAAATAAAGTGATGACATTATAGATGGGAAAAAGGATGGATATAAGTGACATAAGCCCATATAGAGTCTTTTAGGAGTGGCAAGGTGACCATGGAATAGAAAAATGGTAGAATAGTGAAATATTTTCTATGAGGATAATCAAGGCAGTGAGATTTATAAAACTCACAATATTTAGGGAATGTTGTTTTTAGAAATCTAGAACCAATATTTAGTCATCTACAGATAGTAAAAATTAGTGATGACTAACAGTGGCTCCACTTGGGGAGGGCGACTCCTTTTCAGGAGGTGTCCAGGACCTCAGAGTTCAAATCTCTGGGTTTGAAGACCAATACCTTACTTGTACTTGGTAGATCCCTCTTCCTTCATTCGTTGATGTTATCTTGAAGCTATGATCTCATAAAATCTGAGGAAACATGATTTCTTCAATCTTAGTTCTACCTACCCATCTTACTTGGCCTAACATTTTTTTCTTCTTCCGGATGCACTTGGACTGGAAAACCCCTTGATGTTCTTTTATTTTGAAAACATAAAAACTATCTACTTCTACACTTATCACTTCCAAGAGTTCAGATTAGGCTGATGAACTATCTTATTCTCTACCTAGTCTAATCATTTGTCAATATTAGGCTGTTCAAAAAAATTTATTCTCTAATCTACTAACATGAAATTTAAAACATGATCAAACTAGGATTAAGCAATCTAATTTGCCATGGGTTGTGGCATTTGGACAAGCTGCACACAGACATTATTTTGTACAAGTGAAAACTAGGAACTTGAGGGATGTGGTTTAGAGTTTGTTATGCATCCCTCTCATTTCTCTTTGGTTCTAAATTTCAACTTTGGGAACCAGTATCTTTTATCCTAATCTAATCTACTGACAAGTCAAGCTTAAATGGTTTTGACAAGTCTTCTTTCACTAACCTATTAGCACAAATTTAAAACATGTTCAGTCATGATTAGGATAGATGACTGAACAAGACTCTCTTTTCTTCAACAATAGTGGCATTTAGGTTTGCACACTTTCAGAAGTACTCTTCTTGGTATGGGGCTGTACCTATTCTTTTTATCTGCCCTCTTTTTCATCTTTTCTTTATTTTTGTATTTTAATTTTTTTTGAAAAAACAATCTGAAACTAAAGCTAGATGCTCATTCTGCTGAGCTTATTGGCATAACTAACTACACTAATCTAACATTACATACGATATATTCATTTGGTGAACTCTCTTTTCCAGCATAACCAATCAAGTAGATTATTCCACGGGAGGTTTTCATTCAGCTCTTTGAGTGTGCTAACAAAATAGAAAGGCCACTTCCACATCACTTGTTTTTGAATAGTAGTGCCGAAAATTTTCTTTAAACTTTGCATCAAACTTCTTCTGACATATTTTATTACCTCTTCAAATGTCTATAAGAAAACAACAAAGGGGTCTTGGAATAATAACTGACTTAGAGGATTTGAAAAATAGACTTCATTTAGGACTACTCCTTCTTTCACTTGGCTATGCTTGGGATTCTTTTGAATAAGAAACTCTACCTCTTCCTCATGTTCATCTGTGCTGGAAGCTTCATCATATATAGCA
Organism: Pinus albicaulis; assembly: GCA_034641835.2. NCBI lineage: Eukaryota > Viridiplantae > Streptophyta > Pinopsida > Pinales > Pinaceae > Pinus > Pinus albicaulis. Next base: position 1,507,049,233 of record CM076570.1, on the reverse strand, counting down.
ATGTTGTCTTCTAACAAACCTAATGTATTCTGATTAAGAAGGTTGAAATCTGTGTGAAGGCCATCATTTTGATGGGTAGGAGTATTCTTTGGCAGTAAATCCTATTGAGAAGGAAGTACAACAAATCTTATGTGATTATCAATTTCCAAGCCCTCATCTGAAATTTGAAACTCAATAGAACTTGGTGGCTGCAACTTTGGAGTTGAGGAAAAATCTATTTCATACATGATTTATTCAACCACCTCAGGAAAATACTTCTCAATAAGACTTTGTTCAAGAAGCTCATCATATTCCCCAACCTCAATATCAAAAATGAAAGACTGCTTGTTTCCAATCACATGAAAGTTATTTTTGATGGACTGAAATGAAGTAGAATAAAGAGGCAAAGATGCTTCACTTACCTCCAAGTTTTCTTGATTGTCCTCATCAGTTTCATAGCTGATATGTATTGGATGATTACTATTTTGATGAAATTGAACATCCTCCCACAAACCAGCTGCTAATTTTTCTACAAGATTAGCTTCTGTTTGGAGAACATGACCATCATCATACTGATTAAACTTTGGAAAATCATCAAAATAAGTAATGTCACCAATCAAACATATTGTATTATCAAATTTTTTTTCTTCAAGTTGATCTACACATCCATTTTCTGATCTGTGGTGGCTAGGATTAGCATGAGGAAAAATAGAAATGTTCTGCTCACATGAAGTTTTAGAGGTTGGTTGTATGCTTATAATCCAATCTATTTCCTCTTTAGTTAAAAGAAGAGGTACTTTTCTCTTCTTTTGGATAACACTACAACAGTTCTCTTTCTCTGTTAAAGGCTGATTTTGAGGCTAAATATCTTCCCGAGCCTCACCTATAAGAGATGATGAATCATCACTTCTGCCTTCATAAATATCCTGTGGGTCTTCCTTTGTTTCCTGATTGATTTCATCCTCAACCAACACTTCTTGGTTGTCATGATAGATGTTTTGAGAATGCAATTCATGAACTTCTTCTAATAGGCTTTCAGGATGCCACTTTCACAAATATTCATCAATGTTCACAAGGTATTGTATGAGATCTTCAGATTGTTCGCAACAATTTTCAGCTAATGACAGAGATGGACAATATTCTTTATAGTGTTCATAAAATACCTTGAGGAAATCCTTCAAAGAAAACAAGGTGTCAGTGTCTAGGCCTTAATATCATTCTCTTGCCTTTCCTTCTAATGTCCCCATGAACATTTTCATGAGCCAGTCCTCATGCCATTCAAATTTTAACCTTCATACATGTAAATGAAATTTGATGAGATGTAACAAAGGGTCATCAAATTTTTCATCTTGAAACATAGGAAGCTTTGAAAACCAATTTATATGAAGAATTTTGTGTGGAAATATAGGGATATGATCTCTATTCATTGGAGTATATCTTCGTTGTATCCTTGGATCCATGGTTGTAAATCAGAAAGGGTCACTATATCTTTTCAACTAGTCTACATTTATCTACCAATGGAGTCTATAGGTCTATTGAGAGTTTTCGAGTCGCCAGGTGGATGGTTTCAACTTTTTTGTACACCATCAGCATGATTAAGGCATTTCTAGGGGAGTCTATGAGAACCAGTGGGGTCAACAGGTGTAATATTCCAAAATTTGCAAGCAGCAAATTGGAATATTATTTTTTTCTTATTTCATCTAGGAGGTGAATAAAATGGGTAAAATTCCCATCAGTAGGAATAAGATCCTTCATAGTGTGGAAAGGATCAATGGAGCATCTTAATTTTACACCTTCTAGTGTGAAAAGGGGCAATTGGATGAGGAAAAGGTCAAGTTTGACCAAGTCAACATTGCTGCCTAAGAGGTGTAGCTTGCATAAGAAGACAACGCAGTTTTGGAGGGAGGAATATTCCTTGTGGAATCAATCCTAATGTGTGGGCTCTAGGGAAAAGAGGCATTCACTTGCCATAGTGAGACATCTTTTGAGTATATTGATATTTTTCTGTTCACACTATTTGCAGTCTCCGGCTGTTTAGCTGAGTTGCAATGCTGCTTAGCATGAGGGATTATTGCTTAGGATTTCCTCTCCTTCTTGAGAGGCCTCTTGAAGGATTGCACTTCATTTTCTCCGCATCTTGGCTCAAGGAAAAATCCACTATTCAGTCACTGTGTTATTTCTGTTGAAGTATAACGTAGTGTTGTTGGGTGTTGCAGTGGAGGGGTTCCACAACACCATTCCTTGTCTCATCTTTGAGTGGAGGGAGTCTCTATTCCTTGGGAAGATTAGTGAGGAAGGTTTCAGATCCGATTTTCTTATCTTGGCATTAATGCCAAGCATCTCCAATCATAGACAATGCAGTCCATTCTCCATACTGCGTTATTTGAGAGCATATGTGCAGTGAGGGGTTGCACCATCATCTTGGAGGAAGAGATTTGCAGGGATAGGATCAACCTATCACTTGAGAGATCTATTGGAGGAGGTTTATTTCAGATTTCATATCATCTTCAGCCAACTCTAGTTATTTTCAGAGTTGCAGCTGCTACCCAGCAACTCCGACATTTCTGCAGATTTGCCATTTGTACATGTATTGCAGCCAATCCTTCCAAGGATTGTGTATTAGTGTTTTTTATGGGTAGAGAGAGATTGCTCCCCCTCATTTCTTAGTCGGTAATGATAAATCATCATATTATCCTTTTGTATGTTGTAGTGTCTCCATAGCAAATTTGCGTGGTCATAGCTAGGAGCATGGCCTGCGAGTGTTTTTTCATATTTGTTGTACATTTCTTATTGAGGCTTTCATGCCTGGATGGAGTGATCGATTCCTCCAGTATTGTATGCATTTTTCTGCTATATCATATATTTTTTGGCTGTATATAAATGTTGTGTCCCTTTGAAGGATAAATCTTGTCATCTAAATAATGACAGCACATTTGTTGCGATCCCTCATCGGGCACTTTTAGAGGACAACTAGGAGTGGGGGGTATGTTTAACCACTCTAGAAGGATTTATTTGGAGCCTCCTCTTAGATTTAGCACTTAGACATATTTTCTAAGGGATCTAGGTCTTAGTTTCAATTCTTGTAGCAGCGATTCTTGGAAAATCGTTTTCAGTCATGCCTTGCTAGTTTTTCAGTTGGAATATTACAATGGTATTAGAGAATAGTCTTGGCTCGGCCACAATGATTCTAAGCCAAGAGATAAAAAAGATTAAAGAAGAGGATGGTTTTTATCTCATCATATTTCAGATCCATGAAGAAGAACCTCCATAAGAAGGATAAGTAGAAAGAAGGAAGAGCCTGCCTTCCTATTATCATCGAGAAGGAGAAAAAGAATTAAAAAGCGAGGAAAAAGACTCCATCTTTTGGAGAAGAAAAAGAGATAAGCTTGCAAGATTCTTCCCTAAATACGTATATAATATCCATAAGGATTTTGAGAATATTTGGTGGGAAATGTATGAATAATATCCAAGAGGGTTTGTACCAAAGGCAAACTCTAGATTTACATGAGGGAGTGTGAGCAAGAACCTACACACCATCTTTCAAAACAGGTCACATGCCCAAGATTTCTAGAAAAAATATGAATAGAGAAGAATAGGTTACTAGGAGGGAAACCCTTGTTGATTTCTTGAAGGAGTACGAGTTTCAAACTTGAAATTCCGAGATCATCTCGGTTTTCGAGATTTTTGCAAGATGAAGGTGAATGGAAAGTAGCAGGATAGATTTCATCTATCTACCTTTGAAGGTTCACGTATGTTCAGCAAAGCTTGGGTGGAGGAGTTAGAGACCTTCTTGTAGCAGCACCACGTTCTTGAAGATGAAGCCATGAAATTTGCGGCCACTTTGCATTTGAGAGGTAAGGCTTAAGCCTAGTGGATCTTTGAATATTTTTCTTTGAGAAATGTAAACGTTGCATCTTATAGAAAATTTCACTAAGGAATTAGTGAAAATATTTGATAAAAATATTCATGAGACACACATGGTGTAAGTAAAAAATAAAACTCAAACAAAACCCTTGCATGAAAATTTATGACATACTTTGTCGAAGGAAGCAGCCCTTCTCACGAGTTTTGAGCAAGAGAACATGGAGATCTATTTTACAAGGAGGGATCCAATCGTTGGAAGTTGCCTATGCATGTTCTTGAGATTTGGGGAACTTGGCTGTGGATTGTTTCTCTAGATATTATTTTAGTGCCTCGGGAAGGATGATTTCTTGCTCAAAGTGGAGGATGCTTGCATCTTTCCAAAGTAGTCTAAGTCTCATGTGTGGAGATCAAGGCACAAATCATGTTCTACCACATGTGCCATTGTTGATGAGTTTTGGAACCATGGAGACACAAGGGAGGGAGGTAGGGAAGACCCGGGATCATGAGATGAGGAGTATACATCCATATTCATTTTACGGGAGGTTGATGCACCTAGGAAGGTGATTGGATTGTGCGAGTGGGAAGCATGGAGAGTTTTCTCCATTCATGTATTCGGTCATCTCTTGATGATGATGTCTCACTACATGGAGACATTTTTGTCGGGGATACCACTAGATCGGTAAAGAAGGATGGATACTTCATCATTTGAGGCACCACTCTGATGATTTGAAAGGAGTGGGAACCTTGGGAGAGCTTGATACGGCGCTAGAGGTGTTGGGTTGACTCGAGGAGAGGGATAATTCTCTCAACATCATCGATAACCACTTCCATTTCGGATTACGCGTTGTGGCGAGAGGCAGGTAGAGAAGGAAAACAGCCTTCCAACTTGCATCTTTGGCATGGGAGATGGCAAAGAAGTTGCATTCATATGATAGGTGCTCTTCATGAGAGATCATGAAAATAGCTGTCACTATGGAGGATAGATCCATGTGGAACTCCCACAATTTATTGGTGGAGTATTCCAAGGATATTTTTACTTGCATGATCTTGGATGGCAGGTTACATAGGAGGGATACTGATGAGATGTAAGTCATCTACTATCATAGTAGGATCTTCTTTCCTAGAGCTTCCAAGCTTAAGGAGAAGTTGCTACAAGCATCTTATGAGGATTCCTTTTCAACCCCACTTGTTCTATGAGAGCATACCACACCATCATGGAGGGGTATTTTTGGATGGGCTTTGGGAGAGATATATTAGCATATAAGCATATGCATGGGCTGGATGGAGATGGAGGAGAGACATGACTCTTTGATAAAGTTAGCACAACCACCTCTTTTCTCGTTGAGGATGAGAGGAGACTCATTTATAGACCAGTCCATGGTATGAACAAAACATATGGTAAGGGTGTTGATTATTTTTCATGACTATTTATATATTTGTATCTCCCCTTACCCATACATTTGCAAGATGATGCTCTAAGGAGGAGCATTCCTTTTTCTAGACCACATGGTTTAGATGAGGCCATAATCATGATTGATGGCCATCCCTAGGAGGACTTTTGAGGAAGATAGATATTATGGAGGATAGGCTCATTGTACCCCATCATTCACTTCCTCCATACTTATGAGGAGATGGTAGCAACATGCAAGTGGTTGAGAGGCCACTCCTTTTATCGATCTCTATGGTAGTTGAAGACCGAGTTGCATTGGTTGCACTTGAGGGACCATTGTCCTTCTCATTTGTTGCACATAGCGGTAAGCATGATTTGATTTTTCTCCCTATGCTTCTATTGTTAGGCTTTATGAGGAGCATGCTTGGGAAGGGAGAAACATTGGGTGAGAGCGTGTCCTTTGAGGAGGAATCCTCCCCCACTTTTTGCACTACATGTTCTAAGGGGAACATGGGATATGATATGGTCACCTTGACAACACATTTGTTTCCTTATGACGTACGAGCTATATGATCGATATGATGCCATATTATGAGCTTCCAACTCATCATGTACGGGGATATTTGGGCCAGCTTGATTTGCAACATTGGGGGAAGATATTTGGAGATATAGACCTCATCTTGCCACTTCAGAACATGCCATTGCAACCAGGGTATTAACCAAAATACACTTATCTTAGAAGGTAGAGAGATGGACGATGTGGGAGTAGGCTACATTGTCTACCATGTGCGAATTTCCAGCAACTACTTTGCGAGACGAGTGGAGGGCGGTTTCCGGGGAGTTTCCTAGTTGGAAGGTGACTCATTTTTGCATGGATCATAGCTTGGAGATGGAGGATCCATATGGGAAATATATTCCCCATTATATTTCAGATCCCATTCTTCAAAGGACCTCTAGAAATCACTTTTCTATCCTCTTGAGTATGTCACCTTTACATGATGATGGCTTGATAGCTAACTTGCATCTTGGGGAGGGGAATGTGGAGGCTTGATTGATGAGTCACTTTCCTTGGAGGAGATCATCATACGGGAATGCTACGGGGAGAGGAGAAAATAGATTCAGTCTATCCTCGCACTTGCTTGAGGCAATGATAACTTTTGGAAGGGGAGGGCTTGTAATATTCAAAATTTGCAAGCGGCAAATTGGAATATTAAATTTTGCTTATTTCATCTAGGAGGTGAATAAAATGGGTAAAAGTCCCATGAGCGGAATAATATCCTTCATAGTGTGAAAAGGATCTTTGGAGCATCTTAATTTTACACCTTCCCGGTGTGAAAAGGCAATTGCATGAGGACAAGGTCAAGTTTGACCTAGTCAACGAAGCTGTACCCTAAGAGGTGTAGCTTGCATAAGAAGACAACGCGGTTTTGGAGGGTGGAATATTCTTTGTGGAAAGCCACAATGTGTGGGGTCCGGGGGAAAAGAGGGAATTCACTTATATAAGAGGAGGAAAGAGCGGCCATAGTGAGACATCATTGAGTATTGGATCATTTTTTCGATTAGACTATTCGCATGATCTCTGGCTATACGAGTGGAGTTGCGGTCTTTGCTGCTAGGGATTCATGCTTAGGACTTCCTCTCCTTCATGAGAGGCCTCTTGAAGGATTTCACTTCATTTTCTCTACATATTTTCTCAAGGCCAAAGCCACTATTCGATCCAACTGCATTATTCTGTTGAAGTATAACGTAGTGTTGTTGAATGTTGCGATGGAGGGTTAGAAACACCATTCCTTGTCTCATATTTCGGAGGAGGAATCTCCATTCCTCGGGAGAGGGTTAGTGAGGAAGGTTTTAGAGCTGATTTTCATATCTTGGCATGCGACCAAGCATCTCCCATCATAGACGGCGCAATCCATTCTCCATGTTGCGTTATTCCAGAGCATATGTGCGGTGAGGGTTGCACCATCATCTTGGAGGAAGAGATGCGGGGATAGGATCGGCCTATCACTTGAGAGATCTATTGGAGGAGGAGTTTATTTCCAGATTTCATATCATCTTCATGCTCTGCAGTTATTTTTAGAGTTGCGGCTACTACCCAACAACTAAGACATTTACGCGATTTTTTCCATTTGTACATGTATTGCAACCAATCCTTCCAAGGATTGTGTATTAGTGTTTTCGGGGGTAGAGAGATTAATCCCCCTCATTTTCTTGAGCTTATATTGATAAATCATCATATTATCATTTTGTATGTTGTAGTGTCTCCGTATAGACTACACGAGTCATAGCTAGGGCATATTTATGCAATGATATTTTTGTCATATTTCTTGTACATTTCTTATTGAGGCTTCCATTGCCTAGGCGGAGTGATTGATTCCTCCGGGTATTGTATAAATTTGCTTCTATATCATATGTTGTTGGCTATATAATATCTTCATGTGCTCACAGCTTGAAGAATAACGCTGCCATTCCATCATATGTGCTTACATTTGCTGCAGTCCCTTATCGGGCAGTTTTAGAGGACATCTAGGAGTGGGGGGTCTGTTTAACCACTATAGAAGGATTTATTTGGAGCCTACTCTTGGATTTAGCACTGAGACATATTGTTATAAGGGATCTAGGTCTTGGTTTCAATTCCTGTAACAGCCATTACTGGAAAATGCGTTTTCTAGTCATGCCTTACTAACTGTTCCAGATTTGAAATATTACAACAAGGCTACTGAAGACCAGTGGAGTTGCCAGGTGGATGATGTTTACTATTTTAAGGATGTTCTTATTGCCCACCATCAACAACTAAATTCCAATATAAAGAATTTTGTGGCTTTCTAAGGTCTTAAGGATGTCTAAGATATCATTTACTCAGAAGGTCCCACTGTGATCGCCATTATGTTAGGAGATGAGGTGGTGATAAATCAGTAGATACTATTTGACAAGGGTTTCTGAATTTTTAAAGGAATATCTAAGCATGTAACTTTCTCAGAGTCCCACCGTGATCACCATTATGTTTTTGTTCAAGGCTACTAGAGTTTTTTCTTTCAATTTCTTCATTCAGTGTTTGGTTTTACTGTTGTGGTAGGCCTAGATCTTCCCCAAGTTCATTTACTTGTTCGTCAATGTCATCTTCATTATACAAGATAAATGAGTCAAGGTATGAATGGATGGAATAAAGAGGGGTGTTTTTGGCCTATCTTAGCTGCAAACAATATATTTGATGTGTGATTCCTGGTTGTTATCACTCTAGTAATTTCTTAAGTTGTGGGATTTGAGTTTTTAGTCTAAGAAAACTAGAGGTAACCACAAACTTACTTCAAATCCTAGGATCTAGCCTTCCTAGAATTCAGAGAGGGCTTTCTCTTTAAGATTTATCTTTATTTTTATTTAGGTTTTTTGGCTAGTTATGATAGAACAATTGGTTTTTTTTTTAAAGTTTTTGATGGGAAAAAATAACTAAGAGGAAAACTAGAGAGAAATCTACTTGTCCATTGGGCTATGGAGTCTAAATCTAGCTAGCAGCACTAGAAGTCAAGGCCAAAAAGGTACAAATGTATTCAGGGCAAGATAGATAACCCTCAGAGATATGGAAAAGTGCTTTTTGGTGAAATGTTATGATCAGGATAAAAGGTTATGAAGGATCCTTTGATCCAGAAAATGGAAGAAGCAGGCAGGAGTCAAATGGGAGTAGGAGCAATTAAGAATTCCTAACACTGGAAATCAGCAGAAAACATTTAAACGATAACTGTTTAAAAATAGGGAGTAAAGGACTAGCCTATAGTAATATTCCTAGTTACTCATTAAGATAGAACAAACATATAATGAATTGCATGTAATTCAAGAAAGAAAAAAATGACAAGAAGAAAGTACTTCACTCATCAGCTTATCATAGCGATCCTGAATTATGAAACCAGTTTAGCTTTCTCCAGTCTGCTACTTCGAAATCAACACATAATAAGCTCCAATGTTTCAACAAAAAGCCCATAGTAAATAATAGCAATTTTATTCCACACTCAATACTTCAAATGTAGAAGTATTTATACAAAATGTAGTTACAAATATCCTAGGAGGAATCTAGGAATATCTTTAGGAAATAGAAAATATATTTACAAAATAAGAGGAACAACTGCTTAACAAATTAGCAAGTTGTCCTCTTTATCCAAAATAAATATAACTACTTTATCTAATCAAGTAGCCTTTGAGTGATCAGATGTCCTCCTTTGCTGGCTATTAGAAAATATCTTCCTTTGAGTTGCCTTGGCTGATACTCTTTCATCTGATACTCTTTAACGCTTCCCTTTAACTCTGATACACTCTTGACTAATATTTCCACTATTTTACTTCTATAAAAAAATATTTCTTTTGCAGTAAAAAATCAACAGACTGTTCTTTTTCTTCACTGTTTCTTCTTGATTGTTTTCAAGGAAATTTGTTCACTATTTTACCTCTACTTTTCACATTAAATCCGTAAATGCTTGCCACTGTTCCTCATTGGGAATTTTTACATTCTTCAGCTTTCTAAAATTCTCATCCACCTCTGTGTATTTATAAAAATTGGGTTTAAACACAAAAATATGTTTGATCTCATGTTGAAGAAAGAACAAATCTTCAAAGTGTTGGAGGAGGACTTTACCTATAGGAGTGCCTTGTGGCAATGGTTTGCTGACTTGCTCCTTGGAAAATTATCTAATTTTGTTATCATAATATTTTTGTGGCATTAGTTTTTAATTGAAGACATGAATGTCTCGCAAGCCCTTTTTTCATAAGTTTGTATACTTCACCATAAACTTTGTTATGGCAATGTTCATTGATTCACACTTTTCTTCTAGGTATTTCATCGAATTCTTCTTTGTTACCACTTTCTTAATCTATAAAATGGTCTATGTTCTATCCATTAACTGTAATTCTTCTAATTCTTCTTTGTTCTTGCTATTTAGGAATGTGATGAGTTTTTAAGCCTGAGCTGGCTTATCAATTAACTCATCCTTAGTCTTTTGAATCTCTTCCTGTGCTGCTAACAATAAGTCTCTTTTCCCATATATAATCTGAATTGAAGGCCATTGAGTGCGAATGGCCTCAATTATGTTTGTCCATAGATGATTCTTGAAAAATGAAATTTGTTCGGTGAATGTTAGCTCTTTCTGCAAGCCCTTAATTTTATCTCAAAGTCCAATTGCCTTCTGCTCATGGGCTTTAGCATTTATTTGAGCTAACTTATTTGTGGATTCAAGATTTTCAATTACCTTCTTTAGGCTATTGATCTCATTAGTTTTCAAGGAAATTTCCTCCATAGCCTTAATAATTTGACCTGCTCCATCTGTTTGTTGGACCTGTGTTATAGAAAAATCTGTGTTTGAAGTAGTTGAACTCACTGGCACTGCAGTTGCTAGTGGTTCCTTTGGTGCTAGCTTTTCTCCTAATGTGGATGCCACTATTGTGGTAATAACTGTTATAACTAAAGGAATAATAGGAGTTTCAGTCTCTTTCACAGTTTCTTTCTCCTGGACAAGTTGGTCCATTTGAGATTCTATTTCTTTGATTTGAGCAGTTAGTTTGAGGATGAGTTTCATCATCTCTTCTTTTTCACTTTACTCTTAAAGGATTTCTTTAGACTGTGGATGCTCACTTTGAGGAAGCTTAAGCTGTTTCCTCAAAGCTACAATATCATCATTCTTTTATTAATCAACAATTCAAATACCTACACATTTGAGGTATCATATCCCACCTGTAAAATAAAATCCTCTAAGGCTTTAATCCTTAGGTCTTTAGCATACAAAGAGCCTTTGTCTAGCTTCATTTGATCCTACATGTTAATAATAGTATTCTACAACTTGGTAGCACTCATTGCCTTTGTCATGATAGTTGAATATAACATTTCAGAGCTATGTCTGTGGAATTTAATTTGGTCTAGCTCATGCACATTTTCAGTATCTACTTCAAACTCAACCTTTTTATAATCTGCTACTATCTTTGGTGCTGAAGTAGTTGGTTGCAGAAAATACATAATCATTTTGTTTGTGGAATAGTCAAAGGCTGTCAGTAGCCTATTCTGATTCCCTGGCTTTTGCTTGAGGAATTGAGAATATATCTTTGATTTAATTTCCTCATTCTTCTGCTTTATTTGCTTATATTTTTCTTCTATATCTAAGTCTTTTTCCTCAACTGTCTGTGAGGAAGAGGCCTCCATATTTTGTTTCTCAATCATCTGAGTATCATCTTTACCTGTTGTTTGATCTTTTTAAATCTTTGTAGGCGTTTCATTCATTATCACTGTAGCTACATCATTATTTACCTCTGGTTCATTCGTATCCTCAACATTACCTTTTCTTTCCCTATGGAACTGAATTTAAGCCTTTTATTGTAAATCAACTTGAATTTTTTTTCTATAGTTGTTTCAGTTGTATATGTTCCTTCTTCTCTTCTTCTTTTGGTTGAAGTCTCTAGTGGATTTACAACTTCCAAGGCTTGTGTTGTAACCTCTATTCCTGCTGACTCTGCATTAATGAATGTATCTATCAATGTTTTTTCCACCCAATATTCTTGATTGGAAAACTTCTCAATCTCTAGTTTGGGCTCATGAATTAAGGGTGTAAGCTTAAATTTTACCCTTAAATTACTCAGGATCCCTTGGGGATCATAGTTCCATGGAAAAATTTGCTGAAATTTGAATTCTACTAGCCTTTTGGAAATTTATTTTTCTGCTTCTCTGTTGTTTATAATGAAGGGACCAATCTGATTCTTCAACTTGAATTGAGTCTTTTTCCTTGCCGGTAAGAAGTTGATAGAGTCATCATTTAAATTTTTTCTTAAATATTCCAATGCAAAAACTCTCATGTTCATGTATTTTGGAAACTTATAAGGTAATAAGTTCGATCCAAAAATTCTTATTTCTGTATGCTTTTCATAAAGAAACCAGTATCCCATTTTTCTTTGTTCTGATAGTTGTAAGATCCTCTTCATTTCTTCATTGACCCTGGGATGCTCTGCTTTGTAAAAAATATCCATTTATAGATGGAGGAAAAGGTCTGAGAAATTTGTATAAGTGAATTCACTATTCTCTTTCCTTAGCAAGGAAGTCTAGAAGACAATAGATAAAGGCTTACTCTCCAAGTCCATCTTTTGCAATGCAATTGGAAATTTGTCAGCTTGGAAGAATAAAAGCAAATGAAACAAGTAGGAAGAGTATCTGAAAACCCCTTCAGTGGGTAGTTTGGTAAGATGGTGATGAATATTTTCCGCTATGAAACTGGCATAATAAAAAATGAGTGTTGGAGGTTGGCCTGGAGATAAAGTGGATAGAAAGCCAAGAATGGATTCATCAGTGAATCCATCTATAAATTATCCCAGTATAAAAGGTAGCATGGAAATAATATGCCTTGACCCTTCAGGAAATTTGGCAGTGGAATAAGGAGGGTTCAACTTAGGAATATCAACATGGGAAAGCAAAAGGTCCTGAAATATCATAAACTTCTTTGGGAAATCCATTCTTAAGTACAACTGGGTTAAAAATTCAATAGAAAGGGGAACTAATTGAGGATCAGTCTATAATTGCAACATTTGATTTATGGACTCTGTTGTGATAGTAAAAATAATTTCTTTATCTGCATTAACAGTGGACCTTTGGTCTAGTTCATAATGCTTTTGACATGGTCTAAGAAGGTCTTGTCCAGGATGAGTCAAAGGAACTACATATTGGGGAAAATGAGTGTCCCAAATAGACATTTCATCTTTGTCTAAGTACTTATCATAGCACCAATTATGTATTTCTAAAAGGTTGAATTCTACCATAGGGTCAACAATCTTGTAGTCCATATCAGTTAATGGAATGGTTTCTTCAACAGCTACAGGTGGCTGGAGAGGATTTACTGATACATTGGATTTAACAGTGAGGGGTGGAGTAGCTTTAACATATTTAGGAGTTACAGGTTTAGGATTTTTGGATCCTCCAGGCTTGGTTGGTTTAGAACCTCTAGCTTTAACAGTGATTTTCTTTTTAGTCATTTTGGACTAACTACTGTAAGCTTAAACTATTTGCAGGAGTGAATTTTCTTTATTAGAGGACATAAACTGGGATAAGATAGAAAACGACAGCTTTTTGAATGGATTGGTTGCGAAAATGGGGTTTTAGGATATTTTAAGGCTTTAAACCCTTTTCTGTATGTGAAATTGATCTTCAGAGGTTACAAATTTGAGGAAATTGGCTAAACAAGTGCTTGTTTCAGACTTGTAAATTTCTGGGAAAAATTGGCTAGGGTTTGGCTTCATTTTTGAGCTTTTTAGGTAATTTCTTTGGTCAAAAACCTTTAATTAAAAACCTAGTTCTGTGATTATGGGTCTAAATTTTGAAATTGCAGGCTTTGATTGGGCAAAAAATACCTTTGAACACAGGTATTTTGTTACTTGAAGGATTATGAGGAAATCACGGTTGAATTTGTAGTCTATTCCAGATTTTTGGTGTAGTCAACTGGCTTTAATGGTCTTCAATGGGGAGTCTATGGTCAATTTTGACTTTCTCTGGGTATAATTTGACAATTTTGATTGAAGGCTTCTTAAAGCGTCAAGCGAAGGTTTTTTACAGTTTGAAATGCACACATAAACATCACAATGATATATTAAAAGGTTTTAAACTTAGATTTCTAGTTATTGTAGATGTATTAAATGCATGCCCTATCAATAGGCAAGCGCGATTTTGATTTTCAAATGTGAAACCAGTAGTATTTTTCGCATTCAATTATGGTGGCAAGCTGTTTTTACCCAAACGAACATGATCCAAAAAAATGTTGACATGTCGCGGGGGCAGAATTGTCAAAACAACCTATTTCGCACTCGATTGGTGTTGGAACGACCATTTTGATTTCACTTCATTGGATCTTGCGATTGGGAGCGAAGGGTCATGATTTAATTGAAAGATGCGGGAAAAAATATGTTGGGACCAGGGCTAGGGTTAATCTGGTGTTTAACCAAGGTTTATAATATGTAAAGTCAGGATTATTATATGGTTAAAAAAGAGGTTGAATGACGGTATTTTCATATATAAAAGAGTTTTTTATATATAAAGGTGGAGGCGCATGAAGCGGGGTTATGATGGTAAGTGTATTACAAATGCGGGGGGGGGTTAATGTTTATTTGAAATAAACCTTAGCTTATTCTATTTAATCATTGGATTAAAAATATCTAAGGAGGAATGAATTTGTCTGCACAAGGCAGGGTTTAGCATGGTGGTACTCCCAAGCTTTTTAACCTTTATAAAATGACAAAATATCACTCAGAAACTTAGGCTAAAAACGTTGATGAGTGGGGTAAAACTCATTGGTGCGATTATTGTATTATATAGATTTAAACCTTGTGAATGGTTTAACACTATAGGGGGCAGGATATTTAATTAATGTTAGTTTTAGACCAAAGGGCGTTTATTTGGGTTTTTAATTTAGCATGTGCATATTAACTTTGGTCTAAAAACTTTATAATAGTGGGTTTTAGGGGGTATTTTAAATAAAGGGAATTATATAGATAGGATAAGATATTTTTAGGGAATTAATAAAGTAAGTTAGAAGTTAATATGACAAGGGGAAATGGAATACACAAAATACACTAAATGACCAAGTAAATGGTATTAATAAAAGCATAGCTTAATATTTCATCATTTCACCAATTTACTTAGGATAACGTGTTTTTAGAGGGTTTTTGTATGTAATGTTCCAAAATTTTAGCCTCCAAGCTAAATGGAACATTCGAGTTAGCAGCAACTCTAGTCAGTGAATAAATGGGAAGAAAAGCTGATAATTTTCCTGAGGAGGAATAAAATACTCCAAATATGAAAGGGGACACTCTTTCTATCTTAATAAGACACCTCCATGTGTGAACAGGGTTAAATTCAAGTTGCTTTGACTAAGTCAATAGCGCAGTTTTAGTGGAGGAGGAATCCAAAGATGAATAATGCAATTTTGGAGGGAGATGTAACTTGGGTTATAAGTAACCTAATTGAGTGGGGCCAAGGGCAAGCAAACTCATGTATTATATAAGGAAGAGGATGGAAAAATTATTCATCATGTTGTATATTATTATTCTTGTCTGCCAAGAATTGTTGTTGCTTTGTTGCTTAGCAAAGTTGCAGTGTTGTTTAGCACTGGGTGTTCCCAGGCGAGAATCCCACCTCTTTCCTTTGAGGAGCCTCATTGGGAGAGTTTGAATTCATCATTCCACATTAGGTTTTCAGGCCAAGCTTCAGCCATCTTCATTAGTACAACATTTCCAGAGATTATGTAGTGTTGCTGGGTGCAGCAGTGGAAGGGATTGGAGTCTCAACTTTTGAGCTAGTTTCTCCTTGGAGGAAGGTTTCCTTCACTTGAGAGATCTGTTTGGAGAGCTCCAGAGCTTATTTCATATCTGTGGTGTCAGACAACACATTTCCCATACATTCCCAGTGTTTTTTCTGCTAGGGAATGCGTTATTTTGGAGGCAGTGTTCATTGCATGGTTTGGTGGCTCCATTGCAGTGTTTCCTTGTGACTGAGAGGTTCATCCTTTCATGGAAGGAATTCCTTGAGGTATCTACAGCAGATAAGACATACTTCAGCCTTCTACACTCTTATACTTCAGTGTTGTAGTGGTTATTCAGTAAATTACTGAATCTCCCATTTTGTATGTAGAGTGTTTGACAAGAAACCCTTGCAAGTTTATCTTGTATTTTGTATAACGAAGACTAGATCTCATTTTTTGAGCATATTGTCTAATATAATTTCAGATCTATTTTTCTTAGTCATTTTTATGTGTAAACCCTCTCTTAGACTGCGCAGTCCCTTTTATGCAGCAACTCCAGTATTTTTCAGTTTGGGGTTTTAACACATTTCTGGCAATCCTATGTGTGGGAGATCTGTTTAACCCACCTAGTTTGATTTGTTTCAGCTCTATTCTTGGATTTAGAATTTATATTGACTAATATGGGATCCAAGAGTCCATTTTTCTGTTTTATTGCATTTTTTGCTGGAAATGCGTTTTTCATGCATGATTCATGAGCTGTTCTAGATTTGGAACATTATAGTGGTATCAGAGCATGATCTCTGGCTCAGCCTGCGAGTTCCAGCTATCAGAAGAAGGAGATATGGAAAGAAGCTAGAAATCTTCAATATGTACAAGAAAAAATGAATACAATCTTACAAATCTTCTTCCAAAATCTATGCAGAGCTTTCAAGGAGAGCTGGAGAGAATGAGATTGGAGATGGGATCTCCAAAGGAGATTGAATCTAGAGATGGATCTAGATTTTCACATGGTCAGTGTGAGCATGCAACTGCACTCCATGATGCACAGCGCAATCAAGTGCCCAGAGCCATCTTGAGATGGATAGGAGGAGGAAGAATGCCTAAGAGAATTACTCTTAGTGATTTGTTGTGGGAGTATGAATCTCAAACTGAGAGGGTTAGATATCATACTGATTTCCAAGAGTTTTGCAAGATCCAGATGGAGAAGAGCTTGCAGTAGGATGTAGATAGATTTCTTCTATCTACTTTTGCCGAATCACCCACATGTTCAGCTGGAGCCTGGGTTAAGGAGCTAAATTCATATTTGCAGTTGCACCATATTTCCAAAGGAGAAGCCATCAGAGTTGCAGCACTGCATTTCAGAGGTAAAGCTCATGCATGGTGTATTTTTGGGTCTTTTTCTTTAAAAAATGTAGACACTTCCTCTTATGCAAGATTCATAGAAACTTTGATGGGAAGGTTTGGTGATAAACTTCCTAAGGTACATGAGCAAGGAAAACTCGAGAAAACAAAACCCTTGCATGTGATGGAAGGAATCCCAATTCAGAAAACCATGAGAAGAGCTAATATCTTGCATTACACATTGCTGGAAGCAAGACCTCTAGTTCATATTCTTGAACAAAAGGGCATGGGGATCTCTTTTTCACAAGAGAATCCAACTATTGAGATGTTGCCTACACACATTGATGAAGAAGAGGGCAACAACGTTGTTACATCTAGAGCACATCCAATGCCTCATGCAGAGGGAGGAGGAGCACATGCTCCCATAGGAGGGATTCTTCTATCTTTGCAAGAATTTCCCCAGGATCTCATACATAGAGGTCCAAGCACAATCAGTGAGCAGCATGATTTTGCAGCATTGCATCTTGATGGAGAAGGTAGGGAGGATGAGCAGCATTAGTTGATGAGGATCACACATCCTTCTCTGTTTCAGAAAGATAATGCAAGGAAGAGGCAGGCTGATTTGCATAGGGAGGGAAAAGGCAAGGTTTCCCCATCATATGTACAGTCTACTCTTGACATTGATGTCTCACTACATAGAGGCAATCCACCAGGGAGGCCACCAGATCTATAGTTGATGAGAGATATCTTGTCTTTGGGTTCACCACTCTTGGATTTTGGAGAGGTGAATAGTTTGGAGGAAGAATTTGGCATGGGGGATGTCAAATTAGTAGGCAACAGCATGAGGAGAGCTTCACATGCCAAATCACCAGCGTTGTCACTGAGGAGGATTGATGCTTACTGGAGATCTCAGCTCTTGGCAGAGTACTCCAAAGATCTTGGTGCGTGCATGATCCTTGATGACATGGATGGAGATGACAGATACATGGTGGATTATGTGGTCATTTATTCCTATGGCAGGATCTTCTTAACTATATCTTCTAGTCTCAAAGAGAAGTTGCTACATGCAGCACATGAGGACTTCCATTCTATGCACTTTGATGGATATTTCCATTTGATGGAGGAGTTCACTTGGTAGGGCATCTAGTAGGACATATATCATCATATAGGGAGATGCATAGCCTATATGGTGATAGAGAGGATGTCACAGCCACCTTCCCACTCATTGGGAGTGAGGGAGAATTTCCAGTTGAGCCATTTCAGCTCAAGAACTCAAGTACATAATGGAGGAGGGATCATTTCATGTTTTGTATTGTACTTCTTTCCTTTATTTGAGCATCATGATGTAACAAGAAGAAATATTTCTTCTTGCATATTATATCATGATGTACTATCAGCTACTTGTAGCATTGATTTTGGCTATCTTTTCGATGGTTTGTGGGGGAAGCCACATGTTTCTTGGTGTGCATCATTGACACCATATTGTAACTTCATGTATTCATCTTATGAGATGACTGTGGTAGAAAAAAAGTGGATGGTAAAGCACTTGTTAATTCTTATTTTGATGTAGGCCAAGGGTGCAGTGTGTTTGTTCCATGAGAGGGACCAAGATTCACTCTCCTGTTGTCATTTGGCAACTTGTTCTTATTTTACTTTGCTTCCATATATTGCTGACATGTTTATGACCATGAGGAGATTGTTTTGGAGAGTGGGCTTAAGATGGAGAACGCCCATTGGGAGCATGACTCTCCCTACTTTATATGGTATACATTTCAGGAGGAACCATGGGCAAACCATGATTGCCACATCACTCTTTTTCTCTTCTTGTGGGAGGGACCACTTGGAGATCTTGAGGAGGCATTTCATGGATGAACTATTTGTTGGGATATCATAAAATTTTACCATCATGTTCTTATTCTATGGCTTGTATGAGGGAGAGATGAGGCAGCGACAAAAGTTGTTGTCGCTATGGTTGCACTTGGGAGAGTACGGGAAAAATTCTTCCCATACTTTTCATGATATTTCTAAAGAGACAAAAGGCACATTCATGGTGCAAGGAGGCTACCCTTCAGTATTGGAGGATCATGAGAGACTTCCATGTTGGAAGATAATCTTCTCACATAGCAGCATGATGGTGGATGGCTTTGGCATGTGGAATGTCAAAGGGAGAAGTCATGGAGCCTTATTCTCAAGGCCTACAACGTTGTTACATGGGAGTGTGTTCTTATTGATGGAGTGTTCCAAAGAGTATTTGTATCCCTTTTTCTTGCAGATTTTTGTGAGGGAATCCTCATGGGGGAGCTTATACATGGAACTCACTTTTAGCCTACCCACTATGTATGGTAGGGAATGCATATTTGTACTTTTTAATTACTCCCTTGAGTATTTATACTTTCCCACCATGTTTGAACAGTGCATTGCTCCTCAAAAGAGGATGAGTATTTTTTGGTTTCATGGTCACTTTAGGGCCAATGTTTATGATGATACCAGCCCATATATACATGACTTTGGACAAGTGAATTGTCATTTTATCTATTTACAACTGATATACATTGATGCTTACTTCCCCATGTTGGGAGAACAAACATATACAAGTTGTAACTTATTGCAGGACCACTTTCCATATGACATTCTCAAGCAACAGTTGGGAGGATTGCGTAATATCCACTTGAAGAACCTTTGGTACCATCCAAAATTTCACCTAACTTTCAGCAATTTTCTGATTTGGAGGCCAAATGGTGATGATGTGACATTCATCTTGGATGGAATGGTTTGGGTGGACATGTCTCATGATTTTGGAGGGAGAGTCCTTGGAGGCTTAATATTCTTCTTGCCATTGGAGGGAAATCATGTTGCAACCCAAGATCAACATGCCTTCTACACTTATCATAAGTGGAGAAGAGGACAGCATGGGATAGGCCCTCTTTCCTATCATGTACATTCATTCAGCCCACCTACATTTCAGAAGCACAAGGTGGAGGAGAATTTTCATGAGTTTCCATGTTGGAGGGTGACTCACTTCATTTGGATGATAGCATGGGTGAGGGAGGAACTCATTCACCATATTGATCATCACTGCTACTTTGTGGATGCCATGATACAGCTAGCAGATCTCCATTCACACTTTCCACCTTTGATTGATGTAGACATTTTCATTTTGCACACTCGGGAGGAAGCATTGGATGACCGTATATTTGTAGATTCTCTTAATGTAGTGATGGAGGCTATTGATGGAGGCCACATGAGGAATAGGGGAGAGATTTTTTTCTCCTTATGCATTTTCTTGAGGACAAGAAAATATTTTGGAGGGGAGGACTATAATGTTCCAAAATTTTAGCCTCCAAGCTAAATGGAACATTAGAGTTAGCAACAGCTCTAATCGATGAATAATGGGAAGAAAAGCCCATAAGTTTCCTAAGGAGGAATAAAATACTCAAAATGTGAAAGGGGACACTCTTTCTAGCTTAATAAGACACCTCCATGTGTGAACAAGGTTAAATTCAAGCTGCTTTGACTAAGTCAATAGCACAGTTTTAGTGGAGGAATCCAAAGATGAATAACACAATTTTGGAGGGAGATGTAAGTTAGGTTAGAAGTAACCTAATTGAGTGGGCCAAGGGAAAGAAAAATAATTTCTTATATAAGTAATAGGATGGAAGCATTGTTCATCATGTTTTAGATTATTATTCTTGTCTGCCAAGAATTGTTGCTGCTTTGCTGCTTAGCAAAGTTGCAGTGCTGTTTAGCACTGGGTGTTCCCGAGTGGGAATTCCACCTCTTTCCTTTGAGGAGCCTCATTGAGAGAGTTTGAATTCATAATTCCACATCAGGTTTTTCAGGCCAAGCTTCAGCCATCTTCATCAACACAAATTTTCTAGAGATTGTGTAGTGTTGTTGGTTGCAGCAGTGGAAGGGATTGGAATCCCAGCTTCAGAGCTAGTTTCTCCTTGGAGGAAGGTTTCCTTCACTTGAGAGATATATTTGGACAGCTGCTATAGGGTAAAATGCTTGGGTGGTTGGTTTTCATATATCCCTCTCAGGGCTTTCCGGTGCCCGAGGCAGACAGTCAGATTAGCTATGCTGTTCACAAAGATGGTATGAGCATGTTCATATTAGCTTGAAATAACTTGAAGGAATACAATATAGAATTACCTCTTTGAAAACTTTAAAATCCTTCGGAGAGCACTACGCAGCAAAGAAAGAGTCCTTCGCCGGCTCCAAATCTGAATCCTGCAATCAGTCAAAGCACCCGCGTAACTTCTGATATAACAAGTATTATATCAATTAAATCAACAATAAACATCTAGATTATAAACATCTGAGCCATTCATATCATACTAAACAAATATTGAAATAACAATATAACATTAAGCATTGAATGGACAAAACGAACATAGTTCTATTGATTTTGAAAGAAGGAGGATTACAACCATCGGTTGTACCAAGCCCTCCTCAGTCTCCCAATCTCTCTTCTCTATCAAGTGAAGAAGTCCAAGCCAACAAGCTCTCTAAGAGCCTCTTTGACTCTTGGCCTTCACAATGTCACACTTTTCTCTATTCCACAAGTATGCAAGAACTTTTGAGCAATCCTTCGACCTTCAATTAAGAGCCTTCAGCTCCTTCTTATAGGAGAGGGAGAAGGCCATTGTTGCCCTTCTCTTTCCACTAGTTTGGAATGGAAAAGGCTTAGATGTTTCCTTGATCTCCATGCCTTTGCCTCTCTTGGAGTTCAGTCTTCTATGGCAATGACCAATAATGAACTGGTGCTTCTGCAGTTTCCTTTGTGCACTGACTCCTTTGTGAGGGAAAGTCGGAGATTCAAATCTTTCTCCGCGCTCTTTTCCCAATTCAAACTTAAAACATGGGTAACACGTCCCTCAAGTGTAAACAGAGCATTGCGTGTTACCCTGGCAGAAATAGGTTTAATTTAGGTCTTTGTACTTCTTCCATATTTGTCTTCCCCTCTGAGCTGATGAGGAGGTATTTTGACCTGTAACAGATGCCCCCTAAAGTGTGAGGTCAGAGACGGAGACGATGGCCGAAATACTTTATAATTTGTAGAGAGAGAGAGAGATTGAAAGACTGAGGAAAACCTGAAACAACAACATATGTCAGAAAATATAGTATTTGCCAAGAGTCGGGCATGTCCCATGCTTAGTAGCTTTAAACAACATGATTTCTCTAGAATAGAGATATGAAGAATCTATCCACCAATAGGCACAATGTGGAAGTGTTTGTCATAACAGGATCAGGCTGAAGAAGCTGTCTCCATAAACAATATCGCTGCTTGGGGAAGGGAACACAACTTTAATGGTGTAGCCGTTGCCCCAAGGTCTTGACCGCCGATTCACTTAAACTGCATATTTCTCAACATGTGAATGAGGGAGTTGTCGTCGACCATGTGAGAAATCATCTGATTACCAGTCAATAATGAAAACTGTTAACAGATGCGAAGGTGGCCACGGATAATGATGATGGTCCCTAAGATGCCCAATACAATCTAGCGAGTGTGAATAAAAGGAGTTGAAGTCGAACACTCGTAGAATCATTCAACCAAGAGCCAATGATGAAGACCCTTGATCAAACACAAGACTACCTGCCACTGATGTCTGCAAGTATCTGGGTACTGATGTGTTTCTGGATCAACTTCCTAGATAAGGTGTTGAAGTCGATAGGAAGTGATCTGTTGAGAGGTAGGTACTGAGGCGTCCTACATCAGTCAACATGAAATGGAAACCAACTGATTTTGCTTATGATTTGAGATAAGGAAGAGTGAATGGGAACGTCAGACGACAAATAATTTCTGGCACAATGAACGGTTTGGTTGATAACAGGAGCAGTAGATAGCGAGATCTGTTTGAACAATAGAAGGCACTCTAGCAGGGTACTAGGCAGCTGAAGCGTGTTGAACACCAAAGAGTGTGTTAGGATTTACCAGTGGAGGGACACTGGGAAATGAAGGCTAATACTCATATATGGTAGGGTTCGGCTAACTGCGAAAGAGTTTTCTGGGAAGTGCCATGTTCAAGAATTTTTCTGCCAAATCGACCTTTTTGAAAATGTAATAGAGGTAATATCCATCTTGTCCAAATTTTTCCCCGTCTGATTAAGTTTAACGAGTCCAGACGAGTAAACTCGGTGAATTTTTCATGTTTAGAGAGTCTGAAAAATGTCAGGAAAGACAACTCTGTGCCCCATCTGATTAGGTTTAACGAGTCCATATGAGCAAACTCGGTGAATTTTTCATGTTTAGGGAGTCTGAAAAATGTCATAAAAGACGGCTCCATTGGGGTACCTTTGTCATGTCTTGATAACCGGGCACGGCAAAGGGGTAATAGTAAGCCCGAAACAGTTCATTTTCCGTAAGTTAGTCCATCGAATCCGGAAAAGTGAGAAATCTATGTTCGATGGACGTCTACCTCATTTTGTTATGAGTACGAGGAGACGAAGTAAACTCAATACTCTTTGTGAAATTTTAACGAGTCCAACAAAGAAAAACTCGGTACCCTCCGTGAAATTTTAACGAGTCACGCGGAGAAAATCGATATACTTTTTCTGTTTAAAGAGCTTTGAAAAAGAGGAAAAGAATGGCTCCTTGTTCTTTGTCTCAATAGTTTAACGAGCCTGACAAAGGTGACTCGGGATTTTTTTTGGTTTTATGAGCGAGAAAAAGATTCCTAAAAAGAATGCTCAGTACTTCTCCATAGTTTTTACGAGCCTGAAGAAGAAAACTCTAGGTTTTTCGGATTAACGAGCAAGAAAAGACCAAAAAAGAATGCTCGATGCCAACTTCGTGTGAGTTTAACGAGTCCGAAGAAGAGAGCTCGAGGTTTTTCGGATTAACGAGCAAGAAAAATACCATAAAAAGAACGCTCGATAAAACATGAGTGTGTTTGCTCATAAATCTTGATCCCTTATTAGAATCATCAGTACCAAATCTCAAGAGTTGCGACATGTGTGCAGTGAGGAATCACGACTTTGCCGACTGACTTAAGAGAGTCATGCCCCAGAATTAGCTATAAGAAGGTCAGAAGACATTCATTTTCACTGTTTCAAGTGCTGTGAAGAAGCTCTGGAGTGGAAAAGGGGTGAAAACTTCAACTGGTGATTACGGTCGATCCGGGCAACAGTTTTCTATTCCGCGAGATCCAGGTAAGAGCTAGAACCTCCTGTTATCATTTAATTGCCAATTTTTTAGTTTTTACTGGTTCAAAATTAGGAAATTTTGAGGCCCTAGAAAAATATTTGTGCCTAACGCGGGTCAGGAGTACAACATCCGCGTTAAACGCACAATCCGTGAGGGATGCAAGCGTTAGAACGCTCTATTTTGTATTAGTGACCACGTTAGGCGCAACATGCTTTCTAGCAATTCAATTTTTTCATTTTTTAAGTGGTCCAGGCAAATTTTAATCGGCTGGAAATGTTTCATTTGCAGGTGTTCAGCTGTTAATCATGAGTATCTGGCGAGAGAGAGAGCATGAGCGAGAAGAACGAGAGATGGTGACGGATGCGGCAAGTTTAATGGCTCTCTGGAGGTGCAGATTGCTTAAGTATGCCTGTTTAGAACTGATGAGGGGTCAAGAGGACCTCCTGAGGTGGCTGATCCAGCAGTGGGACGAACGGCATCATGTCTTTCGAATTGGTGGCAATGAGCTTGCCATCGAAAAAGATGATGTTTACTTTTTGACCGGCTTGTCATGTCGTGGGGCGAGGCCCAACTTGACGGGGTCTAGAGCTGACCCTCGTTCCACTACTGATTTGATCCATGCGCACTGCATACGTGGCACCCAGGCTGTGAGTAACCGGATACCTATCGCACAGGTGACTTTGAGACCCTTGCGGTCTATTCTATGGATGATTGTTCGCTTGGCAGGCGCCAAGAGTCAGCATGTGGCTACCAAGGCCCAGATGCTCCTAGCCTTCGATTGTATGCAGCCTCAGGTTTTCGACTGGTGTGACGGTGTAGTCCGTCGGGTCCGAGCAGAGCTTACTGCATGCAAGACCCGTACTCAAAGAGAATTTGGGTACAGAACACTGATTGTTTCTTTCATACTGGAGCGGATACCACTGATGAGGCCCAGGATCCCAACAGCGCCATTGGGTCCACACGAGCCGAGGCAGGCTCGGTGGGCCACTTTGCTTCCACGGACTGGAGAGGGTCCTGTCCGTCACTGTTTCGATGCGGGATTTTTTGATTGGCTGGACTCTCAGATCATCATGATTGAGGATTATCCCTATGCAGGGATGAACTTCACAGGCGATCCCAAGCTAGTCCTGCCCCCTGGCACCCAGTGGGGGCCCGATGGTAAGAAAAAATGATCAATTGTTTTCAAAGAAGTTTTTGTTTTTAGCTTTTGAATGTTTATGTAAATTTTATTTTTTTTTTTGAAAAAGGGGTGAAAATGAAATTTTGACATAAAAATTTTGCTTGCTTGACACAGATGTGGCACCCGTCTGTCCAGCTGGGGCCCCTCGCTATGCATGGCGAGGATTGCAGCTACCCGCGACTGGCACACCTGTAGAGGAGGTGGAAGCCGGTGACGACGATGATACCCAGATTTTACATGAACTCTCCAGGAACCTGGAGGGTCTGAGTATGGGAATACCGCCGCTTCCTATGCGGGAGGTTCCAGTTCGTCTGCAGCGGCATACAGTAGGTGTGCCAGAGAGATACCTGGTTCCTCTGAGGAGGATAGCTAGAGCAGTTGTATGCTATTATGAGCATCAGGCTTAGCTGTTTGGAGTAGATGTATTAGTGTCAGAGCATGGCTTAGTGAGCCAAATTTTGTAAAACACCCCAAGTTTGGGAGATTTTTTCTTTTTGATGTTTACTGTGTACTGGTCATGACACATATATCTATATATATATATATTTTTGGTGATTTTGTGTTTTTAAATTTTTATGCATTTTTTGATGTGATAAAAATATATGTACTCATGAGTAAATCTTTTACAATAAATGTGACAAATGCCAATCTAACACATAATTTTCCAAAGAATCAGCTAATGCATTAAATTCCCTAGGAACGTGCTCAAATGTGATTGTTTGAAATTGACGTTCTAAAAGTCGCACTCGTAAAAAATAACGTAACAATACAGGGTGGCGGACGCGGTAATGATTGTTTAGCTACATAATGATGAGTTGGGAATCTAACCTGACCACTAAATCAGAGATGTCACGAGATGCCGCTTCCGTGAGGAGTTGGATCACTGACATGTACTCGGCCACATTGTTGGTGGCGTTACCCAGGAAGATCCCCCCGGAACCAAGAAGGTCCGACTTAGGCGTATAGAGAACCCAAGCAGCTGAAGCAATGTGTCTAGTGTGACGACTAGCACCGTCTGCATACCCGACGTATGATAACGAGTGTGATGACATCTGTGCGAAAGAAAAAGATTACATGAGAAAAACACTTCAAACCAAACAAATAATCCAGAAGCATCAAAAATAAAAATAGGCAAAACTTATATACATAAAATTACAAAGCATATGCCTAGTGTGAAACTAGTCAAAATACTTCTTCAGATAGAGCCCGTTGCGGGGCTCCTCGAGTGGAATTCCATTACAGTCCTGTAGTTCGTAGGCTTCTTTTGAGAGGGCTTTAGTAACGATGTAAGGACCGAGCCACAATGGTTGGAGTGTTCTTGCCCCCAAGAGGTCTTGTTTTTTATCATAAAGAAGAACAAGATCGCCTTCTTGGAAAGAACAAGGCTTGACAGATTTGTCGTATTGAGCTTTAACTCGGCGCTGATGAGCTTTGAGTGCTAGTGTAGCATCTCGACGAGTTTCGTCTAAATGATCGAGCGAGAGCAAGCGCTCTTCTGTGGCGGTGGTGCCTGGCAGGAGTTCAATGGCCATTTTAAGCGATGGAATTTCGCACTCAATCGGAAGTACTGCCTCCAGACCGAAAGCAAGTTGGAAAGGTGTGATATTTGAAAAGCAATACGAAATATTTTCCATGATACTTGTCTTGACCGAGATATCGATGAGTAGTGTCTTGGAAAGACCGAGATATCGATGAGTAGTGTCTTGGAAAGATTACCCATGTTCCCTTCCGAATCGATAGTGTGGACAGTCGTATAAGAGGAGGGAACTATCTCAGTTTGGTCAAAAGACGGGATTTCAGTTTTTATCGCCTCCGAATCAATCGTCGAAGCGCGATGGTGGAAATCTCCCCAAGGTCGTTCTTCTAATGACATGATCTCTCGAATAGCTTCGTCTGTAGGCCAGACTTCATTGAGGAGATCCTTAGAGAGAACTGTTATGGGAGAGAGGGTCGTACCTGTGGTCGAAACCATATCAGTGGAGGGTTCAGATGCGACTTGGATGGCTTGGTAAGCCAAATCAACCGGCGAAAGTGGCATCTGATCTCCATAGGAATCAATTTCTGAAGGTGCCGGAACGATCCATGGGTCGATAGCGCCATCCGAAGAGGTGGATATCATTGCAACCGTGTTTGGGATCTGAGGCAGCAGAAGAGGAAAATAACCCAGTAGGGAAGATGCCTTCAGAAGACCGGTACCGATACTGACGTAAGAGTCAGGGACACCTCCTATTAAGGGTACAGAGCTACTTGGTAAAGTGGAATAATCAGGGGTGCAGAAGGATAGCTGATCGACCGTGACTATTCTCCCATCCAATGGAAATAGGATGAGTCGGAAGACCGAAGACACGATGGCGGTCATAGCATAAGACCAACTGCGACCAAGCAATAGATTATAGTCGAGATGACGCTCTACGACTTCAACGTCCACGTTTACCGTTTTCCCACTCAGAGTGATGGGAAAGCTAGCAAGGTATCCTTTGGGTAGGAATGTGTGGCCATCGAAAGCTTTGAGGGAATTTGATGGCGGGGTTAGAGTAGGAGAACCTAAATTCAGCCAGCAAGCTTGTGACATAACGCAGGTCGAAGCACCTTCATCTATGACAGTGCGATGGATGGGTCTCCCTTTAGACACAACCTGCACCTGGAATGCGAGTTGATGCGAGAGGCGAGGTTTAGCCTTTTCCATATCAAAGACTGCTAGCATGGAATCCTGGGGATCGATTCTGCCAATGGCCGAAAGTAAGGCTTTCCTTTGTGCTGGACAGGTTTGTAATACTTCAAGTGCAGACATGGCTGACGGTGCCTGCGCCAAATCTTCTACAATATTGTAGTTTTGGGCTGCACGAGCAGAGGTATTATGAGTCGTGCGTCGAAGTGTCCCTTTTGGGGGACAAATTATAGGTTCAGCAGTAGGCCTTTCGATATGCAAATCGTTAGGCGGCGGCGGATTGGAACTAGTTCCAGGTTCTTGAGCATCTATGGTAGGGGCTCCATAAAGCTTGGCGCGAGTTTGAAGGTCAATACTCTCGATGCCATAAATGGCAGATGGTCCTTCGCCGGAAGGATTCGAACCACCATTGCCCCGTTGATGGGGTTGTGGCGGGTTGTCAACCATATGTTGATGTTGCTGCTGTTGATTGGGGAAAGGATTGTGAAGAACGGCAGGTGTTCTCCCAGAATCCTTGTTAGCAATAAAATCAGTGCATTCCTGCAACCGAGGACATTTTTATGTCAAGTGGTCCTCCGCACAGATTTTACAAGGAAATCTCATGGGTTTATCTTTTCCTTTTTCATTAGTAGCATTTTTCTGATTAGAGTTATTCTGATTATTCGACTGCTCTTCCGAAGAAGATGTTTTCTTCTTTTTCTTCCTATTTTTCCCGTTGGGTTTTTGTGAGGTTTGCACCGAATTTACCTCAGCAGAAGGGAGAGGAGTCGTTTGATGGGGGGCGGTGGCAGCCGAGGATGGCTGGGAGGTTTGCCCCCGACACTGATTGGTGGCTACACCAGAGATCGCGCCAATGAGACCATCGGCATGCGCTCTGGTTTTCTGAGTAGCCGGAGGGTTCAGGTTACCAGGGGCATGGGGGAGCAGATCGTAAAGTGTGCCGGATTGTGAATAGATCAAATCCAGGTGCTGGGCATGACGAATACATTGATCTTCTGTCACTGCACCAGAAAGGCCAATGTCTTTAGAGATATGGGGTAAAAGAGACTTGCAAAACCAATTTTCCAAGAGGTGGTCCAGTATTGGCGCTTTGACAAGCCTCCTCCTACGTCTCCATTCATGAATATGGTCGGAGATGTGGGTGGCGGTGTCTTGGCGCAGTGATGTTAACAATTCTGTGCCGGTTTCCACTCTAATTGGTAGTTGAAAGTTCTTTAAGAACTCCGTCGCTAAAGTGCCAAACGTATTGATGGTGGCGCGTGGTAATTCAATGTACCACTTGGTGGCATTTCCTGTAAGGGTGCGGGAAAACAGTCGAAGGCGGACACTATCATCTACCATGGAATTGGATATGGACCACAAATGGAAGGTAGTGATGTGTGCGGCCGGGTCATCTCCATGCTTCCCGTCGAACTTCGAGATATATGAAGGAATATTATGCGGTATAGGAGGCCAAAGCGAGTTGTGATTGATGGGGTCGTTTGTCAGCTTATGGATGTCGGGTATGTTCAAAGCTGCCAAGAAAGTCAATTGTGGATTTTCCCTCGAGTCTAACCAAGGCAGTATGGGCTGACTATTTGGACCATAGGGTCCCCCCATCCACGTGTTACCAGAAGGGTAAGTGGGACTTTGATAAAAACCTCCCATAGGTGGAGGATTAGGAACATGCGGTTGCTGTCCATAGGGCATAGCGTATTGAGGGGCAAATGGTTGGTTGCCCCCAGCGTAAAAGTACCCTCCCACTCCAGACGGAGGTTGGGGTTGGTTAGTCCAAATGGATACAATAGAGTTTCCCGGAGGCATACTAGTATTTGCATAATTCGGCAACGGTATAGATCCTACGCCTATGTTTGAACCACTTAAGGGGATAATATTTACAATGGGTTGTCCCATTTGTCCTAAGGATTGCATAGGAAGAGAAATATTCCCTGCTACCTATGTACTGACAACACTGCCCCCTGGCATAGTGGCCAGGGGGTTTGAACTCAACAGAGGGTTCCAACCGAAAGGGTTGCTAAAGGGCACCGAAGTAGTCGTGCTCGTGGGAGGAGCTACCGTGGTCCCCAACGTGGTCACGGTAGGAGTAGATGCCGAAGGGTTCGGTAAACTACTGACAGTTGTGTTGACCATAGGGTTGGGGGTGGGCATATGTTGACTACTGGGGTTGCCCAGTAATGACATTGAACTGACCACCGGTGGGGAGGATGATGGCGAACCAGGAATGGTTTCCATTGGTATCGACCCTATGGATACCGGTGGAGAAATAGATGTTGGTGTTGCCGCAGACATATCTTGGCGCGGTGGAATCTGGATTATCACCGGTCCTAACGGATCAGTGAGCGGAGGATTGTAATTAGGTACAACGCCTTCAGTGAAAGGGTCCTCCGGGAGTTCCAGCTGATAAGGGTCTATGTGATAATCCAGATTAGTCAAAGGAGACTGCTCTTCTGTAGAAGGCCCAGGTTCATCAAGGTTCAATCTTTCCTCTAAGGTGAGAGGAGGTAGACCTTGCTGTCGTCTAGACTGACGGCGTGGGTCAGGGGACGCCACGGTGACCGGTTTAATTTTAACAAATTTTATTTAAAATGTGATATATTATGAAGTCTCAAGTGACAGTAACCACACACTTACTAAAAAGAAAAAAGACGCTCTAAAATCAATCAACAAGCAGCCAGTATAGGGTGCCCTGTCTGAGTACTATCATTCACTGGTGATGAAATTCAGTCTCACAATAGTATACAGAGAGGGTTGGTCGAAAGTACAGTTACGGTTACTCTAGAGCTTCGCCCGAACCCCAGACGATAGGTGTAAGCACTCTCGTGAAGACGAGTACCCTCCTAAAGACTGAAGACAGAGTAGGTCCGTCTGTTTCAAGTACCAGGACAGCCCGTCCCAGTCACCTTGTGTAAGTACCTAAAAGTATAGCCACTAAGGATACCTCAAATCACAAACACTATCAGGGGGGTCCACGGTCAAGGACAGTGTGCTATATGGGCAGAATACCTAGATCCTAGATCTAGTTTCGACATCCCCAAAGGGAACCCCAATATATAACACACCCACAGGATGCAGTCGAAGGCGGGCTACCTTCTAGTGCACCCAAGTGTTGTCTCGTGCTGAGCTCCGGTAAAGGAACGGTCCCAATAATGTGAGTGCAGCAGGATTTCACTCGTTAATGACTCTAGTTTTCAAGTTTTGAGATCTTGGGTAGTTTTCTCACTTTTCTAACCCAAGATCCTAGCCTGAACTACTGTTTGTGTGAGCTCAAAAAGAGTTATTAGATTGATTTTATTATCGCTTTGTTTTTAGTGTACTTTGTTATTAGTCTTGCGGAGAGGAAATGGACGTATGAAGTATAGTGAGACTCTTGACTCAATAAACCATGCAAAACATGCTCTAAATATTAACTTCAATGAACAATGTTTCTACAAGGAGAGGTTTTTTCTTTCAATCATCCATGCACCAACATGTAAATAACACAGCTCAGCTTTTAAGATTCAGCTTTCTATCTACCTCTTTTAACAGTCTGTGAACCAAACTTTCAGAATAAACTCAGCTTCAATGCAGAAAAATAAAAATAAAATTTCTCTTTAAAAAATTAAATGCTTTGCACACTAACTAAATAAGAGAAACAAATAATCAATGCCAGTTTAGCAGACAAGTACAGGGATTCGGTCTGTGAAAGGTACTGGTGGCCAAAAAACTCCACAGCTAAAACACAGTCACAGAAGTGAACAACAGGGTTTTTTGGCTGGGTAACGCTCTGTCTGTGAGAAAATACAGCGTTATAACGCACTGTATTTAAGCCTAGACTGCGTTATAACGCACTGGATATACTGCATAGGTCGCGTTAACCAGGGAAACGCTCTTCAGTTGGCCAGACAGGCACAGGATTGAACTCTGCAAGCGTTTGGTATGTCTACTGGGCATCGAAAAATGGTCGGAAGGATACTGAACAGAGGAGAGAAGAAATGAAAGGGAAAAATAGTCTGGAAACTAAGGGGACACTCCCCAGCGGAGTCGCCAATTCTGCTATAGGGTAAACTGCTTGGGTGGTTGGTTTTCGTATATCCCTCTCAGGGCTTTCCGGTGCCCGAGGCAGACAGTCAGATTAGCTATGCTGTTCACAAAGATGGTATGAGCATGTTCATATTAGCTTGAAATAACTTGAAGGAATACAATAGAGAATTACCTCTTTGACAACTTTAAAATCCTTTGGAGAGCGCTACGCAACAAAGCAAGAGTCCTTCTTCACCGGCTCCAAATCTGAATCCTGCAATCAGTCAAAGCACCCGCGTAACTTATGATATAACATGTATTCTATCAATTAAATCAAAAATAAACTTCTAGATTATACACATCTGAGCCATTCATATCATACTAAACAAATATTGAAATAACAATATAACATTAAGCATCGAATGGACAAAACGAACATAGTTCTATTGATTTTGAAAGAAGGAGGATTACAACCATCGGTTGTACCAAGCCCTCCTCAGTCTCCCAATCTCTCTTCTCTACCAAGTGAAGAAGTCCAAGCCAAAAAGCTCTCTAGGAGCCTCTTTGACTCTTGGCCTTCACAATGTCACACTATTCTCTATTCCACAAGTATGCCAGAACTTTCGAGCAATCCTTCGACCTTTAATTAAGAGCCTTCAGCTCCTTCTTATAGGAGAGGGAGAAAGCCATTGTTGCCCTTCTCTTTCCACTAGTTTGGAATGGAAAAGGCTTAGATGTTTCCTTGATCTCCATGCTTTTTCCTCTCTTGGAGTTCAGTCTTCTATGGCAATGACCAATAATGAACTGGTGCTTCTGCAGTTTCCTTGGTGCACTGACTCCTTCGTGAGGGAAAGTCGGAGATTCAAATCTTTCTCCGCACTCTTTTCCCAATTCAAACTTAAAACACGGGTAACGCGACCATCAAGTGTAAACATAGTGTTTCCCTAGCCACTAACGCGGCAAATATATTTCTTGCCTGCGTTATAACGCCCTTGTCTTGTTCTATATATGCGTTACCCTGGCAGAAATAGGTTTAATTTCGGTCTTTGTACTTCTTCCATATTTGTCTTCCCCTCTGAGTTGATGAGGAGGTATTTTGACCTGTAACAACAGCTCTAGAGGTTATTTCATATCTGTGGTATCAGAACACACATTTCCCATACATTCCCAGCATTGTTTCTACTGGGGAATGCGTTATTTTGGGGGCATTGTTTATTGCATGGTTTGGTGGCTCCGTTGTAGTGTTTCCTTTTTATTGAGAGGTTCATCCTTTCATGGGAGGAAGCCCTTGAGGGATCTACAGAAGATAAAAAATATTTCAAAATTTTACACTCATGTACTTCAGTGTTGCAGTGGTTATTCAGTAAATTATTGAATCTCCCATTTTGTATGCAGAGTGTTTGACAAGAAACCATTGTCGAGTTATCTTGTATTTTGTATAAAGGAGACTAGATATCATTTTCTGAGCATATTTTCTAATATAATTGTAGATCTATTTTTCTCTGTCATTTTTATGTGTAAACCATCTCTTAGACTACGCAGTCCCTTTTATGCAGCAACTCTCGTATTTTGCAGTTTGGGGTTTTAACACATTTTTGGCAATCCTAGGTGTGGGAGATCTATTTAACCCACCTAGTTTGATTTTTTTCAGCTCTATTCTTGGATTTAGAATGTATATTGACTAATGTATGGGATCCAAGAGTCCATTTTACTATTTTATTTCATTTTTTGCTGGAAATGCATTTTTCATGCATGATTCATGAGCTGTTCCAGATTTGGAACATTACATTGTATTTTTATGAATGAAGGAAGTTAATTAAATGGGATTTTAAGCTTCATTAAGTAAGAAAGTTTCTTTACTTATGAATGAGGGATAAATAATGGTAAAGGGGATTTTATCATAATAATTCAACATTTTCCACTATCTAGTCATCATGCCTTGGGTCCAGTCCCAAGAAAAGTCAAAGAAATGCTCTGAGCCTCTTTGACTGGAAATATAGAATACTGAATATCTACAGGGGGAGGGAAATAAGTTCTTTTTTCTCGGTGATGAATATTACATGTTTTTTCCCACTTCTTTCTACGTACCCAATATTACTATAACATTTTTTCTTCCTTTTAGCAGGTTCATTTAAGCTTGCTACCTTGAAACATTCTATTCTTTTCAAAGAATAAAACTATTTAATTCTACCTTATTTTATCCAAGGGCTCAGATTAAGCTGATTAGCTCCTCATTATTCTCTACCTATCTACTGATTTGTTAGGATTAAACTATCAAACAAAACTTTATTCACTATCTAAAACATGAAAATTGAAAACATGACAAGTCAAGTTTAAATAGTTCAAATCATCACAGATTATGGAATTTATTGACACTCTTCCATAATCATTTGCAAAAAGTAAAAAGTAATGGCATTTGGACTTGCACACTTTCATGTTTCATTTTCATCCTTTTTCTTTTTGGGTCTATTATTTTTTTTAAGTCCTTTGATCTTTCTTTTAGGACTCTTTACCCTCTTTTGATTTTAGATTTTTTATTTTTTTCAAAATATGGAAAAACAACTTGCAAAAAGCAAGGTATGTGCATATTTTACAAGACTCAAAATTCAATTCAAAATTATGAATCCTATAGTTATGGGACCCTAACAGCGGCTTCACATGGGGATGGCATTTCTTGGTGAAATGTCAAGAACTCTAAGATTAATAGCCTTCAATTTTGACCATGATGATCTAGTAATTGTCTTTTGTTTTCTACAAAAACTCATATTTATGACATTTTACTCTTCAAAGCTTAGGGCCTTCTCTATGGGCTTCAACTTTGGAAAGAAAATATCCAATCCAGTCTAAAAATTCAATGGATATTTACAATGATGTAAAAAGTAACTGGGACTAACCATTGGTTAAATCAGAAGAATAATAGTGTTTGAGCATTCTACCATTAACTGGTCCTTCTTGAATATTTGTTCCATCCAAATATTTGATGAAGAAAGAATTGTTACCCCTATATCCATAAATTACATAAGGCCCTTTCCATAGAAAGTCAAACTTCCCATGCTTACCTTTATCCTCTCTCCTGGAATCCCACTTAACACTTGATCTCCAATGTAAAAGTCATATTTTTTACTTCTTTTATCAAAACATTTCTTGATTTTATCATGAATGACATGGAATTTTTCATAGACTTCTTCCCTTGTTTTTTGTAGATGAATAATTTGGTTTATCCTCCTTTTTATATCATTGATTTCTACTTGTGATTCTTGAATGATCTTCATTACTGGAACACCTAAGGATGATGGGAAAACTACATCCATTCCATAAAAAATTTGATAAGGGGAAGTGCCAATTGACTTTTTGGTGGTAATTCTATCTGCCCATAAGGCATAGACTAACTTTTTATTCCAAGTTTTTTGTTATCTTCAAGTAATTTTTTAATGGCATTTACTAGGTTTTTTCTTGAAGATTCAGCTAGGCCATTACCCTGAGGGTAATAAGCAGTAGAGTGGCATAAGGTAATATGATACTTGTGACAAAAGGAAATCATTTTCTTATATTTAAATGCTGCTGCATTATCAGTAGTTATTTTCTGAGGGCATCCAAATATATATCAAAGGTTGTTTTCTATGAAAGAGATAATGACTATGTCAGTGGCTTGTCTGGTAGGAATGGCTTCAATCCACTTAGTAAAGTTATCTATGGCAGTCAAAATCAACTTATGTTGGCTAGAGGATGGGGGGGTGACTTTCTCCAATGAAGCCTAAACCCCATTGTTGAAATGGCATCTTAGTTGAAATTGGTTTCAAGGGTAAAGGTAACAATTTCTTTTTTCCTTCAAAAATTTGACATTTGTGACATGAAGTAACAAGTTTCTTAACATCAACAAATAAGGTAGGCTAGTACAAACAAGCTCTAAGGATCTTATATGCAGTACTTTTCTAGTATAAATGCCCTCCACAGTCACCTGCATGAAATTCTTCAAGAATTTTTTCAGCTTCTACTTTCAGTGAACAATTTAGTAATATCCCACTATGTTCTTTCCAAAAAAGCACATTATCTAAAATACAAAATCTCATTTTTTTTAAGTTTAAGAAATCTAGATTTTGTCCTTGATAATCCAGGAGGGTCTTGTAAGTTTGTAAGTACAAAGATAATATTTGAGTACCAAGGTGAATCTAGAAAGGTTTCACTAATCATTGGAGTCACCATCTCTTCCTGGTCATCAATCTGAGAAATAAAATTTATATCTAATGCATTTCAGTTGGATTCAGCCATCAATCTAGCTAATCCTTGTCCTTTAATGAGTTTTTTTGGTTTAATTTATATGTTGTATTCTAGGATAGTAGTAATCCACTTACCTCTTCTTCCATCAGGGCCATCCTGAGTAAGAATGTCTTTAACTACTGAATTAGGGACATAGGCAATTATGTGGGAATAGAGAATGTAAACTCTGAAATATTTTATAGCTTTAACCAAGGCTAAGGCTTTTTTCTCCATTATGTTATATTTTTGAGGTGTCTCTAAGAGTGTTACTGAAAAAAGATATAGGTTGTTCAAAACCTTGATCATTCTTCTGTAGTAAAACTGCAGCAATGGTATGTTCTGATGGAAAAGAAAAAATATAAAGTCTTTCTTGAAATCTGGACTGATGAAGACTGGTGTTTTAGTTAAAGCCTGTTTTATGGAATCAAATGATTGTTTGGCTTCAACTGTCCATTTTAAAGTTGAGTCCTTTTTTAGCATATTGTTGAGTTCTCTAATGATTTCAGCTAAGTTTGAAATAAATCTCCTCAAAAAGTTAATTTTACCTAAGAAAGCTTGTAATTATTTGATATTTCTAGGTGGATGAATGTTCAAAACTACCTCTATCCTAGCAGGATCAACTCTAATTCCTTCTTCTAAAATTATATGTCCTAGTAACTTACCTTCCTCTAGCCCAAAGATAGTTTTCTTGGGATTTAAAGAGATGCCAAATTTCCTACATTTAATAAAGACCTATCTCAAATGATCCAAGTGTTCATTATTTGTTTTGGAAAATACAGTAATGTCATCTAGATAAATTACCAAGAATTCATGGATCTCCTTAGCAAAGGCTATATCCATAGCTCTCTGAAAGGTTGCTCCTGCATTCATCAATCCAAAGGGAATTTTCACATACATGAAAGTGCCCCAAGGAGTGGTAAAAGTTGTTTGAGCTTGATCTTCCTTTTGGAATAGGATCTGGTTGTATCCTGAAAAATCATCTAACAAAGAGATTCTAGAGGAACCAACTACCCTTTGTAATATACAATCCATCTTTGGTAAAGGGTAATTATCTTTTAAAGACACTTTGTTAAGATTTATAAATTCGACACATAACCTAATTTCACCTATTTTCTTTCTTGTTGGTACTAGGTTTGAAACCCAATCAGAATATCTGGTTGGTGCAATGATTTGAGCATCATACATGCATTTTACTTCCTTTTCTATTAAAGGTAATAGAGCAAGATTATTTCTCCTCAATTTTTGTTTGAATGGATTCTGATTATATTTTATGGAAATTTTGTGTTGGATTGTTTTTGTGTCATAAGCTTTAAGATATTCATAACTCCAAGCAAACACATCCTGATATTCCTTTAAAAGATCAATATATTGTTCCCTTTCTTGTTGAGGTAAAGATTTAGACAGTTTAATCATTTTGGTTTTAATTCTTTCCCAATGTTACATTCCTCAATGTCAGACATAATTGGTTCCATTTTAGGCTTTTTAGGCACATCATTGGAATAAAAAAGGTCTTCTAAAGGGGTTAAAACTTTAGGCAAAAATTTATCTTTCAAATCTAACATGTCATATTCTTCTTTAATGATTTTCTAAACATCTATATTCTCTAAGTTATCTATATCATATTGAGTAAATATAGTTGGTTTGTTAAATTTATGTACATATATGTTATCTATTTCAAAATCAAAATCTGAATGTATATTACAATCTGTATATATTTTACAATTTTGAAATTCTTCCTCATTATTCAAAAAATGGTAAATTTGTTCATCCTGAGAGAAAATCTGCCAGTAATTGAGGTTGTTTGGGATAATTGGTCTATGTTTAACCTCAAAAGTATACCTATGATTTGGTTGGAATGGTAAGTTACAAGTACTAGCAAAAGTTGCTAGACAATGTACTTGAATGTTTTTTTTTCTGGGTATAGAAGAAAACTTGCATTCCAATAAATCATCAGTTAAATCAATTGATGTATCTTTGTATCTGGCTAGTCTAGGATTATGAATAGAATAATATCAATTTATTTTATTTATGATTAATTTCGAATCACCTATGATTAGTATTATTTTTCCTCCTAATTTTCTAATGATCTGGAGGCCTAAAATGAGTGCCTCATACTCTGCCATGTTGTTGGTACATTTAAAGTTGAGTCTAAAGGCATGTCCTTCTAAATGATTAGTTTCCATATTTTTAATCCATACTCCTGCTCTTGCTCCTGATTTGTTTAAAAATCCATCAAAGTCTAAGGGACATCAGGACTCATGAAATATATTGTCATTATTTGGTTTTTTCTTTTTGTTAATCAGTTCAATTTGAATTTCGTTGTTATCAGAGTTACAGAAAATAAAAGAGTCAAGGTCAGTTGGTGTAGAATAAATAGGGTAATTTATGGATCTCTCAGCACTACTGATCATGAATTTCATTAAAGTTTCCCTATATATCTTTTTGGGTTGACCAAACACTGATATTGTAGCATAGCTCATGTCCAATTGTAGAGATCCCTGCAACTTTTCTCCCCATGATCGAGAAAGAAGCATACCATACTTTAGTGGGATGTCAGCTACTAGAATGTTCATTACCATACTTTTACCAGGGTACTAAACTAAATTCACACATAAGTCTTTAATTAATCCTAAGCACTTAACTTTGCTAGAGTCAAATGAGAACAAATCTTTATAAGGCCTAGTTATTTCTAGATTAAGATTTTCCATGATAGCTTTGGACATTAAATTATGGGAAGCTCCTGAATCTAACATAGCGTTGTGTAAAATTTATCATGGATGGTAAGACTGATATATAAAGGAGGGACTGATCCATATGAATGCTTTCCATTCACATCAGGGCAAAAAAACAACTCAGGTTGATCATCATTCAAATTAATGGAATCTTCACCATCATTCATATTCAAAGTTTCAGTTATACTTGATTTGTATAAGTTATTTTAAACCAATTTTGT
This sequence comes from Pinus albicaulis, assembly GCA_034641835.2. NCBI lineage: Eukaryota > Viridiplantae > Streptophyta > Pinopsida > Pinales > Pinaceae > Pinus > Pinus albicaulis. Next base: position 1,507,010,205 of record CM076570.1, on the reverse strand, counting down.
TAAAGGAATAGGTATTTTTAACTGAGCAATTTCAGTCTGAATATTGAATGAGGATTGAGATTTACTAATTTGAACTAATTCATTTTTAGAAACTGTAATCTGAGTTGGTTTTTCTTGATTTTTAATAGTGGTATTTTTATCTTCAATTGTCTTGGCATTCTTTGTCTGAGTTTCTTGAGTTTTGATGCTTTTAATTTATTTTTCAAGGACTATTTGTGTGGCAGCAGAAATTTTATCAGACTTAGAATTATCAGCAGTTGTTCTGGAACTATCTGTTTTAGGATTTGCTGATTTAGAATCAGTAGAAATAATTTTAGGATCATAATTTGTTGTTTTTACTGAATCAGAGACTTTAGTAGTATTAGATTTTTGTGCATCTTTAAAATATTGAGCTACTTCATCAGTAATATCAACAATTTTGGGACTTGTTGATTTTTTAGGACTGGGAGGATTGGAATTTTTCTTATTTTCCCTTGGGAGAATTTGCAAAAATTTTTTTGGGGGGTTTCTACATTTTTCTTATTTTTATTTTGGGGATTGTTTTTAGTAGAAGATTCATTATTTTTCTTGTTTCTTAGGTAATACTGACTGTGAATTTCATTAATAGCAAAGTCATAACCCTGTTTGTAGTTAAAGGATTCACTGGAGTTTAATTTGAGTTGTTGAAGCTCAAATAGTTCCAGATCTTCCTGAGCGAGGAAAATCGTGTTGTTTTCATCTATTCCCGTTATGTTATCACCCAAAAAATTTCAAAACATCATTGTGTCAACTCTACTTTTGGTCATGATTTCAAGGAGGTTTAGAAGTCATTTTACGTCATTGGTAAAGGATAGGTCATATTACAAGTTCAAATGAAGTCTTCTAGATCCACTCCATGATCAATAAACTCTAAAAGTTTTCCTGATCTCTAGTCATGGTCTTAAATAGGTTGTAGGTCATTTCATGCTTAAAGGGTTAAGCGATAGGGTTAGAGTCTCATTTTGATTGTCAAATAAAGTTTAACAACCTTATTCAATGGTTTAAAGGTCCCATCATCCATTTAGAAGTCATTCCATTAGGTTTAGGGTCAAATTTTGCAATCATGATAGGAATCCACATTTCCGTAGCGCATCTAGTTCAAAAAAGGTGATTTTCACTACGAAATGGCTGAAACAACCTTTTTCAGCAAAAAACCATGTTTTTCTGTTTTAGGTAGTCAACTTCCAGAGGGGTTCCTGAGCAACTGAAAACTCATTTTTGAAAACTGAAACAGGTTTTTCTTCCTAATACAAAAAATCTTTCATTTTCTTCATATTCATTATGAGGTGGGAAAAATTTATGGTTTAAATTGTGCTACGAAACTGTTGAAAGTCATTGAGAGAAAAACTATGTTTTCTGGTTTTAGCAGTCTTTTTCAAAATCAGTTTCTGGCCACATGAAAAAGTATTTTGGAATTCGGAAGAGATTTATCTTTATACAATCCCCAGCTACAATAATCTATCTCACGTTTCTCACAAGTCTTACCAGTTGGGAGATAAAAGGCTTGCTTTGAAGCCATATTTTCAAAAATCAGGATTGTCTAGTTTTATATAGGTTGTTCAAAGACAGTTTCTGGGCAGTAGGAGAGGTATTTCAAAAAACCAAGATAGGTTTTTGTTCAAGACATCATGGTCTCCAAAAGAATCCTTCAGTTTTGCAAAATAAATTATGGGTGAGAAGATAAAAGCTCTGTCTCAACACCTATTTGTCAGATAAAAACAGGGCAGTAAGTGACAAATTATAAATCAGTTTTGTCATAAAGAAGGACTTCACTTTTTGAAAACATTTCAAGGATGAAATATGTTGATTATTAAATCCTTTACACATGATGGAAAAAGTGCAAGAAGTTTTAAAAACTTAGATTTTTGAAATTTGTTTTGTAAAAAGACATGCACAACAGTTACGTAGCGCATTACGAAACTACTATATGTGTAGTTTTGAGAATTTTGTTAAGGTTTCAAGAGGTAAAACATCTGGTTTTTGAAGTGTTGATGCTGCTAGAGGATGGAAAGAGTTCAGAAATGAAATTCTAGGTGTAAAAGTAGAAGAAATTGGATGTTAAGAGATGTTTACAAAGACATAGTTAATGCGCTACGAAAATAGTTGATATTTTCGTAGCGCAGACACATCAGCTCTCTTTACACTCTTTCAAGGACTTAATTTTGCATAGGTGGAAGGACTGAAGAGTTTATGGGATGTTAACACATGTTACATATACAAGATATTCATAAAGTCTAGAAAATATGTTGGAAGACAAGCATGGAGGTAAGGACTAAATTTCAGCAAACTCTCTTTCCTGGTTTCTAGGGCAGTTAGGTCATGGAACAGTAGGGTTCATAACAAGGCTGGAGGCATCATCAAATTCGACCTCATGAGTTTTTAGCTGTCAAAAGAAGAATTAAATGTTTAGATAAGGATTTTTAAACATGTTTTAGGAGTTTTAGTCCTATTTGTATTAGGACTTATAAAAGAGACAGTTAGCTGTCATTTCTAATTAAGAGTCTGTTTTAGGAGTAGAATAGGTGTCAATAATAGAAACTCAAATTATCTTGATGAGGGGTCATAGAATGAAATATTGTAAAAGCTATATATGAAGCAAGATGTCAAATTAGCAAGGGGTTGGAGACTTTTTGGCAAAAGCTGCTGCTTTATGTAATTGACCATAATTAGTAATGCAGAAAGGTTTTCTTCTTGACGGACCTGAGATTCTCATGGGGTTTTAATGAATTATTGATATACCTATTATGTTTAGCTATTTTTAGTAGATCTCATTGATATTACTTAGAATTCATAACCCTATGCTCTGACTTCCTTTAGTAATGAGGTGACTGTGTTTTTTTGTGTTCTATGAGTGAATTTCCTTTGAACCACTAACAATAGAGTTCATTACTATTACTCATAATTCATAACTCTATGCTCTGACTTCTTTTAATAATGAAATGATTGTGTTGACCTTATTTTCTTGAGTAAATTTTCTTTGTTTAAAATCCCATTTTCCTCAGCTTCCATGTCCAGAAACCTTGCCACTGAATCTCCTGACTTATTGACTTCATAGCCCAATGGTAGCAAGCCTTCATGTTTCAACCTAAAAACACACAAAATCAAGATAGAATTAGCCATATATATTATCATTAATCAATATCATATACCCTTGAGAGAGCCCTGTCAGGCTAAGGAGGCTAAGCCTCAGCTAAAAGGTTGGTTTGAGATAGTTACATTGAGGTAGTCTGATCAACAGCCTATCAGGGTCCTATTTTGGTAATAAAATTTTGGTGCGTCTGTCGGGAGTTTGAAGATATACATCTTTTGAAAAGTCATGAAACTGAACTCTTGAAGGTAGTAGGAGCTCATAAGTATTTTTGAGGCTGCAAAACTACCTTGGCGACTCCATTTTTGAAGAATTTTAAATTCATAGATTCATGGCGATTCCACTAGACTTATGAAGAAATCAGATGTTGCCATTCTTGTTTCAAGGTATGCGTGTATCAATTTTTCAGGAATTCATGGTTTCCCAAATCATTTTCCCAAGGATACATATTTTTTAAGGAATGGTCCAAAATTCAATGGTGAAGATTTGAGTTTTACTTTGAAGCATATATCAGATTTTTGTGATTTTACTGAGCTTCTTAGAGTCAAACATGAAGATGTTTGCATTAGGTTGTTCTGTGATTCATTTCAAGGGAAATGTAAACATTGGATTGAAAGTTTTCCTGTCAGATCTATTAAGTCATTTGTAGACTTTTGGCTTATGTTTTTGGAGGAATGGATAGAAAGAACAGAGTTGGTGGCAAACTCTCCTTCAATTCAAGGTTTCAAACAATGTAATGATGATCATATTAGTGAATAAATAGATGAAAAATTTTCTTTGTCCTTGTCTTCTTATCTAAAATCATTTGAGTGCAACACAGAAGATAAGATTAAATTTTTGGATGAAGTTGCTAAGAACATTGAAAAAGACATTGAAGGTTTACAAGGTCAAATTCAATCATATAGTCTTCATGATCATGATCATACTTTTCAAAAGCTTTCTATGGCATAATACAAAGAGAGGGTGTTGCTTCCTCTCTATTTTGAGATTGAGGAAGAATAATTTGTTTTTGATAATCAAATTGAGGAGCAGTTTGAGAGCACACAGCTGAAGCCTTATGTAGATGATCAAAGTATTGGTGTTGGTGAGTTGTATAAAGCTGCAGAATATCATAAGAAACATCAAACTAACCATGTCTTCTTTGATCCTATAGCTAGCTACATGGAAAGGTTCTATAGTCCAGATTTCCAACTATATTTCCATTATGAAGATCATATATATCTCATGTTGCCTCAGTTATTTCAGTATCATGTTTATTTTTTCTTCAAGCATAGTCAACAGATTCAAGTGTCAAATCATATCAATGAATGGCTTCATTGGACATTTCATGTTCCTTGAGCTACAAATGGAGATTACAACTGATAGGGTAGGTAGGAATGTGAAAATAAGCTCAAGGTTGACTGAGCATTTTTAGTAGGTACAGTTTGAAGCAGATTGGGCAGAATTTCAGAGTTTTATTTTAAAGGAATGGATTGCAGCACTGAAGCTACCAGTTCTTACTATACCACAGGGGCACACTATCCCAAGTGGAGCCACTGCTATCACCCAAAAATTATCAAAACATCATTGTGTCAACTCTACTTTGGTCATGATTTCAAGGAGGTTTAGAAGTCATTTTAAGTCATTGGTAAAGGATAGGTCATATTACAAGTTCAAATGAAGTCTTCTAGATCCACTCCATGATCAATAAACTCTAAACGTTTGTCTTATCTCTAGTCATGGTATTAAATAGGTTGTAGGTCATTTCATGCTTAAAGGGTTAAGTGATAGTGTTAGAGTCTCATTTTTATTTTCAAATAAAGTTTAACAACCTTATTCCATGGTTTAAAGGTCCCATCATCCATTTAGAAGTCATTCCATTAGATTTAGGGTCAAATTTTGCAATCATGATAGGAATCCACGTTTTCGTAGCGCATCTAGTTCAAAAAAGGTGATTTTTGCTATGAAAACGTTGTTTTCATAGTGCGCTACGAAATGGCTGAAAGAACCTTTTTTAGCAAAAAACCATGTTTTTCTGTTTTAGGTAGTCAACTTCCAGAGGGGTTCCTGAGCAACTGAAAACTAATTTTTGAAAACTGAAAGAGGTTTTTCTTCATACTATAATAAAATGAAAAAATCTCTTTCTGTTTCTTCAAATTTATTATGAGGTGGGAGAAATTGATGGTTTCAATTGCGCTACGAAACTGTTGAAAGTCATTGAGAGAAAAACTATGTTTTCTAGTTTTAGCAGTCTTTTTCAAGATCCGTTTCTGGCCACATGCAAAAGTATTTTGGAATTATAAAGGAAATTTCTCTTCATAAAATCCCCAGCTACAAAACCTATCTCACGTTTCTCACAAGTGTTACCAATTGGGAGATGAAAAGGTTTCTTTGAAGCCATATTTTCAGAAATCAGGATTTTCCAGTTTTATACAGGTTGTTCAAAGACAGTTTCTCGGAAGTAGGAGAGGTATTTCAAAAAAAAAAGATATGTTTTTGTTCAAGACATCATGGTATCCAAAATACTCCTTTAATTTTGCAAAATAAATTATGGGTGAGAAGATAAAATATTTGTCTCAACACCTATTTTTCAGATAAAAACAGGGCAGTAAGTGACGAATTATAAATCAGTTTTGCCATAAAGATGGAATTCAATTTTTGAAAACATTTCAAGGATGGAATATGCTGATTATTAAAGCCTTTAGAAATCATGGAAAAATTGCAAGAAGTTTTAAAAACTAATATTTTTGAAAAAAATTGTGTAAAAAGACATGCACAGCAGTTTCATAGTGCGCTACGAAACTACTGTAGGTGCAGTTTTGAGCATTTTGTTAAGGTTTCAAGAGGTAAAACATCTGGTTTTTGAAGTGTTGATGCTGCTAAAGGATGGAAAGAGTTCACAAATTAAGTTCCAGGTGTTAAATCAGAAGAAATTGGATGTTAAGAGATTTTTACAAAGACATAGTTATTGTGCTATGAAAACAACTGATATTTTCGTTGCGAAGACACATCAACTCTCTTTACACTCTTTCAAGGACTTAATTTTTCATAGGTGGAAGGATTGAAGAGTTTATGGGATGTTAACACATGTTACACATACAATATATTCATCAAGGCTAGCAAATATGTTGGAAGACAAGCATGGAGGTAAGGACTAAATTTCAGCAAACTCTGTTTCCTGGTTTCTAGGGCAGTTAGGTCATGGAACAACAGGGTTCATAACAAGGCTAGAGGCATCATCAAATTCTACCTCATGAGGTTGTAGTTGTCAAAAGAAGAATTAAAGGTTTATATGAGGTTGTTGAAACATGTTTTAGGAGTTTTAGTCCTATTTGTATTAAGACTTATAAAAGAGACAATTAGCTGTCAGTTGTAATTAAGAGTCTGTTTTAGGAGTAGAATGTGTGTCAATAATAGAAATTAGAATTCTCTTGATGAGGGATCATAGGATCCAATATTGTAAAATCTATATATGAAGCAAGAGGTCAAATTAGCAAGGGGTTGGAGACTTTTTGGCAAAAGCTATTGCTTTATGTAATTGACTGTGATCAGTAATGCAAAAAGGTTTTCTTCTTGACAGACCTGAGATTATCATGGGGTTTTAATGCTTTATTGATCTACCTATTATATTTAACTATTTGCAGTAGATCTCATTGCTATTACTTAGAATTCATAACCCTATGCTCTGACTTCCTTTATTAATGAGGTCACTGTGTTTTTCTGTGTTCTATGAGTGAATTGCCTTTGAACCACTAACAATAGATTTCATTACTATTACTCAGAATTCATAACTCTATCTGACTTACTTTAGTAATGAAATGATTGTATTGACCTTATTTTCTTGAGTGAATTTTCTTTGTTTAAAATCCCATTTTCCTCAGCTTCCATGTCTAGAAACCTTGCCACTGAATCTACTGACTTATTGACTCCATAGCCCAATGGTAGAAAGCCTTCATATTTCAACCTACAAACACACAAAACCAACATAGAGTTAGCCATCTATATTATCATTAATAAATATCATAAACCCTTGAGAGAGCCCTCTCAAGCTGAGGAGGCTAAGCCTCAACTAAAAGTTTGGTTTGAAATAGTTACATTGAGATAGTATGATCAAAAACCTATCAGGGTCCGATTTTGGTGATGACACATTAGATGATTGATGTCATTCTCATATTCATAATTATTTTGAGAACTTTCAGCATAGTTCTCCTGAAATGGGGACCTAATGTTTTGGTTTGGAACAGCTTCTTTATCTTTTCCAGGGTTATTATTTTGTCTGAAATTGGGATTTTTGATCTGAGGTTGATTATCCCATTGAGTTTTTCTATCTAAATTATGTAATCTTTCCACCACCCTTTCTAAATTTTTAGCAACGAAATCTATTTTAACTTCTGAGTTTGAACTTTCTTCTTTAATTGTAACCCTTCTTTCATTTCTAAGTTTGGCCTTCCTAGCTAAAATGTTGATTTCCACACTAGCAGCATCCAATTGCATTTGTTCTAATGTTTGGGCATCTCTTTCTCTTAATTGATAGGCCATATTTGTATCAAATCCATCAGGGAATTTAAGCAGTACAGAGTAAGGTGTAGGTTTAAGAGCTGCAAGAATAGAATTATAGACACTATTATACCTAGTGCAATAGTCTTGGACAGACTTAGTAGGAGATCTTTTCAAGGTATCAAACTCAGACAAAATTTGAAGGGGGTTCTTTTTTCTTTCCCATTTATTTCAAAATATTCTATGAAATGCAGCTAAATCAACTATACTACCAGCAGCTAAATTTTTGAACCATTTTTTAACTTCTCCTGTCAAAATTTGGGCAAATAATCTCATCTGGACATCTGAATCATCAATCTCATAAATTTCATAGTAATCTATCATTTTTTTACATGTTGTTGAGAAGTGTATTGTGAAAGGCCATCAAACAATGGTACATGTTTTTTGTAATCTTGAGGCATAGCATGGAGGTTTTGGGGTAAAACAAGAGGAGCATACCTAGCAGCCATGGCTTGAAGCTTTTCTGAGCTGGGAGGTATAACAGTGATGATAGGGGCAGTGCTAGATATGGTAGTTGATGAATTAACAACTGTAGTTAAATAGCTGGGAAATGAAGATGGTATGTAAATGGAATTGTTGGGAAATAAATATGTGGTGCTTATAAAATCTGAATGAAAAGTAGTGGATGCAGTGGAGGAAGGAAATAATATCCTAGGTTGCAAAGGAAACTTCGGAGTGAAATGGTCTATAGATGAACTTGCAGAAGTATGTATAAATGAAGTGACAACATATAAATATGAATCTATTGTTGGTATTATTGTCGTGTGCAATTGAGAAACTGGAGGTTTTATGTAAGAAAACAAATGAGCTAATTCAATAGCTTCATTAATATCTTTAATAAATGAAACATTAATCTTTTCAACTATGTTTTGATATTCATATTTATTTGACTTTGTTCCTACTGAAATAATTTTCTATTTTGCATTCAAAAATGAAAGGAAAACAGGATCTATAATAGTATTTTTCAAATCAGTTTCAGATTTAGTTTTAAACAATGAATATTCAAACTTTAGATCAAAATCAATATCATTTAAACTCACTAACTCTTTGGGTAAAGAATTGGCTTTTCTTAATGGTACTTCAATTTCTAAATTGACAATTTGTTTTTTATTTTTTCTAATCTATTCTGGGTTATCTACTATAACTGCAAGCTTAGGATCTAGGTTAGACCTGGTATATTAGGTATTCCTAGAGTCTAGAATGAATGTTTTGAATACCCACAACCTATAAAAAACAATATTAAAGTAAAAAGATAATTTAAATATATTCCTTTAAGACTAAATTTAAGACTGGAGATTGGTTAATTCCCCAGTATGGTTGCCAGTATGTTATCACTCTAGTAATTTCTTAAGTTGTGGGATTTGAGTTTTTAGTCTAAGAAAACTAGAGGTAACACAAACCTACTTCAAATCCTGTGATCCAACCTTCCTAGAATTCAGAGAGGGCTCTCTCTTTAAGATTTATCTTTTTTTTTAATTGATATTTTTAGGCTAGTTATGATAGAACAATTGGTTTTGTTTTTAAAGGTTTTGGTGGGAAAACATCAATAAGAGGAAAACTAGAGAGAAATCTACTTGTCCATTGGGCTATGGAGTCCAAATCTAGCTAGCATAACTAGAAGTCAAGGCCAAAAAGGTACAAATGTATTCAAGGCAAGATAGATAACCCTCAGAGATTTGGAAAAGTGTTTTTTGGTGAAATGGTATGATCAGGATAAAAGGTTATGAAGGATCCTTTGATCCAAAAAATGGAAGAAGGAGGCAGGGGTCAAACGGGAGTAGGATCAATTAAGAATTCCTAACACTGAAAATCAACAGAAAACATTTAAACAGTAAATAGTTAAAAACAAGGGGTAAAGGACTAGCCTGTAGTAATATTCCTAGTTACTCATTAAGATAGAACAAACATATAATGAATTTCATGTAAATCAATAAAGAAAACAATGACAAGAAGAAAGTACTTCACTCATTAGCTTATCACAGGGATCTTGAATTATGATGCCAGTTTAGCTTTGTTGAGTCTGCTACTTCAAAATCAACACATAATAGCCTCCAATGTTTCAGCAAAAAGTTTATAATAAAGTCTAGCAATTTTATTCCACACCCAATACTTCAAATGTAGAAGTATTTATACGAAATGTAGTTACAAATATCCTAGGAGAAATCTAGGAATATCTTTAGGAAATAGAAAATATCTTTACAAAATAAGAGGGACAATTGCTTAACAAATTAGCAAGTTGCCCTCTTTATCCTTTGAGTGATTAGATATCCTGCTTTGTTGGTTGTTAGAAAATATCTTCCTTTGAGTTGCCTTGGCTGATACTCTTTCATCTGATACCCTTTAACACTACCCTTTAACTTTGATACACTCTTGACTGATATTTCCACTGTTTTACTACTGTAAAAAAATATTTCTTTTGTAGTAAAAGATCAATAGACTATTATTTTTCTTCATTGTTTCTTCTTGACTGTTTTCAAGGAAATTGCTTCACTATTTTACCCCCACTTTTCACATTAAATCTGTAAATTATTGCAACTATTCCTCACTGGGAATTTTACATTCTTCAGCTTTAGAAAATTCTCATATGCCTCCGTGTATTTAGCAAAATTGGGTTTAAACACAAAAATATGTTTGATCTCATGCTGAATAAATAACAAATCCTCAAAGTGTTGGAGGAGGACTGTACCTGCAGGAGTGCCTTGTGGCAATGGTTTGCTGACTTTCTCCTTGGAAAATTCTCTGATTTTGTTATCATAATCTTTTTGGGGCATTAGTTTTTCATTGAAGACATGAATGTCTGGCAAGCCCTTTTTTCTTAAGTTTGTATACTTCACCATAAACTTTGTTATGGAAATGTTCATTGATTCACACTTTTATTCTAGGTAGTTCATCAAATTCTTCTTTGCTACCACTTTATTAATCTATAAAATGGTCTATGTTCTATCCATTACCTGTAATTCTTCTAATCCTTCTCTGTTCTTTCTATTCAAGAATGTGATGAGTTTTAAAGCCTGAGCTGGTGATCAGGAGCTCAAGACCGAGCTATGGAAAAAGCTCAAAATTGAAAGTGTTCAAAATAAATTGCAACATGAGCAACCAGATAGGCCTCGTCAATACGATCCGGGTGCCATGAAAGGCACTCAAATCTGACATCGTATGTGAAATTTATGCAAGTTTGAAGTTTTCAGTAAACTCCAAAAAATGAGTTGACCAGGTTTGACTTTTCAAATTTTAAAATTTTGTAAAAAGAATATTCCAAGGAATATTCTTAGAATATTCTCGAAATATTCCATCTGGGCCAATCATATTATGACATGTTGCGACTCTCCATTCATCAATTGTTTGGCTTTGATTTTTAATGGCCAATCAAAGGGTGCCACATGGCAAGCCTAGAGGACGCCACGTGGTCCCAGGCCGGATGCAAATAGTATGGCAAAATTTTTTGTAAGTCTACAGGTTTTGAACATGATACTTCATCCCTGCAAGCATAAGCGCCCAACCATTTGGGCTACGTGTTAAGTCTTAACATACAATGGGCACCGCTTATATTTAAACATTATGGAAAATTTAGTTGGGCGGAAAAGGGGGCCAGCCCCCACCATGGAACCTGTAGCCCATGACCAAGGGTTTAAGTCCAGCAGTGGTTTGTTAAAAATTTAAACAGAGGCTTTGGTGGCAGTTGGAGCCCCATGTGGTCACTACATAATATTAAATGCGAGGTTTGTTGTAACGGTTATCCCAGCAGTTAATCCGCAATTGAAGACATGTGACCGCCCCATATTAAATTTAATGTAATTGCTAGACCACCGATGGTTTTGACTCGTGGGTCTATCATTTCAGTCGGTTTAAGTGGCAGTGTTTCCACTTTTAGTGGATTTTTTACTTGACATTGGGCAGAATGTTGTTTCTATCATAACTTCTCCAATATTGGACCAAATTCGATGAAATTTTGGTCATTTTCAGCTATTTTCCACCTTATGAACCTAATGGAAGAGGTTTCAAAACTTTTTTAATACTTTCAGAGCCTTAAAACCTTCAGGTAAGTTTGGAGAGCCATTAGGGCCATTGGGGAAATGGAGCTGTATTGAGTTGTACCTCACTGTTTGAGGTGAACCAAAATCCATTTTCAACTATTTTATACTGGAAGAGGTTTCAGAACTATTTTAGGGCTTATACAGCCCTAAAATATTCATAGGATTTCAAATAGCCATCAGTGCCTTGTTGAAGAAGGCACTGTAATTGGTAGTTTTTCACTGTTTAGTGAATATCGAAAGGCATTTTTAGCATTTTCATGTCTTATGATTCTGTATTTACAGTCAAATTTTCCTATTGAGGAACTTTTAAACTTGTATTAGCATTTTGGAGCATTTTAATACAAGAGGACAAGCCCATTTGAGAGGCTTGGTCCAACAGACGTAGCCCAGGAGGGTTGAACTGCTCACCAAATATCTGAGTCATGTTATGCTGAAGTTATTTTTCTGTGTATTTCTGATTTAATATGTTAAACATCAAACTTTATTAAGATTCCCTCACACATAAACTCAGAAACCGTTACCAAATACATCTTGATTAAATTCAAAGACATGGAGAATTTTACACACATTTAATTAAAAGGAAATGGATACTTTGCACAACATTTACAAATACTTCCATTTTTAGATCAGATGGTATCAAAGCTTAGGTTGAACATTTTTTTTTGTTCAAAAGGTGTTAAAACAGTGTAAAATATTGATTTTTTTATTTGTTGCAAGATGGTTGATTATATAAGTTTGCTTGAGTTGAAAGGATAGCTGTTGATAGCTAAGTCTTGGAAAGGAAAAAAGAGTTGTAGGCTATTTCCTTACCCAAAATTACCTCAATACTACCTTTGGAAAACAAACATACTTGATTAGTGTTTGCTACAAAAGATATTGGAGTTTGTGTTTTATGGCTGCTTGAATAAGAGTATGGTTGTAAAGACATTTGGTTAAAATCTTGTCATTTGTTGGAAAGCTTTGAGAAATTTTCTTTGGAGTTCCTTTTTTTACTTTGACCATTTACATAATGTCAGATTCTTCTACAACTGAAGTTTCCTCCTTCACGAGATTCTTCAATGATGATATGAAGAATGAGTTCATTAAGGTGAAGGACATGGTGTAGATTTTGATTGAGGATCAAAGAGAAAGTGCTAAGCTTCATGCACAATTGTTAGCCATGAAGGAAGAGGAGGAAACAATTATCCAAATACTGCATGACATGGAGAAACAAATCCTTCAATCTCAAGAAGATTTTCACATGAACAAGCGTGAGGAAGAGGTAAACCATTCCAACTTGTCTTCAATTTCCTCAATTGAAAATTGTGTTGGTTCTTTTGAAAAAAATACAAGGGGTATAGAGTCCAAATTAATGGTTAAAATGGGCTATCATGAAGGCAAAGGTTTTGGCAAGCATGCACAAGGCATGGTTGACCCTATTTTGGTTGTGGAGTGACCCAAGAATGTTGGTGTTGGTCATATGCAGTTTAATGGCGAAGACTCCAAATCCTTGAATGCATGTGATGCAAATTTAAAGAGAACCTTTATTCCAAGTTCTAAAATGCATATATGTCAAAATCATTCTAAGGATTATTGCCATTTTTTTAAGCCTTCATTGTAGCAAGTAGAGGTTAAACATGTTTCTTATGGCATGCATGCAAATGTAAACAATTTTCAAGACAAGAACAATGATGAAAGTCTGAAAAAGAAAGTTGTCTCCTCTACTAGTTCATCGTACTTTGAAGACAAAAAGGATGGAAATTTGACCCAGAAAAAGAGGTATAATTATTCACATGATCAATTTGATTATTTTTCAGCAAAGAATGACATTTTTTCTTGTTCAAATGAAAGAAAGTTTGTTTGCACCTTTTGTGGTGGATTTAACCATGTTGCTTCAAGATGCTGGTTGAAAAAGAGAGCACACAGGAAGCAGAAGAGGCAAAGAAAAATTTCACAAAAAGTGCATAAACATTGCAAATTTTTTCAAAATAAGGGACATGATGTCTCTCATTGTTGGACTTTTCATCCAACAAGTCCTCCAAAGCACATGCAACTAGAGGACAAAAAGATTGGCGCAAGTGGATCTATGGATTCCATTATCGATGTGGAAATGGAAGATTCACATGTAGAAATGTTGCAGCAGGAAAAGACACCATGGAGGTGGCTTGGTAGGAAGTGGATTAACTTCTTAATGCAGTAAGTCATACTCATTTTGTACATGTAAATTTCAGATTGGTATGCATGTATTTCAGTTGAAAAGTTTGATGCAAGGTTGCATGTAAAAGCAGTTTCAGTTGAAGGAATTTCTTTGTTGTTGCAAAATTTCGCCATGGAGGAGTAAAAGATGAGTATGATACTCACTTATATTGCAGCAATGTCTTTTAGTTCAGCTCTTTTTCACCCATATGTGTTTGGGATGATGTACTTGTTGGTATTTGAAAAGAAGAGTTGAAGTTGCACATGTATAGAGGTTGTATGTGTAATTAGCGAATTGTATATAGGTTCATTGTACATGATACATACACATATGATTGTAAAGATGTATATTGTTTTTTATCGACTTGTGTCGATTGTGTCGCACATGTTTGTCAACTTGTGTCAATTGTGGGCACACTTTTTACATTGATGTTTGTGTCAATTGTATAGCACATTTCATGTCAACTTGTTGTTGATGTCGCATGTTGCGCGACTTATGATTGAGTCAAAGGTGTTTTTCGATTGTGGATTGATAGATGGATACACCATTGTGCAAAAAAATATTAAAATATATTTGATGTTACAAGAAGCTGACAATCAAAGCTTTGAAGGAGCAAAGAGGTGATCTTCATTTCAATTTTGCATGAGATTTTCGTTTCAAGTTTGATGTGAATTCTTGTGACAGGATGTTACAAGAAGCTTTTATTCCATTTAGGACTTGATTTTCAAGTTAATTCTACAATTTTCTCGCCGGTAATTTGTTCAGTGAGCACAAGAAAAGCAACTCTTGTTAGGAGGATAAGCATCAGTGAAGGGATGAGTGAACTTATTTCTAGTTGAAGTTCAAATTCATTTACCATCCAAAGAAAGTTTTTAGAGGCTGAAGAGAAGAGGATTTTTTTATTCTCTCATTTGTTGTACATTTCAGTGAGCTTTTGGGGTCCAAAAGCTTCTCATTTGGGAGGTGTGATGAGGAGCTCAAGACCGAGCTATGGAAAAAGCTCAAAATTGAAAGTGCTCAAAATCACTTGTAACCTGAACGAATGGATAGGCCTCATCGATACGATCCTGGTGCCATGAACGACACTCAAATCCAACATCGTATGTGAAAGTTATGCAAGTTTGAAGTTTTCAGTAAACACCAAAAAATGAGTTGACCAAGTTTGAATTTTCAAATTGGAAAAATTAAAAAAAAAAAGAATATTTGAAGGAATATTCCTGGAATATTCCTTGGAATATTCCCGGAATATTCCTTGGAATATTCCCGGAATATTCCTTGGAATATTCCCTGAATTTTTCCTTAGAATATTCTATCTGGGCCAATCATGTTGTAATATTCCCAATTAGCCACTGGTACTTGGAATATTATAATTGCTCCATTTTTTAAATAAAAGAGTAGGGAGGACAATAAAACATATCGCAGTGTGAAAAGGGATTGAATTAGAAGGGAAAATAAAGCCACTTTGGTGTGAAAAAGGAGCAAAGCAATGAGCTAGATCCAGTTGACCAAGTCAATAGCATTGTTACAAGAGGATGGAAACCAACTAGGGCAGCGTAGTTTTGAAAGGGGAATCTTCTCAAGGAAGTCACCTCATCAATGAGTGGGGTCTGAGGTGAGGAAGCTCAACAAGGATAAGAAGGAGGAGATATAAGAAATGAATACATTTAATAATCATATTTATTTGGTATTTTTACTGATTGCAAGCTCCAGCTGTTTAGCTATAGTTGCAGCATTGTTTAGTGCAAAAGAATTCTCATGCGAGAATTCCATCTTCACCTTTGGTCTATCTGATTGGTAAATCTAAGGGGAAGGTAATGAGCTTATTTTTCATCATTTATCTTTAGGATATCCATTTTTCATCATATACAGCGTAGTCACTTCCAGTAACTGCGTCATTTCTGCAGTAGCAGTAGCTACTGGGTAAAACCCTCCTATTTTGTGCTTGTTTCGAAGGAGGAGGTGTCTATTTCACTCCGGGAGGTCTATTGAAGAAGGCCTTGGGAAAATTTATATATTATTAATATATTTCATATCATGTTCAGTATTTTCTAATATAGAGTTGCAGGGCACAACATTATCTTCTGCAGTGCTGCATTTTATGTTGCTATTTTGCCGGAAACCCTTGCCGAGATGTTCTGATGTGCTTGTAAAAGGGGTCAAACCTCTCATTTCTGATTCTATGATTAATGAAAGCTCTAGATCTGTATTAAATAAAAATTTTCTGCATATTTCCTAATAAAAATTATGTTGTTGCAGTCTTCAGCAATTCTATTTTGTGAAGTTATGGGATTGGGGTGTTTTTGAGCGGATATGAGCTGGGGAGATCTGTTTAGTGTAGCTAGAATGATTTTTTTCTGATGCAATTTCATATTTAAGCTACATATAGTATATATAAGAGGATCCAAGTCCTTTTTTTCATTTTTATTGCATGTTTTTCCTTATAAAACGTCCTCATTGAAGATTTTGCAGAAATTCCTGAAAATGAACATTACAGTGGTATCAAAGCTCTGCTCTTGGCTCAGCTTGTGGGGGGAATATATCTTTAGCATGGAGGAGGAATATATTTTGAATATTCTACTTCAAACCTTGCAGAACATTGCAAGGGACCTCAAGGAGATGAAACATGAAGGGGATTATATAGGGTTTTTCCATGAGGCAAGCACCAGCACTGAAAATGGCATGGGGCTTTCAATTGCACCATAATTCTCTACGATGCCTTCATTTATAACTGTAGGAGATAAGGAGGAAACCATAGGAGGGTATTTTGAAGAATATGAACTCCAATCTCAAGGGTTCAAAGAGCACTTGAGCTTTCAGGAGTTTTTCTAGATCAAGGATGGGAGGAGGATTAAGCCCCATCAAAGGGAGGAGAACTTGATGCAGGGATCAGCCCTATAGCGTAGTATAGTAGGTTTCTTATTGCCCACATTTGATGGGAAACCTAAGTGTATAGCCAAGGCTTGGGTGGAGAAGCTAGACACATACTTCCAGCTCAACAAGGTTTCCGAAATAGAAGCCATCAAGATAGCTGCGCTGCACCTAGAAGGGGAAGCACAAGAATGGTGGTTCCATGGACTAACCACACTTGGGCATCATCACATCACTTCATACTAATCTTTCACCAAGAATCTAGTGGAGATATTTGATCCTAGAGATCCAGAAGCCCATTTTGTCAAGTTAACCAAGCTCAAATAGGAGGGAGATCTTGAGGATTATATTGTTGAGTATTTGCAACTCTCAGTGATGGTATCCAACCTCACTATGAGTAGGAAGGTATGCATGTTCATTAATGGGGTGGCTGAAAAATTGCAGGGGTTGGTCAAATCCACTAAACCAACCACACTCCTTGAAGCTGTGGAGAAAGCCAGAGATCTACAACACATCTTGTCCAGGGCAAGAACATTATTGCAGCAGGAGGCCTACTCAGGACCAAGGAAGACAATCCATGTTCGGGATTTGGAAGGATAATGTGTTGCAGGAAGGGAACATCATGTCAAGACCTTCTCCAAGAAGGATTCTAGCGTTGTACCATCCATAGAAGACTTTTCTCCAAGAGGGGGAGCTATTGCAGCATTAAGAGGGGTCCCAAAGTATCTAACTTTGAAGGTGAGAGATACTATTATGGGGCAAAGAGTCTCTGTGTTGATAGATAATGGGGCTACTCATAATTTTATTGATGCACAGCTGGTACAAAGGAGAGGAATCAACATGGAGGAGTTTGAGGGATTCTCAATTTTTGTCCCAGGATCTATGACCCTGCAATGTGCCAAGTATGTTCCGGCACTTACCATTACCATGGGGACATACACCTTGACAGACCACTCATTTGTGGTAGACATTCCAGACACCAATGTGATATTAGGAGTCTAGTGGTTAATCACTCTTGGGAGAGTTACCACTAATTGGAGAACTTTGGAGATGGAATGGACAGGAGGGAAGGATGCCCAGTATCAAAAGATCAAGGGTATAAACACATACCCCCCTCAAGTTGTTTCAGCGCATAGGATGGAGGCAGATCCGCACATAGGGAATTTTGAATGGGTAGTGGAGCTACATATATCAAAGGTAAAGGGAAAGGATTCACGAGTGCCTCCATATATTCAATCTCTCTTGGACTGGTATTGTATAGTGTTTGGAGATATCCCACCAGGGAGACCTCCTAACCGAGGGTTTGAACACACTATTGAGCTGGAACAAGGTATGCAAGCAGTAATCACCACTCCTTATAGGCATCCCAAGGCTTACAGGGATGATATTGAGAGGGCTATCCAAGAGCTACTAGCTGTACGACACATCCGGCCTAGTACTAGTCCTTTTGCTTCTTCAGTGGTCTTAGTAAAGAAGAAAGATGTCGCATTGAGGATGTGCATTGACTATAGGGCCTTGAACAAGAAGGCCATGAAGAAAAAGTACCCTATACCCAGGATTGGTGAGCTCATGGATGAGTTGAGGGGATATAAACACTTCTCGAAGATTGATTTGAGATCTGGGTATCATCAAATCAAGGTGAGGGAGAAAGATATACCCAAGACAACGTTCAGATGTTACTATGGGAATTTTGAGTTTTTGGTAATGCCCTTTGGGTTGACCAATGCCCCTGCAACTTTCCAATCCTGCATGAACCACATCTTCTGTGGTCATTTTAGAAATTTTTTATTGGTCTTATTTGATGATATTCTTATCTACAACTGCACTTGGAAGGAGCACTTGCAGCATATTGAGACAGTTTTACATATCCTCAAGGAGCAGCAATTCTATGCCAAGCTCTCCAAATGTGAATTTGGCCTCACAGAGATGTTATATCTAGGGCACATCATAGGAGTAGTTGGAGTGAGGATACATGAGGATAAGATTCAGGCTATCATAGATTGGCCTGAGCCCAGGAATGTTACATAACTCAGAGGGTTTGTGGGCATATGCACTTATTAGTGGAAGTTTGTGAAAGGGTTTTCACAACTAGAAACACCACTTACAGACTTGAAAAAGAAGGGAGCTTTCCATTGGAAACCTACAGTGTAGAGGGATTTTGATAAGCTCAAAGAGGTAATGAGTAGTTGTCCTATTTTGGTTTTGCTTAACTTTTCTCAACCTTTTGTTCTAGAATGTGATGCAACAAGTGAAGGTATTGGGGCAGTATTGATGCAAGGTGGGCATCCTATAGCCTTTGAGAGTGGGAAGTTGCTCCCTCATGAGAGGTTATACCCCATCTATGATAAAGAAATTTTTGCAATCATGCATGCTTTAGCCAAATTCCGACAATACTTGGTGGGGAATAAGTTCAAGGTGAAGACTAACCATAATAGTCTTAGATTCTTCCTTGAATAGAAACAACTCTAGGAGAGACAAAAAAAGTGGGTGAGAAAAATCCAAGCTTATGATTTTGACATAGAGTATGTCAAGGGGAAGAGAATTGTAGTAGCTCATGCACTATCCATGAGGCCTACAACACTTTCTTTCAGGGGCATGGATGCAGATTGGAAAGCTCAACTTTTAGTTGAGCATTCCAAGGATAACTTTGCATGTGAGATACTTGATGGGCTGGTATCAGATGAGAGGTTAAAAGTGATGGATGAGGTCATCTATTACTGAGACCATATCTTCTTGGCTAATAATTCCAAGCTCAAGGAGAAGATATTATTGGCATCACATGATTCCCCACTTGCCGGGCATCAAGGTTTCACAAAGACTTACAGGGCCATAAGAGAGAGATTCTCATGGAAGGGTCTCAAGGAGGATGTGCTCCGACATGGTAGAGAGTGCACCATTTGTCAGCAAAATAAGGGATAACATACCCACCTACTGGGTTATTGCAGCCACTACCTATTCCGGATGGGAAGTGGGAAAGTATCTCTATGGAATTCATCACCATCTTACCGAGAGTATAGGGTAAGGATTGTATATTTGTAGTTTTTGATAGACTAACAAAGTACTCTCATTTCTTTTCCATTTCTACACATTATATTGCTTCACAGGTAGCTGAGATCTTCTTCAGAGATGTATTTAGACTCCATGGTTTCCCAAGGACCATAGTGAGTGATCAGGACAGCTGCTTCATGGGTGGATTTTGGCAGGAAATTTTCTGATTGGTGGGGACTGATTTTACTCCAAGCACTAGCTATCACCCCCAAATTGATGGACAAACTGAGATAGTGAACAAATGTCTAGAAGGCTACTTGAGGAACTATGTAGTAGAGCAGCAGAGAGCTTGGCTACGTTGGCTCCACTTGGGAGAGTATTGTTACAACACTACTCACCATATTTCTATTGGCATGACTCCATTCCAAGTCTTATATGTGTATGAGGCACTCTCATTTGCTGATATTATGTTTGGGGCAAGTAAGGCTCCAAGGGCAAAGGAATGGATTCAAGAGAACCAGGACATACTCAGGGCACTCAGGTACAAAATTTCTACTGCCCAAAACCAACAAAAGATGTATACAGACCGTGGACGGATAGAAAGACAGTTTGAGGTGGGAGATCTTGTCTATCTGCATCTTCAACCTTACAAATAGTCCACACTCAAGGAGAAGGAAGCTGAGAAGCTCAAACTCATTTTCTATGGGCCATACAAGGTGATCAAATGTTTCGGTAAGGTAGCATATGAGTTGGAGATTCCTAAGGGGATCAAGATCCACAATATCTTCCATGTTTCTTGCCTCAAGAAGGCTATTGGGAGGAATGTAGTTGCTAACATGGATCTGCCCCCTATTGATGATGAGGGCCACCTAATTTTGCAGCCAGAAGCAATCTTAGACACAAGGGAGAGGTAGCTAAGAAACAAAGTCATCAAGGAATATCTAATTCGATGGAGGAATCTACAAGATGAGGATGCCACTTGGGAGGGATAGAAAATCTTGCAGTATCCTTCTTTATTGTTTCTTGTGGGCTAGCAACTTTTGAATGGGGAGGACTGTAATATTCCCAATTAGCCACTGCTACTTGGAATATTATAACTGCTCCATTTTTGAAATAAAAGAGTAGGGAGGACAATAAAACATATCCCAATGTGAAAATTGATTGGATTAGGAGGAAAAATAAAGCCACTTTGGTGTGAAATGAGCTAGATCTAGTTGACCAAGTCAACAGTGCTATTACAAGAGGATGGAAACCAACTAGGGCAGCGCAGTTTTGAAAGGGGAATCTTCTCAAGGAAGCCACCTCATCAATGAGTGGGGTTCGGCGTGAGGAAGCTCACCAAGGATAAGAAGGAGGAGATAGCAGCAAGGAAGGCATTTAGTAATCATATTTGTTTAGTCTTTTGACTGATTGCAAGCTCCAGCTATTTAGCTATAGTTGCAGAATTGTTTAGTGCAAAAGAATTCTCACGCGGGAATTCCATCTTCACCTTTGGTCTAGTTGATTGGGAGATGTAAGGGGAAGGTACTGAGATTATTTTTCATCATTTATCTTGAGGATATCCATTTTTCATCATATACAATGTAGTCACTTCCAGTAACTGTGTCATTTCTGCAGTAGCAGTAGCTGCTTGGTTAAACCCTCTTATTTTGTGCTTGTTTCGGAGGAGGAGGTGTCTATTTCACTCTGGGAGGTCTATTAAAGAAGGCCTTGGGCCAATTTCTGTATTATTCATCTATTTCAAATCACGTTTAGTATTTTCTAATATAGAGTTGTAGGGCACAGTGTTATTTTCTACAGTGCTACATTTTACGTTGCTATTTTGCCAGAAATCCTTGCCGGGATGTTCTGATGTGCTTGTAAAAGGGGTCAAACCTCTCATTTTTTATTATATGATTAATGAAAGCTCCAGATCTGTATTAAATTATCTTTTGCTATAGATTCCCTAATAAAAATTATGATGTTGCAGTCTTAACAATTCTATTTTGTGAAGTTGTGGGATTGGGGTGTTTTTGAGCATATATGACCTGGGGAGATCTGTTTAGTGGAGCTAGAATGATTTTTTTCTGATGCCATTTCATATTTAAGATACATACAACATATATAAGAGGATCCAATTCCTATTGTGCATTTTTATTGTATTTGTTTCCTTATACAACGTCCTCATTGAAGATTTTGTAGAAATTCCCGAAAAGGAACATTACACATATTATGACATGTGGCAGCTCTCGATTTGTCAATTTTTTGACTTTGATTTCTAATGGAAAATCAAAGGGTGCCACATGGAAAGCCCATAGGCCGCCACATGGTCCCAAGATGGATGGAAATCGTATGGAATTTTTTTTTGTAAGTCTGTGGGTTTTGAACCTGGGACTTCATCCTCGCAAGCACAAGTGCCCAACCATTCGGGCTACGTGATAAGTCTTAACATACAATGGGCACCACTTATATTTAAATTTTATGGAAAATTAAGTAGGGTGGAAAAGGGGGTCAGTCCCTAAGGGCTAGACCCCATTCACCATGGAACCCATAGCCCATGACCAAGGGTTTAAGTCTAGCAGCGGTTTGTTAACAGTTTAAATGGAGGTTGCGGTGGCGGTTGGAGCCCCATGTGGCCACTACATAATATTAAATGAAAGGTTTCTTGTAACGGTTATGCCAGCGGTTAATCCACAATTGAAGACATGTGACCACCCCATATTACATTTAATGTAACAGCTAGACTACCAATGGTTTCGACTAGTAGTTCTGCCATTTTAGTCAGTTTAACTGGCAGTGTTTCCACTTTTAGTGGAGTTTTTACTTAACATTGGGAAGAATTTTGTTTTTGTCATAACGTCTCCAATATTGGACCAAATTGGACGAAATTTTGGTCATTTTCAGCTATTTTCCATCTTTTGAACCTAATGGAAGATGTTTCAGAACTTCTTGAAGACTTTTAGGGCCTGAAAAACTTCAGGGAAGTTTGGAGAGCCATTACGGCCATTGGGGAAATGGAGCTGTATTGAGTTGTACCTCACTATTTGAGGTGAACCAATAACCATTTTTTACTATTTTCTACCTTCTGAACCTAATGGAAGAGGTTTCAGAAATTTTTTAGGACTTATACAGCCCAAAAAGCTTCATATGAGTTCAAAGAGCTATCAAGGCCTTGTTGAATAAGGCATTGTAATTGGTAATTTTTCACTGTTTAGTGAATATTGAAAGACATTTTTAGCATTTTCATGTCTTCTGATTCTTTATTTACAGTCATATTTGCCTATTGAGGAACTTTTAAACTTTTATTAGAATTTTGGAGCATTTTAATACAAGAGGACAAGCCCATTTGGCAGGAATGGTCCAACAGACGTAGCCCAGGAGGGGTGAACTGCTCACCAAATATCTGAGTCATGTTATGTTGAAGTTATTTTGCTATGTATTTCTAATTTAATATGTTAAATAGAAAAATTAATTAAAATTCCCTCACACATAAACTTAGAAACAGTTACCAAATACATCTTGTTTAAATTGAAAGACATGGAGAATTTTTCACACATTTAATTAAAAGGAAATGGATACCTTTCACATCATTTACAACATTTACAAATACTTCCATTTTCAGATTAGCTGGCTTATCATTTAACTTATCCTTAATCTTCTAAATCTCTGTCCTTGCGGCTAACAATAAGTCCCTTTTCTCATATATAATATGAATTGAAGGCCATTGAGTGTGAATGGCCTCAATTATGTTTGTCCATAGATGATTCTTGACAAATGAAATTTGTTCAGTGAATGTTAGCTCTTTCTGCAAGCCCTTGATTTTCTCTCCAAGTCTAATTGCCTTCTGCTCATGGGTTTTAGCATTTATTTGAGCTAAGTTATTTGTAGATTCAAGATTTTCAATTAGCTTCTTTAGGCTATTGATCTCATTAGTTTTCAAGGAAATTTCATCCATAGCCTTAATAATTTGACCTACTCCATTTGTTTGTTGGACCTGTGTAATAGAATAATTTGTGTTTGAAGTAGTTTTTGAACTCACTAGCATTGCAGTTGCCAGTGGTTCCTTTGGTGCTAGATTTTCTCCCTTTGTGGATACCACTGTTGTGGTAATCACTAGTATAACTAAAGGAATAATAGGAGTTTCAGTCTCTTTCATAGTTTCTTTCTCTTGGACAAGTTGGTCCATTTGAGATTCCATTTCTTTGATTTGAGCAGTTAGTTTGAGGATGAGTTTCATCATCTCTTCTTTTTCACTTTTCTCTTGAATGATTTATTTAGATTGTGGATGCTCACTTTGAGGAAGCTTAAGCTGTTTCCTCAAAGCTACAATATCATCATTCTTTTTTTTAATAAAAAATTCAGCTGCCTGCACATTTGAGGGACCATATCCCACCTGTAAAATCAAATCCTCTAAGGCTTTAATCCTTAGCTATTTAGCATAAGAGGTGCCTCTGTCTAGCTTTATTTGATCCTGCATGTTAATAATAGTATTCTGCAACTTGGTAGCACTCATTTCCTTTGTCACCACAGTTGAATATAACATTTCAGAGCTATGTCTGTGGAATTCAATTTGGTCTAGCTCATGCACATTTTCAGTATCTACTTCAAACTCAACTTTTTTATAATCAGCTACTGTCTTTGGTGCTGAAGTAGTTGGTTGCAGAAAAGACATAATCATTTTTTTTGTGGAAGAGTCAAAGGTTGTCAGTAGCCTATTCTAACACCCTGGTTTTCGCTTGAGGAATTAAGAATATATCTCTCATTTAATTTCCTCATTCTTATGCTTTATCTTCTTATATTTGTATTTTATATCTAATTCTTTTTCCTCTACTGTCTGTGAGGAAGAGGCCTCCATATTTTTTTTCTCAATCATCTGAGTATCATCTTTACCTGTTGTTTGATATTTTTCAATCTCTGCAAGAGTTTCATTGATTATCACTGTAGCTGCATCATTATTTACCTCTGGATCATTGTATCCTCAACATCTATTACCTTTTCTTTCCCTATGGAACTGAATTTAAGCCTTTTATTGTAAATCAACTTCAATTTTGTTTCTCTATTTGTTTCAGTTGTATATGTTCCTTCTTCTCTGCTTATTTTGGCTGAATTCTCTAGTGGCTTTAAAACTTCAAAGGCTTGTGTTGTAACCTTATTTCTGTTGAATATGCATTAATGAATGTATCTATCAATGTGTTTTCCACCCAATCTTCTTGATTAGAAAAATTCTCAATCTCTGGTTTGGGCTCATGAATGAAGGGTGTAAGTTTAAATTCTACCCTTAAATTACTCAGTATCCCTTGGGGATCATAGTTCCATGGAAAACATTGCTGAAATTTGAATTCTACTAGCCTTTTGGAAATTTCTTTTTCGTCTTCTCTGTTGTTTATAATGAAAGGACCAATCTGATTCTTCAACTTGAATTGAGTCTTTTTCCTTACATCTAAGAAGTTGATAGAATTAGAATTTAAAATCTTTCTTAAATATTCCATTGCAAAAACTGTCATGTTCATTTATTTTGGCAACATATAAGGTAATATGTTGGATCCAAAAATTCTTATTTATGTATGCTTTTCATAAAGAAACCGGTCTCCCATTTTTCTTTGTTCTAATAGTTGTAAGATCCTCTTCATTTCTTCATTGACCCTAGGCTTCTCTTCTTTGTACAAAATATTCATTTTTGGATGGAGGAAAAGGTATGAGAAATATGTATAAGTGAATTCACTATTCTCTTTCCTTAGCAAGGAAGTCCAGAAGACAATAGATAAAGGCTTACTCTCCAAGTCCATATTTTTCAATGCAATTGGAAATTTGTCAGCTTGGAAGAATAAAAACAAATGAAACAAGTAGGAAGAATATCTGAAAACCCCTTCAGTGGGTAGTTTTGTAAGATGGTGATGAATATTGTCTGCTATGAAAATGACATAATAAAAAATGAGTGTTGGAGGCTGGCCTAGATATAAAGTGGATAGAAAGCTAAGAATGGATTCATCAGTGAATCCATCTGTAACCCAATATAAAAGATAGCATGGAAATAATATTCCTTGACCCTTCAAGAAATTTGGTAGTGGAATAAGGAGGGTTCAACTTAGGAATATCAACATGGGAATGCAAAAAGTCCTGAAATATCATAAACTTCTTTGGGAAATCCAGACTTAAGTACAACTTGGTTAAAAATTCAATAGAAAGGGGGACTAATTGAGGAAAAGACTGTAATTTTAGCATTTGATTTATGGACTTTGTTGTAATAGTAAAAATAATTTCTCTGTCTGCATTAACAATGGCCCTTTGGTCTGTTTCATAATGCTTTTGACATAGTCTAACAAGGTCTTGTCCAGGATGAGTCAAAGGAACTACATATTGGGGCAAATGAGTCTCCCAAATAGGCATTTCATCTTTGTCCAAGTACTTATCATAGCACCAATTATGTATTTCTAAAAGGTTGAATTCTACCATAGGGTCAACAATATTGTAGTCCATATCAGTTAATGGAATTGTTTCTTCAATAGCTACAGGTGGTTGGAGAGGATTCACTGATACATTGGATTTAGCAGTGAGGGCTAGAGTAGCTTTAACATCTTTAGGAGTTATAGCTTTAGGAGGTTTGGATCCTCCAGGCTTGGTTGGTTTAGAACCTCCAACTTTAACAATGATTTGGTTTTTAGTCATTTTGGACTAAGTACTGCAAGCTTAAACTGTTTGCAGGAGTGAATTTTCTTTGTCAGAGGATATAAGCTGGGATAAGATAGAAAATGAGGGGTTTCTGAATAGATTGGCTACAAAAAGGGGTTTCTAGGATATTTGAAGACTTTAAACCCTTTTCTGTATGTGAAATTGATCTTCAGAGGTTACAAATTTGAGGAAATTGGCTAAACAAGTGCTTCTTTTAGACTCAAAAATTTCTAGGAAACATTGGCCAGGGTTTGGCCTGTTTTTAAGGCTTTTTAGGTAATTTCTTTAGTCAAAAACATTTAATTGAAAACCTAGTTCTTTGATTATGGGTCTAAATTTTGAAATTGCAAGCTTAGATTGGTCGAAAAATACCTTTGAACGCATGTATTTGGTTACTTGAAGGTTTCTTAAGAAATCGTGGTTGAATTTTCAGTCTGGTCCGGATTGCTGGTGTAGTCAACTAGCTTTAATGGTCTTGAATGGGGAGTCTATGGTCAATTTTGACTTTCTCTGGGTATAATTTGATAATTTTGATTGAAGGCTTCTTAAACGATCAAGCGGAGGTTTTTTACAGTTTGAAACACACACATAAACATCACAATGATATATCAAAAGGTTTTAAACTTAGATTTTTATTTATTGTAGATGTATTAACTGCATGTCCTATCAATAGGCGGGAGCAGTTTGGATTTTCAAATGCGAAACCGGCAGCAGTTTTCACGTTCAATTATGGTGGTAAGTTGTTTTTACCCAAACGAACGCGATCCAACAAAATGTTGACACGTCGCGGGAGCGAAATTTTCAAAAAAGCCTATTTCATGCTCGATTGGTGTTGGTGTTAGCCACCCATAAATTTTTTCATATCAAGTGGTGGCTAAATGATTTTGGATAGCCTTCAAGAAACATTTTCATTGCTAAAATTTTTGATGCTTAAAGACTTTCGATAATATCTTATCCTTTGGATAATCGTCACTGCTTTTCCCCTTTTCAACTTAGAAATTCTGTTGTCATTACATGAAGAAAAATTTCTACAAAATCCCATTTTTTCCCTTCCTTCCATCATAAAACTAACCTTCATTTTCACCCCTTTTACCCCCATGGATCCCTTTGATAATGTTTAATACCATTTCTTGCCTTATCGAAATCCTCAAACTCCTTTGTAAACCATTGGAAATCTATAAAAATCATATTTTTTTATATATTATAGACTTAAGCCCCCTTGGGCTAAGTCTTTAACCTTTCCCCTCCATACGCCTTGGTGCTAGGAACGAGCACCAGCCTTCCAAGCACTTATCGCATCACCCGATCGTGATTAGCCTTTCCTCCATAAACCCCTGGTCATATGATTTTCCATATAAGCCACGGCCCCGCAGTTGGGCGCCTACCCACTTCGAATTAATATTTCATCCCCAAAGTTTAAACCTTCGTTTATATAAAATTTTCGATTTTTTATTATGTCCTAAAGTTTTCCTTCGATGCAAGGTTCCAATCGCTCTCCACCATCGATCTGATCTGCAGATCGATGGCACGCAATCCATCGCCCTGGTGGTCCCCACCAGCCACTTACTGTTGCAAAACCAAGCGGATTTCATCGCACCGCTTTTGAGAGGGGGGCAATTTTTTCTATTTTGCAGCGATTCCATACACCGGTTGACACGTGGCTTTGAGCACTGTTGACAAGACTGCCGTCATCGCACATTAAATTTCGGATGTGGAGTGGGCGTGATATTGATGCATGCCGTCCGATCTGAGGCCACTCATCGGACGATGATCGCGCTCTGGAGACGCCCATGCAATAACCAAGGTACGCCGCATTTCATTAAAGCGTCTCCACCGTCGATCTGATCTGTAGATCGACGACCCAAACTTGATCGCTCTGTTTCCTCGCCAGTCGGCAAATCCGGACCCAGGAACATTATTCAGCAAGGATTTATTAAAATTTTTTATGTCTGGGTGCATTTTCTAAGGTTCTTGATGCTTGTCCTCCACCGTTGATCACTTGGGCTGATCTCATCCGACGGCCCACAATCGTCCCAAACCCCGAACATGATTTTCGACCATTTTTCGCTGAAATTAAGGTTTTAAACCTTTTTTCTATTTTTTTAAATTTTTCTAAATAACATGACCCCTTCACGTTGTTCAGTCACCCTCAATCCTGACCGTCGATCTCTGCGTGATCAACGACTCTGATTTAATTTCCTCCTCTGCTTCCTTTTGACCCCTCTAATCAATCTCAA
This sequence comes from Pinus albicaulis, assembly GCA_034641835.2. Taxonomy (NCBI): domain Eukaryota; kingdom Viridiplantae; phylum Streptophyta; class Pinopsida; order Pinales; family Pinaceae; genus Pinus; species Pinus albicaulis. The sequence goes on along the minus strand of CM076570.1, from coordinate 1,506,981,612 downwards.
CCGTTGGATGATGCCATCCAATGGCCACGCTCTCTCCACATGTCCTTCTGAAGCAGTTAACCTATACATGCAGGATTTCATAACGTTTTCATATTTTTGCAGGGTTTAAAGGTTTTTTCCGCTATATCTGAAGAAAATTCAAAAGCAAAGGGTGAGGATCCTCTCGCCTTTGATTCACCAAAGGAAACCATTCTCAGGAATTAGCTCCATGTTTCATCAATGATTCATGAAGCATTGATGCCATATCATCCCTGCGCAGCGCTACACACCAGCAAAACATAGTAAAGCAGGCACAAATAAAAAAATATCAGTGTGGAAGACAAGAACACACCAGAACATAAAATTGCGGACAGATTTGTGGGGATCATGGCTAAGATGGGTTATCAAAATCCTAATCCCCCAATTAAAACACAGTTTGAAGAAAATCTAAATTTTTTATCAGACAGAAATCCTCCACCACCAAAGCTGAGGCAGATTGATTCTCCCAGCTACCACGATGCCACCTGCGCCTCAAAGCATTCAAACAGAGGCCGAAGTTATTGATCAGGACCAAATATCTTCCTCACAACGCAGCCAGAGGATAAATTCTGCAGACAAATTAATGACAAAATATCAACAGAGTAACTTTGACATCACACAGAGCCTTGAAGGTCAAAAGGAGCTCCCACTGAGCTTAAATCTTTATGAAAATAATTTAATACATAGGACACCTATGTAAGCTTCTCCATTTGAGCCCCCCAAAGGCCAAGAAGCCATTAATACTATATTAATTATCTTTGGAGATATTTTATCAGATCTCACCTCCTCATTCTTCTATAAATACTACTGTAGAAGATGAGGACATGTTGGTTGGTTGATCACTAGTTGTAATATTGGAACTCTCTGAAATAATACATAGTCTGTTGGAGTTGAAGAAGAAATTTAAGTCTTGGAAACCCTGATGATGTTGTTTCATTCTTGTTACTGAGAAGGCTCTATCATTGGATCCATGAGCTTGGCTGTTGGTGAAGTATTCTGAACTGTTTAATGTTTTCTGCTGTTTTCATTTTGTTCCCTAATTTCTTACTACATTAGGTTGAAATTTTTAGGCTAAGAAATGACTCTTGGAAGCACCTTAAACCTTTTCATCCTTCACTGTTTTATGTTTTCTTCTGTTGAAGTATTTTAGAGTATTTAATCTCTCTCTTTAGTCTTCATGCTTGTTTATTTCCTTAATAGTTCGAATAGTTGGTTTCAGCATGATTTATGGTTTTCCCTACTTGTCTGTTGCCACTTAAAAACTGTTATTGAAGTCTCCCTTTGAAGTTTCTTGTTTACAGTGAGTCAAGGAGGTCTATTCTAATCTTGTCCTTTGTCCTTTCTTAAACATTTGTCTTGAAGGTCTTTGTAGCTGTAATCATAGATGTGTTAGGTGTTCCCTCTTCTATGATTGCAGTTATCAGTGAATATTTTATGTTTTCTAAGTCATTTGAAATAAAATCTTTGAGGAAATAGGTTGTTCCTCGAATCTTAGATTTCATTTTAAAAGTTGTTTTTGAAATCATTGTTTGCCTAAAAGTGTGATTTGTAGAATTCATGGTTAGCACTATCTATCAAAAATCTCTTTATTGTTCAAATTGTGTTTTCAAATTCCCTTTCTTGAGAATTAAACTTCTCTTTCCTAATCATTGATGTCCATCTCATTTCAAAAACAAAAGGATCTTGTGTCCAAGTTAGAATTTCCCTCTAATATCCCATATGCATTGATAAGTTTTTCATGACCTCTTTTTGACTCCATTTCCCAATGAAGCTACTTCTTCCTCTTTCTACCTACCTTTCCTAGATCTTTCATATTCTGCTGTATCAATCCAACCAACCAAACAAACAAACAAATAAACACCTGCACTTAATAACTAGTCTAAAATCCATACTCTAAGCACACAAGATAAACCTTTGCAAACAAACATTTGAGAGATCCCTCTCTGAGAACAGGAGGACTAGATCTTGTAACTCTAAATATTGGTTCTGATGTTGCCTTGTCTTTTGATTTGCCAAACTATCAAAACATGGGACACCAACATAATGGCAACCATACTGGGGATACTTCTGAGTTAGTAATAGTCTAAGTACCCCTTAGGACTCCAGAAATCCCTTATTTTCAAGAATATCCAGTGATTATTAGCCACCTCATCGCCACCAACATAATGGCGATCGTAGTGGGACCTTGAGTAAAATTTTAAAAACAAAACACTCACTATCTAGTATAACATAAGTAACCTTCTTCAAGCACTACCAAGTGTAATGGTAATCATGATAGGACTTATTTTGAATCAATGAAAAACTAAGTAACCCTTAGGATTCTCATTAACTCTTACCGAACCTTGAAGGTATCAGTTACCAAGCTATAGGAGTACACTCTGTATGTTTTAACACCTTAGCTAAGTCTAAAATCAGAATTCGAACACTCTCTTAACCTATAAGGCTGAAATAACTCAGAAAAACCCAAAAACATTTCAGTTTGGCTTCACAAATAAGCATGGTGGTGGAACCATCCAATATCTTATCTTCATAAAAGCTAAAAAGATTCCACCTGGCGACTCCACTAGCCCCAGTAGGCCTATTACTCATCTAGGTCTCTAGGTCTCTTTAGGACTGTGTTAACCAACCTTAAAGAAGTTTGGGAGCCTAGTCCCATACTAGATAAGACATCGTGGGAGGCAAAAAATTCCAAAAAATAGTCCTTAAAACTCTAACCTCTCTCATTTTTCAAAAATAGTCTGGCTCTACATAGGATCAACACTAGATCCCATCCAGACCCAAATCCTCCTTTAAAAGTTGACAATCCAGAGAGAATTCTGTGGTAGACTTCTAACTCTGGAAAATCAGCTGCTAATAGGAGCCTCTTAAGAACAAATTATGTCCCTGAAAACCTTGTTGTCTTAGAGGATTCACACATTGATTTACATCATACACAGAACATCTTTAGAACTATATCTCAAGGTGATTTAAACCAAACTGATCTTGAAATTTCATATTTGCAATATAGCTTTAGTAGAGAAGCTTCATCTTCCACCCCTCCTGACTCCCAGCTTCTTCATCACTTCATATTTTTCCATAACAAATCTGCTCAAAATCATTTTGCTGGCCCAAGTGTTTCTTCCACTCCAATCTATACTACCACTGTGCAAAACACTCCTTTTTAGCCCACTTTTACTCTTGTAAATCCACCCTTATTTCCAACCATGGCAACATGGTATGCCCCATTAGTGTTACCACAACCTCTACTTCCCTTACCAAATGATTACCAATCCAAAATCCCTCACTTCACTGGAAAAGAGTCTACAATAGCTCAACATCATGTAGATAGGATGGAGGATGAATTCGATTACATGGAGATAGAAGAAGAAACTGTGAAGATGAGGATATTCACTCAAATTTTAGGAGGAGATGTAAAGAAATGGTTTAAAAACTTACCTCCCAACAGCATAAATTATCTCCCTGCCTTGCATAAAAAATTTATCAACAAATGGGAACTCAAAAATAATCCTCTCCAAATACTAGCAGAGTATAGTAGCCTCAAGAGAAATCAGGGGAAGAGTGTTCATGATTACTCCACTAGGTTCAACAGTGTTTACAATGCTCTCCCACCTCACATGAAACCACCTCAAGGCATGGCCTTGGTAAGGTATCTCGAAGGCCTTGATGCTAAAATGACTTATCAGTTCAGGGGAAGAGATTAATTAACCTTAGAAGACATGCAGAAAGGGGATGTGAGTGTAGAAGCAAACATAATTGAGAAAAGGAATAGGTTGAGATTAGAGAAGAGGGTAACTTATAATGATGACCTACTACCCTCAACCTCAACTTCTGACACAAAAATTGACAACCTAGTGAAGGTGATGGAGAGGATGCTTGAAAATATCAATTTAAATGAGAGAGTGCCACCAAGAGAACCTCAAAATAACCAAAACAGAAATAGAAATCGGAATTATAGAAGAGAAAACAATCAAGACAAACAGAAGGAAAATGACCAACAGATTAGACCTCCTTTCCAGCAAAACTATGTAGATCAATATGAAGAAGATAGGGAGTTGGAAAGGTTGGGAGAATCTCATGTAAACTTGATTGGATCAGACAGTGGGGATGATGTTTTCCTCACTGAGGAAGAACATGGTTTTTTCTCTTATGATCAAAATACCAACACCTATCAATATTATAATGACTATAGATTGGGTTTTGAAAATCCAATCATGGAGGTACACAAACAGTATGATCTTAGGAGCAAGGGGAACATAGACAATTCAAAGGATAAGAACACTAATACCGCTGTCAAGAAAAACACATAAATTCAGCCCCAAAATACAGCAAAGAAAACCAACATTTTGGCTAAGAAACCAGACTTAAACAAAGACAAAAATATTCAGCCAAATGTTGAACAGAGTACCCCTAGCACTTCAGCTAGTGGTCCTAATAAAACTATCCCAATTACCAGTCCAAACAAGGTTCAACAAATCAAAATTGCTAAAAGGAATTCAATTGAAGAAACAGATGTAAATATGAACAAGTGAATTTTTCCTTTCAGCCTTGACGGAGAGATTGCTAAGATAAAAATTATCATTCCCCTAGCTGAACTAGTAACCCAAGAAGTGTACAAAAACCATGTTTTTGAAAGCTTTGAACTTAGGAGATGATAATGACACCTTGGACTTGACCGATGACAAGCCTGAGTTGTTGTTTGGTCCAGAAGTTGAAGGAAAATACCAAGAAGGGGTTGTCCCTCCCTTCTATGTTAGCTTGAACATTCACAAGAAAATTTTACATAATGCCATGTTAGATTCGGGAGCTTCACACAATCTAATGCCCAAGGTAGTAATGGAAAGCTTAGGCTTAGAAATTACTAAACCATACAAAGACTTGTATTCCTTTGACTCAAGAAGAGTCAAATGTTTGGGTTTAATCAAATATTTATGTGTTAATCTAGCTCAAATCCCTACTAAGAGTCTAGTAATGGACACAGTGGTAGCCGACATTCCCCCTAAGTATGGCATGCTCTTATCGAGATCATGGGGAGCCAAACTTCAGGGAAGCCTTCAAATGGACATGTCTTATGCCACCATCCTTGTTTTCAACCAAAAAAGAAGACTATACAGGGAATCTCACATGAAGTACATGGTGAGAAACATAGACAAACCAAACAACTCTCCAATCTATTTTATTCAATCAAGTTTATATTCCTTTATCTTATGTAACAAAGATGAAATTACTCAACAAGATAAGGAAAACATCGACCAAATTAGTTCACTAGAACAATAGAATCTTCCCTTGAATCAAAATCAAAACATTGATAATCAACAACAATGAGAGAATGAAAATAAGGATGGCATACTTTGGACAATAAACTTTGATGGATGTTGTAATAAAAAAATTGCAGGAGCAGGTGTGTGGATTCAAAATACAAATCAAAGTTTTTCATATAAATTGGATTTCCCATGCACTAGCAACATTGCCGAGTATGAAGCACTTCTCCTAGTCTTACAATTGCTTAAACAATTAGAAGCCCAGAGGATATCAATCTTGGGAGATTCTGAACTTATCATAAGACAAATCAAAGGAGAATACTCAGCTAGAAATCCAAGACTTAGGGAATATCAGAACGCTACCCTTGATTTATTGAAAACCTTTGAAAAATATGAACTTATTTTCATTCCTAAAGCACTAAATCATCTAGCAAATGAAGTCGCTTTCAATGCCAGTAACTGTCAAATACCTAAGATAAATGAACAGCTTAGCGTAAAGGTAAAATACAGGCCTACTATGCTCGATAACGAAGATCACTGGCAAGTGTTTGACTCTGACAAGCACATAGATGATTTCTTAAAATTAGAAAACAATTTCGACATACCAATAGCAGAATCCAGCCAAAAAGAAAATTTTTTGTATATTGAACAAATCCCAGAAGTTTAAATGACATATTCTACTGATATAAATCACTATGAGAATCCTTTTGAAGCAGAGATAATTGAAAACGTAGACCAAGAAGACTTGGAAGTTTTACAATGCAAAAAAGATAAAATTCCAAGAGGTCTCACACCTTTAGAACACCTTTTTTATTTCAATGATGTAGCTAAATAACCAAGAATGGAGCCTGTAGAAACAAATGTAGAAGAGCATAACATAGGCAGTTTAGCAGAACCCAAGATGATCACATTTTCCAGCACTCTCCCAGCTCACATGAAATTGCAATACATAGAGCTGTTCAAAGAGTTTAAAGATTTTTTTTCTTGGGGATACAAAGACCTAAAATCATATGATACCAGCATCATTCAGCACAAAATACCTCTTAGAGAAAATCAAAAGCCTTTCAAACAAAATTTGAGGAGAATAAACCCTCTCTTACTACCTTTACTTAAGGCATAAATTGAAAAAATGCATGATGCTGGGATCATAGTACCCATTAGATTTTCAGAATGGGTATCAAACTTAGTTTCTAATAGAAAGGAAAAAGGGGAAATAAGGCTCTGTATTAACTTCAGAAATTTAAATAGAGCCTCTTTAAAAGACAACTACCCCTTACCCAAGATGGACCATATACTTCAAAGGGTAGTTGGTTCAAGAAGGATACCCCTCTTAGATGGGTTCTCAGGTTACAACCAGGTGTTAGTGCTCCCAAGTGATCAAATCAAGACTGCTTTTACTACACCTTGGGGCACCTTTATGTATGTCAAAATTCATTTTGGATTATTGAATGCAGGGGCCACCTTCCAAAGGGCTGTGGACATAGCCTTTTCTAAAGACATTGGCTATTTCATAACATTTACCTTGATGACATAACCGTTTTCTCAAAAACTGATGAAGAACATTTGATTCATCTGAGAAAAGTTTTTGAGAAGTGTAAGAAATTTGGATTATCTCTGAATCCTAAGAAAACACTCTTTGGTATCCAAGAAGATAAACTTCTTGGTCACATAATTTCAGAAGAAGGAATCCGAATAGACCCTGCAAGGATAGATGGCATATTACAAATCAGTCATCCAAGAAGCCTCAAAGAGTTTCAATCTTTCATCGGAAAGATTAATTTTCTGAGGAGGTTTATCCTAAATATTTCTGAGCTATTAAAAAACATTACAAACATTCTTAATAAAGATGTCAGTGTAAAATGGAATTTACCAGCTAAACAATCATTTAAAATGGTCAAACAAGCTCTTACTCAAACACCAGTCCTGATTAGTCTAGATTTCACCAAAGACTTTTATATATTTTCTTTCGCATCTGAGCATACAATAGCTACAGTATTACTTCAAAAGAATGACTTGGGGCAAGAAAAACCAATATATTTCTTTAGTAGGGCCTTAAGAGATGCTCCTCTCAAATATAACATCATGGAGAAGCAAGCCTTAGCATTAGTGAAAGCTTTAAAAGACTTTAGGGTCTATATTTTACACTCTCACATAATTTCTTTTGTTCCACATACTGTTTTCAAGGACATTCTAAGTCAATACCTTGATGGTAAAAGGGGAAAATGGATTGCAACTATTCTTGAGTATGACTTAGAAATCAGGCCCACCAAACTAGTTAAAGGGCAAGGACTAGCAAAACTTATGGCTGAGTCTAACTTCCAAGCACTAGACATGAACATGGTAGATGTGTTGGAAGAAATAGAAGAATCTACTACTCCTTTTATTGAAGAAACATTTCTGAATTCTCCTTGGTATGCTGACATTATTTATGTGATTTTATATTTAAAATCCCCTCCTTGTTTGTCCAAAACTAAAGCTATATTTTTGAAAAAAAAAGCTGTGAGTTTTTGCATCTTAGATGGGGTATTATATTGGAAAAATGTTGTTATAATTTTGCTTAAATTTTTACTTGAAGATGATGTAGGAAAAATCATGCATGAGTTGCATGACGAAGAATGTAGAGGACACCTCTACTGTAAGGCCACAACAAACAAAATTCTTAGATCAAGCTATTATTGGCCTACCCTTTTCCCAGACACTTAGAAGTTGGTCATGTCTTGCCATAAGTGTCAAATCTTTGATGGCAAAAGAAAACTTCTTCCCTTACCTTTACATCCTATCAGAGTTGAGGCACCTTTTCAAAAATGGGGTTTAGACTTCATTGGAGAAATCCATCCATCTTCCTCAGCTCAACGTAAGTGGATCCTCACGGCCACTGACTTCTTTACCAAGTGGATAGAAGCTATACCCTCAAGGAATGCTAAATACTCTGTCATTATCAAGTTTCTTGAAACAAATATCCTATCCAGATTCAGTTGTCCCTGAAAAATCATAACAGACAATGCTGTTGCTTTTAAATCTAAAAAGATGGTTGAATTCTGTTACAAATACCACATAACCTTGGGCCATTCCACTGCTTACTATCCCCAAGGAAATGGATTAGCTGAATCTTCCAACAAGAGCCTCATCAATATCATTAAAAAACTGTTGGAACAAAATAAGAGATCATGGCACAGTAAACGGGTTCATGCCTTATGGGCTAATAGGTTAACTACAAAGAAATCGATAAATATGTCCCCCTGTCAGCTAGTTTGTGGCATGGATGCAATCTTTCCCACCTTATTAGGAGTGCCAGTCATGAAGCTCCTTCAAGAAGTACAGGTTGAAGAGAATGATATGCAGAGGAGAATCAATCAAACCATCCATTTACAGCAGACCAGTGAAGAATTTTATGAGATAACACAGTTGATTCAAGAAAATATGAAGAAACTATTTGATAAGAGAACTAAGGCAGACAATTTCCAAGTTGAAAATGTCATTCTTAAGGATTCAAGGAGAGAAGAGAAGGGAAAACATGGCAAGTTTGAGAACTTGTGGAAAGGTCCCTATATTGTTCATGCTGAAAGGGGTCACAACGCATTTTTCCTGAAAGAATTGAATGGAGAGGATCTATATGGAGATCCTGTCAAATGCAGAATGCTAAAGCATTACTTCTTCCAGGACTCATGAGTTTCAAAGCACTATATTTTTTCATTGTAAATATCATAGTCTGAAAATTACATTCAAAGTTATAAAAATTAAAAATACAAAAACAATTGAAAATAGAAAAGAGGGCAGATTGTGAAAGCAAGAAAGGTATAGCCCCATACCAAAAAAGAGAAACAAATATGAAAGTGTGCAAGCTCAAATGCCACTCCTAAAGAAGACACTTCTAGTTAGTCAAACAGCCTAATCTTGACTAATTAGCTTTAAATTTTCTGTTGATAGGATAGTGAATTCGATTTGCCAAATTGTTTAATATTGTCTTATCAGTAGATAGTTTAGGATAGAAATTAAAGGTTCAAACATGCTCAAAATCTGAACCCAAGTTCCCAAAGAGAAATTGACTCCAATCTGTTTCAAATTATGAGTCAAAATATGTAAAAATCTGGTTCTAATCAGCTCAAAATCTGAACCAGTTAGACAGCTCAAGTAAGAGTTAAAACAGAGATGTAGAAAAGAGGAAGGAAATGTTTTAAAATCTGAGATCTCAAACCTTCCATTTTTGTTTTAAATTTTATACAAGATAAATGTATATGTGCAGCTTGTTTTTATGCCATAGATCACAGCAAGTCAAACAACTTAATCTTGACTTGACTGTTTTTAAATTTATGTTTTAGAATTTAGAGAATAGAGTCTATTGGACAGTTTAATCCCAACAGATAATAGATTAGGTAAAGAATCATATGGGCTCAACTGTTTATTCTGATTCCATCGAGAAATAAGGAGTAGAAATAGATTAGATTTCCTACTTTCAAAAAGAATAAAATTTTGTGAAAGATTTTTCCAATCCAAGTGCACTCTAATGAAGAAAAAATGTTATATCAGTAGGATTGGGTAGGTAGAAAGACTGTATTGATCAAATTCCATTGTTAATTCATGAATGCTAATATATTTCAGAGCAAAAGAAGATCATCCACAGAAAGAAAGGTAGCCCAATGGATGAGGCACAGGTCAGCCTCCCAGAGAATTCAAGTCTGAAGTTCTTGATGCCTTGAAGAAGGCACCATCCCCAAGTGCAGCCACTGTTAGCCACCCATAAATTTTGTCATATCAAGTGGTGGCTAAATGATTTTGGATAGCCTTCAAGAAACATTTTCATTGCTAAAATTGTTGATGCTTAAATACTTTTGATAATATCCTATCCTTTGGATAATCATCACTGATTTTCCCCTTTTCAACTCAGAAATTCTGTTGCCATTACATGAAGAAAAACTGCTACAAAATCACATTTTTTTCCCTTCCTTCCACCATAGAAATAACCTTCATTTTTACCCCTTTTACCCACATGGATCCCTTTTATAAGGTCTAATACCCTTTCTTGCCTTATCGAAATCCTCAAACTCCTTTGTAAACCATTGGAAATCTATAAAAATCATATTTTTATATATATTATAGACTTAATCCCCCTTGGGCTAAGTCTTTAACCTTTCCCCTCCATATGCCTTGGTGCTAGGACTGAGCACTAGCCTTCCAAGCACTTATTGCATCGCTCGATCACGATTAGCCCTTCCTCCATAAACCCCCGGTCATATGATTTTCCATATAACCCACGGCCCCGCAGTCGGGCACCTACCCACTTTGAACTAATATTTCGCCCCCAAAGTTTAAACCTTCGTTTATATAAATTTTTGATTTTTTATTATATCCTAAAATTTTATGCCAGTGCAAGGTTCTAATCGCTATCCATCGCCCTGGTGGTCCCCGCCAGCCACTTACTGTTGCAAAACCAAGTGGATTTCATCGCACCGCTTTTAAGAGGGGGGCGATTTTTTCTATTTCGCAGCGATTCCATACACCAGTTGACATGTGGCTTTGAGAAATGTTGACAAGACCACCCTCATCACGCATTAAATGTCGAATGTGGAGTGGGCGCGATATTGATGCGCGCCGTCCGATCTGAGGCCGCTCATCAGACGGTGACCGCGCTCTGGAGACGCCCGTGCAATAACCAAGGTACGATGCATTTCATTAAAGTGTCTCTACTGTCGATCTGATCTGCAGATCGACGGCCCAAACTCGATCGCATTGTTTCCTCTCCAGTCAGAAAATCTGGACCTGGGAACATTATTCAGCAAGGTTTTATTAAAAGTTTTGATGTCTGGGCACATTTTCTAAGGTTCTTGACACCTTTCCTCTGTCATTGATCGCTTGGGCCGATCTCATCCGATGGCCCACGATCGTCCCGAACCTCGAACATGATTTTTGACCATTTTTTGTCGAAACTAAGGTTTTAAACCTTTTTTCTATTTTTTATTTTATTTTTCTAAATAACGTGACCCCTTCACATTGTTCAGTCACCCTCGATCCCGACCATCGATCTTTGCGCGATCGACAGCTCTGATTTAATTTCCTCCTCCACTTCCCTTTGACCCCTCTAATCAATCTCGACCGTTGGATGATGCCATCCAATGACCACGCTCTCTCCACATGTCCTTCCAAAGAAGTTGACCTATACATGCAGGATTTCATAACATTTTTGTAGGGTTTAAAGGTTTTTTTCGCTATATCTGAAGAAAATTCAAAAGCAGAGGGTGACGATCCTCTCGTCTTCGATTCACCATAAGAAATGATTCGTAGGAAGTAGCTCCATGTTTCATCAATGATTCATGAAGCATTGATGCCATATCATCCCTACACAGCCCTGCACACCAGCAAAACACAGTAAAGAAGGCACAAATCAAAAAATATCAGTGTGGAAGATAGGAACACACCAGAACATAATATTGAGGACAGATTTGTGGGGATCACGGCTAAGATGGGTTATCAAAAGCCTAATCCCCCAATTAAAACATAGTTTGAAGAAAATCTTAAGTTTTTTATCAGACATAAATCCTCCACTGCCATAGCTGAGGAAAATTGATTCCTCCTAGCAACCACGATGCCACCTGCACCTCAAAGCATTCAAACAGAGGCCGAAGTTATTGATCAGGACAAAATATTTGCCTCACAACATAGCCAAAGGATAAATTCTATAGAAAATTTAATGACAAATATCGGCAGAGTAACTTTGACATCACACAGAGCCTCAAAGGTCAAAAGGAGCTCCCACCGAGCTTAAATCTTTATGAAAATAATTTAATACAGAGGACACCTATGTAAGCTTCTCAATTTGAGCCCCCCAAAGGCCAAGAAGCCATTAAGACTGTATTAATTATCTTTGGAGATATTTTATCAGATCTCACCTCCTCATTCTTCTATAAATACTACTATAAAAGATGAGGACATGTTGGTTGGTTGATCACTAGTTGTAATATTGGAACTCTCTGAAATAATACATAGTCTGTTGGAGTTGAAGAAGAAATTGAAGTCTTGGAAGCCCTGATGATGTTGTTGCATGCTTGTTACTAAGAAGGCTCTATCATTGGATCCATGAGCTTGGCTGTTGGTGAAGTATTCTGAACTGTTTAATGTTTTCTCCTGTTTTCATTTTGTTCCATAATTTCTTACTACAGTAGGTTCAAAGTTTTAGGCTAAGAAATGACTCCTGGAAGCACATTAGACCTGTTCATCCTTCACTGTTTTATGTTTTCTTCTGCTGAAGTATTTTAGAGTCTTTAATCTCTCTCTTTAGTCTTCATGCTTGTTTATTTTCTTAATAGTTCGAATAGTTGGTTTCAACATGATTTATGGTTTTCCTTGCTTGTCTGCTACCACTTAAAAATTGTTATTGAAGTCTCCCTTTGAAGTTTCTTGTTTACAGTGAGTCAAGGAGGTCTATTCTGATCTTGCCCTTTGTCCTTGCTTAAACATTTGTCTTGAAGGTCTTTGTAGTTGTAATCATAGATGTGTTTGGTGTTCCCTCTTCTATGACTGCAGTTATTAGTGAATATTTTATGTTTTCTAAGTCATTTGAAATAAAATATTTGAGGAAATAGAGTGTTCCCCGAATCTTAGATTTCATTTTAAAAGTTTTTTTTGAAATCATTGTTTGCTTGAAAGTGTGATTTGTAGAATTCATGGTTAGCCCTGTCTATCAAAAAGATCTTTATTGTTCAAATTGTGTTTTCAAATTCACTTTTTTGAGAATTAAACTTCTCTTTCCTAATCATTGATGTCCATCTCATTCCAAAAACCAAAGGATCCTATGGCCAAGTTAGATTTTCCCTCTGATATCCCACATCCATTGATAATTTTTTCATGACCTCTTTTTGACTCCATTGCCCAATTAAGCTACTACTTCCTCTTTCTACCTACCTTTCCTAGATATTTCATATTCTATTGTATCAATCCAACCAAACAAACAAACAAACACCTGCACTTAATAACTATTCTAAAATCCATACTCTAAGCACACAAGATAAACCTTTGCAAACAAACATTTGAGAGATCCCTCTCTGAGAATAGGATGACTAGATCTTGTAACTCTAAAGATTGGTTCTGATGTTGCCTTATCTTTTGATTTGCCAAACTATCAAAACACGGGACACCAACAGTTGGAACGGACGTTTTATTTTTCTGCACAATATTGATTTCATGACATTGGATCTTGCGATCGGGAGCGAAGTGTCACGATTTAATTGAAAGATGCAGGCAAAAAGATGGTGGGACTGGGGCTAGGGTTAATCGGGTGTTTAACCAAGTTTTATAATATGTAAGTTTGGGATTATTATATGGTTAAAAAAAAGGTTGAATGACGGTATTTTCATATATAAAAGAGTTTTTTTATATATAAAGGTGGAGGCGCATGAGGCGGGGTTATGATGGTAAGTGTATTACAAATGCGGGGGTGTTTAATGTTTATTTAAAATAGCTTATTTTATTTAAAAATTGGATTAAAAATATGTGAGGAAGAATGACTTTTTTCGCACAACGCAGAGTTTAGCATGGTGGTACTCCCAAGCTTTTTAACCTTTATAAAATGACAAAATATCACTCAGAAACATAGGCCAAAAATGTTGATGAGTGGGGTAAAACTCATTGGTGCGATTATTGTATTATATAGCTTTAAACCTTGTGAATGGTTTAACACTATAGGGGGTGGGATATTTAATTAATGTTAGTTTTAGATCAAAGGGTGTTTATTTGGGTTTTAAATTTAGCATGTGCATATTAACTTTGGTCTAAAAACTTTATAATAGAGGGTTTTAGGGGGTATTTTAAATAAAGGGAATTATATAGATAGGATAAGGTATTTTTAGGGAATTAATAAAGTAAGTTAGAAGTTAATATGACAAGGGGAAATGTAATACACAAAATACACTAAATTACCAAGTAAATGGAATTAATAAAAGCATAGCTTAATATTTCATCATTTCACCAATTTACTTAAGATAAGGTGTTTTTTTTAGGGTTTTTGTATTTTTATGAATGAAGGAAGTTAATTAAATGGGATTTTAAGCTTCATTAAGTAAGAAAGTTTCTTTACTTATGAATGAGGGATAAATAATGGTAAAGGGGATTTTATCATAAGAATACAACATTTTCCACTATCTAGTCACCAAGCCTTGGATCCAGTCCCAAAAAAAGTAAGAGAAATGCTCTGAGCCTCTTTGACTGGATATATCGAATACTGAATACCTAGAGGGGGAGGTAAATTAGTGATTTTTGCCCAGTGATGAATATTACATGATTTTTCCCACTTCTTTCTACCTACCCAATATTACTCTAAAAAATTTTCTTCCTTTTAGCGGGTGCATTTAAACTTGCTACCTTGAAACATTTTATTCTTTTGAAAGCATAAAACAATCTAATTCTACCTTATTTCATCCTAGGGCTCATATTAAACTGATGAGCTCCTGATTATTCTCTACCTATATACTGATTTTTCAAGATTAAACTGTCTAACAAAACTTTATTCGCTATCTAAAACATGAAAATTTAAAACATGACAAGTCAAGTTTAAATAGTTTAACTCATCATGGATTATGGCATTTATTAACACTCTGCCATAATCATTTGCAAAAATTAAAAAGCAGTGGAATTTGGACTTGCATACTTTCATGTTTTATTTCCATTCTTTTTCTTTTGGGATATATATTTTTTGAGTCGTTTGATCTTTCTTTTAGGACTCTTTACCCTCTTTTGATTTTTTAATTTTTATTTTTTTCAAAATATGGAAAAACAACTTGCAGAAAGCAAGGTATGTACATATTTTACAAGACTATCAAAAGTCAATTCAAAATTATGAATCCTATATTTATAGGAGCCTAACACTGGTATAATCTCCTTGTTTGGTTAAAGAATGGGATGGTAGCATAGGACATGTCCATTTGGAGATTCCCTTGAAGCTTGGCTCCCCATGATCTAGATAAAAGAATGCCATAATTGGGGTGAATGTTAGCCATTGCAATGTCAATGACTAGGCATTTGGCAGGTGTTTGCAGGGAAAATTTTAGGGGCTAATATGCACAGGTGGGCTAATTTTCTATATTTTCTCCAAAAACAAAATCGTCAATTTCCATTTTTTTTCCAAAACATATTTGCCCAAATTTTATAGTATAAAATTATTTTACCTTAAAAATTGCCAAAAAATTATACCTAGCAATATAAAATCATTATAAACCTAAATAGTCTTATATAAATATCACCAAAAATTTTCTAATTTTTATATTAGAATCTAGTAAGTTTCGCCAAGGTTTCTAAACTTTAAAATAAATTTCCATCCTTAAAATTTTCCTTGGATATTTGTGCCAAATTGACACACAGATCTTTGATTAGACCCAAGCATTCGACTCTACTCGAATCGAAAGAGTACAAGTCCTTGTAAGGTTTGGTTATTTCTAGGCCTAATCTATCCATCACTACCTTAGGCATGAGATTGTGTGAGGCACTCAAGTCTAGCATAGCATTATGCAAGATTCTATCATGAATGTTTAAGTTGACATCAAATGGAGGGAAAACTTCTTCTTGATATTTTCCCTCTACCTCAGGTTCAAAGAACAACTCTGGTTTGTCATCAAATAAGTTCAGAGTGTCGGTGTGATTCCCTATGTTCAAATCTTTTAACATTTGGGACCTGTATACATCCCAAGTTACTAGCTCGACAAAGGGTATGCTTACTTTGATTTTGGAAATCTCCCCCTAAAAACTGAAAGGTGCTACTATTTTTGGTATATTTACATCAATTTTTTTACACATAACCTTTTCAGCCATTTTGGTTTGCTGAGTTTTATTACGATTGTTATTTAGAGCAGTTTTACTAGGGCCACTAATTGATGTACTAGGGTAGCTTGGGTCACCATTTGATTGGTTGGTTTTGTCTTTGTTCAAATCAAATTCCTCAACCATGGTGTTTGTATTCTTTGTTGTATTCTTCATTATGTTTACAAGGGTCTTTTTAACAACAGTTTCTTTTCTTTTTTCGTGGAGGCCTCTTTGTTTTTCTTACTCCTAATATCATATTTCCTATGGACCTCCATTATGGCATTTTCAAATCCCAATTTATACTCTTCAGAATCCTCATAGTTTGTTCTATCATTTTGGTTTGAGGAAAAGAACCCTTGTTCTTCTTATGTGAGAAAAACATCACCTTCTTTGTCAGAGCCTATCAAGTTTAGATGGTTTTCTTCCGACTGTTTAGTCTCTCTTTCCTCCTCATACACATAATTGTCTTTGAAAGGAGGCCTGATTTGTTGGTCATTGTCTCTCTATCTGATTTGGGGAGGGTCTCTTCTGAAGTTTTTATTTCTATTTTTGTTTTTGGGATTTGGTTGATTTTCCCTAGGAGGTGCTCTTTCATTCAAGTTGATCCTCTCCATCATTCTTTCCATTACCCTCACTACATTTTCAAGCTTGGCATCAGATGTGGAGGCCACGGTTTCATCTTTGTATGTGATTTTATTTTCTGACCTCCTCTTAGCCCTATTCTCAATTAGATTGGCCTCTACACTCACATCTCCCCTTTGCATGTCTTCTAAGGTTAGTGGGTCTCTTTCTCTCAATTGGTAGGTCATGTCTGGATCAAAGCCTTCTAGAATTTTCACTAGTGTTAGGCCTTGTGGGGGCTTCATGTGAGGTGCGAGGGCATTTTACACACTATTGAACCTAGCCCAATAGTCTTAGACAGTCTCCCTGACATTTCTATTAAGGTTTTTATATTCTGAGAGGATTTGGAGAGGGTTTTTCTTAATTTCCCACTTGTTTATGAACATATAATAAAGGGAAGGGAGATCATGTATGATGTTAGGAGACAATATTTTCAACCATTTCTTGGCTTCCCCTCCTAAGCTTTGGGCAAACATCATCATTTTTATGGTCTCCTCTTCTATCTCATGATATTCAAAGGCATAATTCTTACTATCTACATGTTATTGGGTAGTGGTATATTCAGCTCCGGTAAAGTGAGAGATTTTGTATTGGTAGTCTTGAGGCATGGGCACTAAAGGTTGGGGTAGAACTAATGGGGCAAACCATGCTGCCATGATTGGAGGTAAATGAAACCAAGGAGGGTTTGTGAGAGGTATGTTTGTTACAGGAGGTGGAGGGTGAAGTGGAGCAGTTTGCACAATGGATGTGTGAATGGGGGTGGCACATGTACTTGGACAAGAAAACTAAGATTGAGTAGATTTTTAATGGAAAGAGCCAAAGTTTTGGAGAAGCTGAAAATCAGGAGGAGTGGAAGGAGAGGATTCTCTACTAGGACTATGTTGCAAATCTATGGGCTCAAGGTCTGTCTGGTCTATCCCACTCTGAGACCTATTCTTAAAAAGGTTTTTTCTATGGTATAAGTCAAATTGTGGATCTAGCAAGGCTATGAGGTTTTCAGGGAGAAAACTTGCTTTTTGAATGGTCCTAACAGTAGTTGAATCTTGGGCCCTAGAAGTTTTCCACAAAATTATTTATGGGTCATCAACTATGGTAGGAGGGTTAGGGTTAGGGTGAAATCTAGTGCTAATGCTTTGCAAAGCTAGATTTTAAACTCAACAATGCAGAGAGGATGCAATTTTTTAGGAGTGTCTTGAAAACAGACTTGTCTACAAGGATAATAAGCTCACATAATGAGTGATTGGGTTCTAGACTATTATGACTGATTAGTGCATTCCCAGGTGAGTCTATGAAATCTAAGTGAAGTTAGTAGGCCTAATGGAGGCTAGTGGAGTCACTAGGTGGATGTTTTTTACGTCTTTGAGGATATATACTTGTGGTCCACCACCAACAATTGAAAAAGACCAATCTAGAGATGTTTTTGGGGTTTTCTGAGCTTCTTTATACAACAATAAGATTTTAATTATTTTTCTCGAGTTGATACATCATGTTGCTAGTATGGTGAATCAAATAGATAGTACTCTTGGCTAACACTCAATTTTTTGAGTTTGACAGATATTTTCTGAGTTCTTTAAGGATGTCCAAGTTTGTTTCTTACTCAGTGTCCCACCGTGATCACCATTATGTTAGGTGCCCTTAATTTGTCAGATTGGCATGGGAAAATATACAAGGGTAACATCAAAATAGTCTTTGGAGTCCTAGGACCTAGCCTTCCTGGACTCAGAGAGGGCTATCTCTATTGTTTGTGTAAAAGATGTGAACTTGATAGATTCTAGGGTTTTGATTTTAGGCTAGTTATAGGGATTAGGGTTTGTTTGCTTGTTTTGATTGGTTGGGTAGGTTGTCAAGGAAAATAAATAGAGTATGAGAGGTTTATACCATTGGGATATGGAGTCCGCAATAGGTCTAGAAAGGCACAACAATAGGTCAAGTATGCTTCGTAGGGCAAGTTAATAGGGCTAAATGGATCTTCAAGGTTTAGGTGAGTGGAATGAACATAAAATTGTGAACAAAATAGGTGGAAAGGGAAATTAAGAATAATTTGTCAAATACTACAACAAGAATGGCCTCTAAGAATATTATTCATGAATTCAAAACCAAATACAGGGCATACCAAAATTCTTTGACCAAACCCTAGCAAGAAAACATCAAGGCAACAATCTGGTAAACCCTAGAGATCAATAAAGACTTGTATAGTCTCTAGTGATTTCACCTTCAGGAAAAGAAAACATCTAAGATAAACACATAGCATAGATAAAAGAAGAGGGAACTCCTAACATCATTAATAAATCTATAAAGACCTCTAAAGCAACTATTTAAGATGAGAAAAACGGCATGGTGAATCATAGACCTCTTTAGCTAAGCCTAATCAGCAATACTTCGAAGTAAAAGAACTTAAAAACAATGTTCAATTGATGAAAAAGAGCAGGGCTAACCATAAAACTAATTTGACATGTGCTTCATTGAATCATATTTAAGATAAACAAGCATAAGTGGGTCTAGAGAGAAACTAAGAATTCTCTAAACTGACCTAGCAGAGGAAAACATAAAAGCAAGAGAAGCAGACATACTTCATGAACTTTTACAAGCATACCTTAAGCTAAAACTTCTATTCTAATGCAAGAGAAGGATGAAACAATATGTAAAAAATAAGAAAATGATAAAAAAACAAGAGAAACATCACGATTTGTCAAGTTCATGAATCCTGCAAAGTGCTTGGCTAAATATTCATTCAGTCCAAATAGATTACAAGGCTCCAAGGCCAAAAAATCTATATGACTCAGAGCCCATGGTCAGTTTGAACAAGTGAAAACCAAACTTCAACCAACAGCCAACAAGAAAATGTAAGGCCTCCATGCAATATTTATCTTTGCAAATTAGGAGGTTAGAAATCCCTAGAGGCTTCTAGAAGTCATTAATTTCTCATAAATATCAATTTTGTCCATTGTGACCATGCAAGGCTCAAGGCACGAAATATCTAATGAAATAAATGCAAAATATATTCTCAACCAATTTTGGCAAAGAAAACTAACTTTGAGGCCTCAATAACTCCCAAAAATATCCCAGTGTGTTGTTTTGACTTTTTTGCAAGGACACAACTTTGAGGTCCAAGGGCACAGCGCCTACACTGGAAAAATAGGTCACCTTGCAGCTACGTTTTGGAGGCCTTATTGGTGTCAGAATGAGCTCTGTGATAGCTCGTTGGAAAGATAATCAAGACTAATTTCAAAAAAGTTCCTTATTTTTTCATTTGGAATTTATTTTCCTATCCAACAACCAAATCTCCCAAGGCTTCTCAGGGTGTATCGCCAACCTTGAAAATTGGGCAGAAAGGTGGATTTTTGCATGTTTTTGGCACTTTTGGAGTACCCGTTCTGCTCCAAATGATATGAATTTTTTTTAGATGATTTACTTGGCCTGAGGATTCCAAAAATGTAAGCCATTCCTCAAAATATTTCCCCCAAAAAGAGTGTAGAGCCTGCACTGGGAAAATTGCCTATTTTGTAGCTAAGATTTGGAGGCCTTCCCGATGTCCAAATGAGCTCCATGATAGCTCATTGGAAAGCTTGTCAAATATAGTTTCCAAAAATACCTTTATTTTTCAGAATGGACTCCATTTACCTACTCAAAAATTCATTCTCACAAGACTGCTCAGGGCACAGTGCTAGTAGTGAGGTCCAAGGGCGCAACACCTGCACCATAAAAATGGCATGTTTTGTGACCAAGTTTTGGAGGCCTTCCAGGTGTCCAAATGAGCTCCATGATAGCTCATTGGAAATCTTGTCAATTCTAATTGCCAAAAATGCTTTTGGTTTTCCATTTTGTGTCCATTTTTCTACCCAAAAACTCAATTTCGCAAGACTTCTTAGGGTGCAATGCCAACTCTAAAAAATGGGCAGAATGGTGAATTTTTGCATGTTTTTGACCCTTTTGGAGGACAAAATCTACTCCAAATGATCAGAAATTTGGTGTGAATGATATCATTTTCCTAAGGAATCCAAAAATGTAAAGTTTTCCTGATATAGATTCCTCAATAAAAAGCGTAGCGCAACTTTAAAATAGTAAAAAAAACTCTAAAAACTCAAAAACTTGCCAAAATTTGGATTTGTCCTGATAATTAGGTTTGGAAGGTTTGTAGTGGATGAACCAGTTTACCAAGGTTTTCTTTGTTTTTAGCCCCCTTGGTCTCACCATATTCTTCATAGGCCTTATTCCCCTTATTTCTCTTTTCTTCACTTGTTTGATTTCTCATTGGCATCTGCACTGCTTTGTGTTTCATCATCATCTATCTCATTATCATCTTGGCTCTTTGTTCCACTGCCATTATCATCTCCATCATCATCACTGCCTTATGTTTCTATTCTCTCTGCCTTGTCACTGGCCTCTGCCTCACTGCTGATATCATGTCTCATTTCCTTGTTTCTTCACTGTTGCTTTCCTCATTGTTATGATCCTTACTGTGTTCTTTACTGCTATCATCAGCCTCACTACCCCCACTATTTGATTTTTCATTATCATCTCCTTCATTGGCCTCTCGTTTATTACCACTGCTCCTTCTCTTGAAATTTTAACAAATCTTCCTTTGAAAACCCTAACACTGTAAATGGAAATGAGTATGAGGGTATGAGTGGGATGGAGGCATTTCTGCAAGTGAATGGGAGGAGTGAGAGAGGGTAAAGGCAGAGGAATGTGAGTGAGAGGAAAAGCTCAATTACCACCCTTTTCTGCTTGTTTAAACTCTATTTGAAACCTTTTTACTTATGTCAATTTGAATATGAATGAAGGAAATGAATTTTTCAATCTTCTTGTGGTGTAGGTTCCATATTTTATGAGTGAATGGAGAGGGTGAAGGCACAACCCTAGATGAACGATCAATATTTCAACAAGGGAAACCTCTGTGTGTTCTTAGTATGGATATAGAGGAGTGCTTTAAATAGTGGTGTTTTTAACATGAAAATTAGGTTTCCTCCCCTATGTCTTCAAATTCCCTTAACCATAAATCACTATACATGCTAGAAGAAGGGCTTGATGAAGTGTACTTACGCGTCAACATTTCTTTGGAGGTCCTTGGAGGCAGCTTCCAGAAATTTGAGGTGGTTTGAGTGGCTATAAGGCTTAGAAGGCCTTCCTGGCCAAAGATGCAGTGCCTACCCATGGGTGAGTCAGGTCAGGCAAAGGCGCAACGCCTGCCCATGGGTGAGTCGGGTCAGGCAAAGGCACAGTGCCTGCCAAGGGTGTAATGCTCAATCCTAGGCGTGCAACACCGTTTTGGAGAGGGATTTTGGGGTCTTCCCAGTATCCAAATTGGACCCATCATAGCTCGTTGGAAATACTATCCTGTCTTCTTTCCAATATACCTTTCTTGTGCTGATTGGAGTTTATTTGACTTGTCAAAAGTTTATTCTACCAAGACTGGTCAAAACGTGCTGAATGATGGTGCAGAAATGCAGAGTTCTGGTGCAGACAACTTTTGGATGCCTTATGCAACTCCAAATTTAGCTCATGATAGCTCATTAGAAATATCGTCTAGTCTAGTTATCATTTGAACCATCAATAAAATCATTTGGACACTCCAGTTACGAGTAAACCTGATTTTTCCAAGGTCACTCTAGAAGTGCAGCAATTCTCTCGGGACACCTATATTTTTTACATTTCTCCCAAACCATGATACCTGTGTAAAATCTAAAGGATTTCTTTCTTCTTGGACCTATGATGGACAAAATCCTCTCTCACTTTTGTCAAATTCATCTCTATTTGGTCATAAACATAGTTTGAAGAAAAGCTGGTCCTAGGTGTGGCAAATGATTTGTCCTTTGGAATGACTTCTTCGAAAATAATGGAGGCATGATAAAATTTCTCTTTAAGTATGAAACATTCACCTTGAAAACTATGGAGGACTGTACACAACAACAACCTCTTCAAGAACCTTGTGTAATTCTCATCATGAAACTTATCTTAACCTTTGTAACCCTTTGCTTGCAGTTTACTGTGGTTATGAAAGTTGTATTTTATTATGATTTTAGAGCCTTTGACATGCTTAATTTGACACAGAAACAGCCTTAAAAAACTTCGTTTCTCTTATCTTGAAACTCAAATAATTTTTTACTCATTTATTCATGGAAGTTTTACATTGTTTGTATGCAGTGCTACAAGATGTCTTCATTGAGTAGCAGAGTTCCTACCTCATCAACTTTCTGCTGATTAGACTTTTCAACTCTTCTGCAAAAGTTTCAATCTTGTCAATTATCTTATGTGTAGACTCTGAAACTAAATGATAGTCCTATTTGGAAATGATGACCTTGGATCATATGAAACCCTAACTGACCTAGTGGGGGGTTTTTTGACCTAGTCTTTGACTGCAAATTGGCTTGGAGTCTTTAAGTGTGAAAACAAAGTATTAAAAAAGTGATGTATTGAAGATCCAAAATCCAATGTACTTGATTTATCTAAAGAGCCCATAGAGATAGTTTTGAGACCATCAAGGCTTGAGGAACTTGGTGAACATGGGAAGGGGTAGGCTATAGGTGACCCTAGATGTAAAGTGGGGTTATGGGCAACGGAAAAATAGAGTGATGAGGTCATATATAGGACAAAGGATGGCGATGAGTGACATAATCCCATAAGGAGTCTTTTAGGAGTGGCAGGGTGACCATGGAATGGAAAAATGGTAGAATAGTGAAAAAATTTCTATGAGGATAATGAAGGCAGTGAGATTTCTAAAACTCACAATATTTAGGGAATGTTGTTTTTAGAAATATAGAACCAATATTTTGTCATCTACAGATAGTAAAAATTACTGATGACTAACAACCTTCACAATAAATGAATATTCTTGAAAATTCTATAACATCTCCATGATCAAATTTTTGTATTCTCTCATTTTCACATCCTTGGTTTGATATACACCTTTAACTTGCTTAATAACTAATTCAGAATCTCTAAAAAAAGAAATCTTTTAGGCACCCATTCTTTTCAAAATTTCTAAACCCAAAAATAGAGATTCATAATCAGCCATGTTATTTATGCAATCAAAGTTCATTTTGAAAGAAAAGAACTTACTTTCATCTTCTGGAGTTGTGATCGAAATTCCTGCTCCAACACCCTCTCTTTCTACTGGTCCATCAAAGTGCAACAACCACCAACCTTCTACCTTTCCTTCACTGATTTGCTAATTTTATGCTTGCTAATTTTCAACCTCTTAAATTTTTGCTTTCTTCTCATCTTCTGCTTCATCAGTTAGTTCATTGAAAAGTATAGCAGATCCTAATTCACTATCGACAACATAGAATGGGAAATTTTGAGGTTTGTCCTTACTACTTACCATATAATCCATCCTTGTTTCTCTGTATAGTCTTCTTTTCTCACCAAAAAAAGGAATGGTGGCATAAGTTAGGTCCATCTACATGGTACCTTTGATCTTTGCTGCCCGTGATCTAGATAGCAGCATGCCAAAATTAGGTGGATTGTCTGCTACCACAATGTCCATTACCATTGTCTTGATAGGAACTTGTGTAAGACCAACAACAACATCTTTTATTAAACCAATGCACTAAACTCTTTTTGAATCAAAAGAAAACAAATCCTTATATGGCTTAGTAATTTCAAATCCCATCATTTCCATGATTACTTTAGGCATGAGGTTATGAGAGGCATGTGAATCTAATATGGCATCGTGTAATGTCATGTCAAGAATACTAAGGCTGACATAGAAATGAGGCACCTCTTCATTCTTCTCATCTTCCAATCTTGGTCCCAAGTAGATGGTTATATGATCCTCTTGAATATTAAGGATGTCAGCAACTCCTGGTTGGGAATTCAACATTTTTACAATTTTACTTCTGTATTCGTTCACTTTAAGAATTTCTCCAAAAGCAACTGGGATTTTTATCTTAGAGATCTCATTCTCCAAAATCAAAACATAAGCTATTCTTCAGTATCATTGACAGGAGGAGGAGGTGGTGGATCTTTTCTAACCTTAGCTGCTTTGGGGGCCTCTTTATTAATATGTGTTTTATTTGCAGTAATAGGAGCATTTATGTTTCTAAGGTTGTATTATTTTTGCATCTCAAAGATTGCATGTTGGTAACCTTTAAGGTGATTAGATGGTTCCTCATCCTTGTTAACATCATGATCAGACTCATCATGTTCTTACTTAGTAAAAAAATTCACAAACATGTTTTCATCCAAGAAATGAATAGAGACTTTTGGTATTTCAGGCTGATCTTCTTCATCAACTAAATTTTGCTGAAAAGGAAGCCTTACTTGAGGGTCAGGCTGGTTTATGTTTTGCCTTGGTCTCTGTTGGTTTTGAGGTATTTTGAACTAAGGATTTCTAAACATAGGTTCATGTTGTGCAAGAGGAGCAGAGGCATTCCCAAGGTCAAGCCTATCCATTCATTTTTCCGTTGTCTTCATCATGGAGTCAAATTTTTCATCTGAGGTGGAAGCTTATCTTCTTATTTCAATTTTTTCTTTCCCATCTTGGAATTTTTAGCTGCTATCATATTTACCTCCACCTTCATAACATCATTTTTCATTTTAGCTAGTGAAGGGGATTATATTTCTCTTATAAGAATAGAAAATTCATAATCAAAGGCCTCAACATATCTCAGTTGAGCTGCTCCTGGAGGAGGCTTAAGGTGGGTAGGGATGGAGTCATAAACTTTGTTAAATCTCTTGGAGAAATTTTGGATATTTTCATCAACAACTCTTTTCAAAATGTTGTACTTAGTGAGGGCTTGTAAAGGGTTGGTTCTATTTCCCCACTTTCTCAAGAAGCTATATTCAAATTCATTCCAATTATGTAAGCTTCTTGGAGAAAGGGCTTTGAACCACTTTCTGACCTCACCAGTAGAAAGAGAGGGTGTTGGAGTAGGAATTTCGATCACAACTATAGGTATGCCCCTCTTATTCTCCTAGTTGTCCTTAATTCCCTTCCTAGAAGGCAGGCTTGCTACCATTAGGCTTATGGATTCAACAATCAATATTTTCTGTGACAAGGTTTCTTGACATGAAAGCTGAGGCAGATATGGGTCTTTAACAAAGGAAATTCACTCATAAAACATAAGAAAACATAGTCATTTCATTACTAAATGAAGTCAGAGCATAGAGTTATGAATTCTGAGTAATAGATGTAAAACATAAGATGTATATCAATAAGACACTAAAAACCCCATAAGAATCTTAGGTCTGTCGAGAAGAAAGTCACTCTGTATTACTAATATAAGTCAAAATACATAAAGTAGTAGCTTGGTGCAAAAAATCTCCAACCCTTCACTAATTCGATGCTTTGACTTTAAATTTACATTCTTATAACAAGTATGATCTTCTTGATGGCTATATTCATCAAATTCTCCTATGAAAAATCACATAACTGAAAAATATGACTTCTAACAAGAAATTGACAGCTATACCTTAAAGAAGACATTTCCTAATAGGATTCAAACTCCTATTTATTACGTCACTCTACCTTATCTTTGAAAAAATTATATTATGGTTACAAAATAAGTGTCACATGATAGAAAAAACCATAACAGACTTCATCACCAGTTTACATATTAAAAACTCTCCTAGACATGTGGAACAAAACCCTATGTTTTAGGAATGCATAATCCTTATCTTCAACGAGATTTTTAGTTGATGACCTATCTCCAAAACACTTCCTTTGAGTCATAAATACATGATGTTAAGGTCCCTTGACATGTTGGAGGAGTCCCGCTGTCCAAAACTATCATTAAGATGCTCCAAAACCTTCAAAAGTAGCTCGCTATGAAAACAGGACAATTTCATAGCGAGCTTTAGTAGCATTGAAAAAGAAGCTTCTGCACCAAAAAAATCTACTCCTTTGTTATTCCATGGTGTCAACTAAGTCATGACACATCCACACCATCAATCTCCCTTCTTTAAAGCTACAAAAAATGACTTTCGAGGAAAAGGGGCTGCTATAGGTTTTTTCGTAGCATTTTCCTATCTTTAAGCCTAGGAAACGATATGAAAAGAGGAAAAACTGTGTAAAAACACAAAAATTTCCTATTTCAAAATTGTCTTCACAAAATGACCTCCTGCTGCTAAAACCTGATCTTCTGCATGTAATGAACCCTCTGAAACATATTCTATCTCATTTTATGGCTCCTCTAGTGTCTCTTCATTTATGATCAGTTGAGTAATGGGCTCTTCAACCACAACCATCTTCAAACCTTTCTTCTCCAACTCTTCATGAATAAGTTGTAATTACTCTTGAAGGTCTTTGACTTGGTATTTCAGTGACCTATTCTTAGACTATAAGTGCAGGTTTACCTTTTTGACATGCTTGACCTCTTTTCTTAGTGGCTGAGTCCACTTTATCAATTTTTCTATGTTTTCCAAGGTCTTAGAAACACTTGTGACTTGATCCTCCCAAATACTTCTCATATGTTCAAATTGCACTCTTTCAGTTTATGTTTATTTTCCTCTTTCCTCAAGGATGATATCTCTTCACTTGTATCTTTCAATTGTTCCTTAAGGACTTCAACTTCTGACTCCTCATTGATTTTCTCTTTGCCCTTCTTTTGTTTGATGACTAATTCTTCTTTTTCAGGTGAGGAGAGGTCAATGATGCTTGGTGGTGGTTGAGCAGTTTCACTGACCTTCTGAGTTTCTTTTCTGGTTTCCAAGACTTTTCTAGCATGTCTTGTCTTTGGTTTTCTAGCTTGAAACATGAATCCTGCATCATCCCCTAGAAATTCTAAATTTTTAGCTATTTTTCCTTTCTTAATATTACTTCCTCCCTCATGTATGTCTTCAGCTTGGACTATGGGAGTTTCTTCAATATCAATGGCATGCAAGATGTATTCTAAGTTACCCTTAGCCACTTTTTGGCTCCTTGTAATCCTCTTGCTTCCATTTTTGCTCACTGTTGGCTTTTGTTTTGCAGGTGTATATTTGGGTGTATCAACCTTCTACAAAGGCTCTGTCTCCTTGATCACTGGCTCAACTTGTTCTGCCACTGAAGGTGATGGGATATCTCTAGGTTTGGGAGTTCTTTTAGGAGTGATAGAATCTAATTCAAAACCACTGATTAATAGAAAAGATGACCAGTCTCTACATAATCTCGTTAACTCCTATAATATCAGCAACTTGATCAAACCATGATGAAAGAGTGAGGTTCCATTTCCTTCTTTTTTAACTTGGACCTTATCTGACATTTTAGCTAGACTTCTATATAAGTAAAAGGGAAAATAAAGAGACCTCTTACCCACAAAATGCAGTAGAAACCTAAGGTGGGAGGAATAGACCATGTGATACCTACCTTCATAGGTGAAGTACTTCTGAATAATTAGCAGTAGCTTTGAGAAGTTATCTTTCATGTAGCTCCTTGGGATTGCATTTGTGAGATCAATTTCACTATGCTCTGGCTTGATAAATTCTTTACAGTCCTGCATGTTGAACTTGAAGCCTTTGAACCATTGTTCTCCTCCTCTAGGGATTCCTGTTGTTGAAACAATGGTCTCTGGTGTTACTGTGAGGTTCAAAATTCCAACCTTTGAAGCTGTCGCATTGAAACTAATAGAAAACTCCTTAGAAACCTGCACATGACACCCTTGCAATCTTTGGCAGAACTGAAAACACTGTGTTCTTCTGAAAACTTCTAAGGTAGTTGTGTCTTTATTTAACAAATTCATCTCTGATGGCTCATATCTGAGGCAGTGACCACCTTTTTTGGTCTTCTTCTTTGCAGCCATGGTGATTTTATACCTTCTCTGTCTCACTTGATTAGTGACACTTGCAAATTTTGAAAATGCTAGCAACTGGCTTGGCTTGGTGAAACAGACCTCCAGAACTCAATAGCATGAAAATATGAAGTTGAGAATGAAAAAGACTCAATTTGGTAATTTTTTAATGTTTCTAAGACAACTCATGCTTTAATCATGCCTCATACATGCTAAAAACAATAATAATGACCTCATACATGACCTTTGTACCTTGATTTAACCCTAACTGACTCGAATGAGATCCACCCTAACACTTCTAATCATGAACTGACACCTTGCACAAAATTTGACAAGACAGATAGAAATACCCTTTTTCGTATTGTGGTTAATTCATTTCCTGGAAGTTTGACTATGAAAATATTATGCACTTCCATAGCGAAAACTGCCTTTTTTACAGTGTAAATCGCTACGAAAACAAGAAAAACTGCCTAAAGTGACCTTTCCAAATTCAAAATCTTGGGAAATGAAATATGTCAGCAAATGATGACTGATGGGACATGATATGACTTGAATGGTGGTGGGTTTGGATCTTAGGATAGGTTAATATGAAAAAAAAAAATTCCTTTACCAATGTGTGACAAATGAACTTTATGACCATACCTATGACAAATGAACTCTATGACCATTTCAAATAATGTTTCACTTTTTCTGAGTCCATTAGGTTCATGCACTTCTCTATTTCCATCTTATGAGTATGTATATAAGGATTAGTTTATTTTCTACCCTTTATTTTGAAATGGTTCCTAATGGATCATTGGACCAGCTAAAACTAAGGCTGAACTTCATTTCCTTCAATATTCTATTTTCTTCCTCCCCTGCTGACCTACTGTTGCAAATAAATGGCCCAATATGTGTTTTAATCATGAACTGTGACTTCTTATTTGCTAATACAAAGTGTATTTCATCAGCCTTCAACATCTACCTGATGTACTCTAAAGCAAAAATCCTCATTGGGAGGAATTTTGGAAGCTTGTAAGGAGCAACCTTAAAGCCATAAATTCTCAATTCTTTGTAGTTCTGGTATAAATAATAGTCTCATGTACTTTCTTGATCTGATAGATGTAGAATCCTTTTAATGTCCTCACTGAATCTTGGTTCAATGTACTGCTAAGAAGGATCATTGATGAATGCACAAACAAATCAATGAACTGTTTGTATGAATATTCATTCTCCTCTTTCATCACCATTGTAGTCTATAAAATGAATGACTGCTCATTTCCGTCATCATCCAACTTTTGCATTGAAAATTTAAATCTATCTCCCTCGAAATATAAAAGCATGTAAACTAGAACAAAGGCATATTTAAACACATCTTCTATTTGAAATCTGATAAATTGGTCATGAATAATATCTGCTAGGAATCTGTTGGAATTAAAAAGGATACATGGTTTAGAATATGTAGAAAATATGGATAGGAAACCTATAATTGGTTCATCTACCCACTGGTCAGATTAGTATCTAAGGATGTATGAAATGAAAGTGATTATATATTTGGCTCTGTCAGGGGAAATGAAGGAAGAGTAAGGAGGGTTATTTTTAGGCAATTGAGTATCTTCAACTAGGAAAAGCTCAAGGATTTTAGCCCTTTTGGAAAAATCCAGCTTCTGTTACAATTCATTAGGGGCTTCTTGGGACAAAGGGGTTCCACTTTGTGAAGAAGGGGATTGCATCATTTGATCAATGGATTGTGCAGTGATAGTGAAGAGAACTTCACCTGTGGGGGAATTTATGGCTCTCTGGCTTGGTATGTAGCAAGCCTCACATTTGTGGATGAATTTAGGGGCGCTATGGGTATGGAGAAAAATATAGTGAGGTAATTTTGATTCCCACATTACAATTCCATCTAACTTATCTATTTATTTTTCTTCTAGCCAACAATACATCTCAGAAAGTTCAAATTCGCAGATGGTTTCATGAATTTTGTAGCCTCTGTCAGCTACAGGGATATGGTCTACATCAACGGGAGGATAGATCAACGGGTTAATAGGTTCCTCCAGGATTTTCTTCTTAGGAGGAATGATTCAACTTTTTTAAGAGGATTGAAAGGTTTCAAAAAAGATCAAGTTTACTGGGTCTATGTAAAGATTTGGATTGGCAAAGGAGGTGCAGTAGATGCAGTGCTAGGATTGGTAATGACCTGATGAATCGATCCAGAGCTTTGTAAACCTGTCACAGGAAGGGAAAGTGCAGAAAAATGAGCAAGGTAAAGGTTAAACATGCTTAGAATGCATGGTTTTATACACATTTGGGTTGTTTCTATTGATTGTGTCACAAATATGTTATATAATAGTCAAATATTTAATTAAATGCATTAACCGGTGGTTTTCCTTGAGAAGGGACATAATTGGCTATGGGCACATGTGAGCTGGCATGAAAATATTGGTGGGCACAATAGATAAGTGAACAGTTTTGGTATTGCGGGAGTAATAAGTTTCTTTTATTTTTTTATTTTTTTTTTTGGGGGGGGGGGCGGCGGTATGAGGCAGTAAGTAGTATGAGAGAAGGGGGGTCTGAAACATGGAGGAGCCACCACATTGGTGTGGGCCCAAAAGCTGAAATAATTTTTTTGGACCCCCACACCCCCCCCCCACCACCCATAGTAAATCTCACATTGAGAGAAGGCAAAAACCGATGTTGACCATTGGATCGGGAGTGGAGGAGATGATGGATGAATAGATGAGCATGATTTAAAGTGATGTGACATGATGAATTGTCGGGTAGTGGTAAAGTTTAATGAGAATAAAACTTAAGATACATGGTAATATTCCAAGTTTTTATTAATGTGCCCAAATACTTAGAGTTAGGATAAATTTATATTATCCCCTTTTTTGTTTCTTATGCATAAACACCTTTGAAAACCAAGACTTCAGATAACCAATTTAATTATTTTTCAAGGCTTCCAACATATTTCTTCCTACCCATTGAATTTCATTTATGTTTCTAAACTAAAAAAAATTTCTTCTTTTTTCTTAGGGTGCATTTAAGCGAGCAAACCCACATCACCTTGTTTTTATAAGAAATCTAACCTACTCTATCACTTATTTCTCCTATTGATTCAGATTAAGTAGTTGAAGAAATTGAATTTTCTACCTAACTACTCATTTGCCAAGATTAAATTGGTTGGAAAATATTTATTCACTAACCTAATTAAAAAAAACTCAAAATTGTTCAATCATCACTAAGTTGTATGATTTGAACAAAAGTCTAGTCATTATGGCATTTTTGGACAAGTTGCACACAACCTTATTGGATTTGGACATAAACAAAAGAAATCTATCAGTAGTGGCATTTGAATTTGTAACACTTTCAGTATTATTTTTCCATTTTTCTTTTGTGGGGTTCTTATTTTATTTTTTTTATTTTTTTCAACTTTTCTTTCTTTGTCTTTTTCTCTGTATTCATTTTTTTACATACCCTCTTTTCATGTCATTTTATATATATATTTTTGGAAATAATTTTCATATTGAAAACTATTTACAATGTAAAATCACAAATACAAAATACTCAATCACCTTGAGATCCTATAAATTATAGGAGCCTAACAAACCCATAGGTATATTGTTTCAAAAATCATTTTTTCATTCCCTTCAAATTAATAATAGCCTAGTTTTAAAATTCCTAATCAATTCCAGGTAAGGCTAGGTAAGGGTTTGTATCATCAACAATTGCAATAACCTCAAAGTCCCCCAAGGTCTTCACCCTATCGATCTTAACCTTTACATATACCAACCTTATAGTTGGGAATATCCACTATTGATTGGCCAAGAACAATTGGATAAGTGATGATAATAGCTTAGGATTTCCAATCAATTCCCAGGTCTTCTTTGGTAAGATGTAAACATCAAAACCCAAGGATTATACATGTCATAGTCAACTATATGAGTGTTGAATTTAAATTCTCCATTGGTGTTCCTTTAGTGTAGCACTTTTTTAACTTTCTTTGGATGAATATGCATGGGATTAATTCCCTTATCTTGTTCACCCTAATCATTAGTTTCTAGTTTGCAATGGTTGATCTTCCTCCATACTCTCTCCATTTCCTACTCATTTATCATCAAGTTCAAACAACATAAGAAATTTTGTATGAGACTTACCTCCCCTCCTCTAAAACATTATGGACATTTGTTGAAAATTAGTGGTGTGTCGTGCACAAGTAACCCTTGCAGCTATGCCATTGAGCTTGAATATTTTCACTTGATAGATAAAATTTCCTTTCACACTTCTTGGTAGATGCACTTTTCGCTATCTGGGTCAAACCTTGGACAACATTTGGAAAATTTCAACACTCATCGATGAGGCCACTATGGGGGCTTCATCACATCTATTCTTGGGATGGTCCAACCTTTGGTCACTACACACACTAAATGATGATCCTGCCATGGATTGGAAACAAAAACAATATATTTGGGCCTCTTTTCTCTTGTCCCTTAGCCATTAGTAAGGGGAAATCCTCCATTGCATCGTCCAGTGCTTTGCAATGTGTACAGGTAGTGCAGGGATTTGTGTAGTCTCTCAATAGATTCCATGAATGACCAAAATTAAAACATAATATTGGTCATATTTATTTCCCTCTAATGGGAAGACCCTATCCTCATGCTGAATGTACCTATCCTTATGCTGGTGCAAGATAATCTTGTCTCTAATACTACTATGTGGCCCCCTCACTCCCTTCTATCTCATAAACATGATAGGTGTTTGAGGTTTGATGATTCATCAAGTCTGATGATTGCAAATATCATATAGCATGCCCAAATAATTTATATATGTCACAATAAAGAGATCTCGTCGAGTTCCAATATTTCTGCAACATGGGGCAGTTCGCTCGGGAATGTCCCTAAATTCTTCAAATCTCACACTAGAGGCTTCTACCATGAGCCGAAAAATTTTATGCCCTATTAGTAACATATTATATTATTGTAAAACATTTGCTATGTTGGTATCCATCCCTTCTACAAATTCTACACCATACTTTCTCGTGCTTCGCTTTATTATTGGTGAGGTCCTACAACTCTAATGTCAAGGCAACTAACTCTTACTACACTTGGGCTATTCCAACCCCATTCTCTCCCATCATCATTATAGCTTCTAGCTGCATGGAAACACCCAACACCTCTAGTTGCGAAGTCAATTTTTTTTACTATTGGGCCTTCAGTTTGTCATAATTCTGTTGATGAAACCATCCATTTTCACATTATTCCATTAACCCATTGTCATCATTTTTAACCATCTTCCTTCATAAACACCCCAAATTCATGCATACATGTTTACATGGTTTATTATTATTATTATTATTATTATTTTTAATATTATTAAAGAGAATTATGAATTGTTTTTCTAATGATAGTTTTTCTAGTGTAAGTTTTTACAGTTAGCCAAGTTTTTGCAACTGTCTCCATGGTTGTGGTAGTAGCACCACTCTAGAATGAAATCCAAAATATGGGCATTGTTTCTAGAAGCTCCAATATGGATTGTTATCAGTAAAATTCCACCCAACTCGCACATGTGGACCTCCAAGAAAAGATAAAGGGAAAATTGTAGTAGTTTTGACCAATAAACTTAAAACATGTTTTATGATCAAATGAAATCATGGGTTTTTTCAGCACGAGCCCAATTAAGCTCTTTGTGAGCCATTTTCCTAAATTATTTAACATTTGGGAGATATTTCAGGTTCTTTGGAGACCTATTTTGCTATTGCGTGAGCCAACATTGCCCCCATGCGTCAATAAACGACCAGTCAATCAAACCAAGGTTGGAATGGATTTTGCTTCATCAAATTTGTGGCAACTAGGTGTCCATTTAATTATGATATTTAGCCATATGAATCTCCATGAAGTTACATTGTAAACCATATATAAACACTCCATTGAAACAAATAAGGGAGATTAATTTTCTGAAGCATACAATGAATTGTTAAAACTCTGTTTTACAACTTTTTTAATGAAGAATTTCCTTCAAGATTTGATGTGTATCTATTTTTTCGAGTGAAGCTTTGATACCACCTCTTTGTGGAGGGCCACTGCAAACGGTGAAGGTTCTGCATTTTATGTGTTCATTCTTTCATTTTATCATTTGATGTAGCTTAAGATCTTGCTTTCATTTTTTCAATTGTTGTAGTTGTTTTCATAATTCTACATTGCCATTTCAAGTAGAAATTTACATAGTTTCCCTTTGTCATTAGATGTATATTCATTTCCCTTTCAAATTGTTAAAATTAAAGTGTAATTCATAAACAAAAATAGTTTTTTATAGAATAGTTCCTCAAGCTCATGTGTGATTTATATCAGGAAGCACTGAGAATTTTATTTTCCAGTTTGCAAAGCATGAGTGATTTCTATTCAGTAATGAGTGAATGTTTTTATTTTAGCTTAAGAGGTACTTCTTTTTTAGTTCATGAGTGATTTCTTTCAAAATAAATAGTGATTTACTTATTTTCATTTCCAGAACATTTCATTTAAAAAACATAAAAACATATAAAGTTTCATTTTCTAGAATTTGACTTTATCTTTATACACAAGATTTTTAGAATAATAATTTTTTTAGAGAATAAAAAATAAACTAGTTCATATTTCTTCATAAGATAGAGATAGATTTGCTTCAATTTTTGAAGACTATAAACTTAATTGATTTTTAGAACTTAGCTATAATTTATCAATTTCATTAGGATCGTAAAGAATCAAAACATCCTTAGAAGTATTCTCTACAAATCCAATCATCACACCAATAAATTGAATTAAAATAGGCTTCTAGCACATATAGTGCACTTTCTCTTCACAAGTTTACCAAATCCAGTTGATAATTTATGTATTCAATTTAAGATAATTAAATTTATAAACATTTTGGTGTTGTTGCCAGGGAAGTGTAAATAGGATCCTTTTTATTTTCATTAAAAAAAAAACAAAAAAGAAAACTTTAATCAACTACCAGCCCCACTATATCACGTGGTGCATTAAGAGACATACATACACATGATGAATTCTTATATTTGCAGGTAGAATAAGAGGCGAAAAAGTGTAAAATCCCAAAATGGGAAAATGCAGCAATACATGCAAATATGTAGGAAAATAACACAGTTCGTCTAAAACAAAGCAAGATGCCAATCAAAAGGCTCTTCAAAAGTATTTACAACAGAAAAATAGATGTATAATGAGGCCCATAAGAAGCATAGATAGAAATACAAGACACCAATAGAGGAAAATCCCTCAAAAGAGGTGCAACAACCACATGTAATAACTGAAACTGCCTTGACAGTGTTATTTTATTAGGCTACAATAGTTGTTGATTACATTTCAGATCTAGAGCATATATGTGTTTGAAAATTGAGATCCATAACAGATCCATACACCAGAAAGGCTCCTCTTTCAGATCCCCTTGGGGTTTTCAGCATTACACCAAGTACAAGTAATAGATCTAAGATCCGAGTCAGCAGATTTGCAAAAATATTCAGAAATTCTGAAGTATGCAAGTATTCAGATCAGATCTGATATGACAAGAAATAAATCTTCCTTCAATTGAGCTTCAAAGTGGAGGGCATATCCCCAACACTTGAAAAGAAGCTCTTCCATTGATGTGCCAAAACACCCTGCAACAACACCTACAGGAATAACGTAAATCTGAAAGAAAAACTACACTGTAGGGTTTAGATAATAGTTTTCCACATGCCAAGATTAGGAAATGATGCCCAAGCACTGTAATACTCTCCTCCCAATGGAGTAGAAGCCTTATCCACTGAAGAAGGGCACTAAAATTATCTAGATATGAGTAGATCTAGCCTCCACTTGCTACAGCTTGCAAAGACAACCCAACCCTCAACAGGATCTGCATTGTAGTTGAAAGAAGAAGCTTGGCCTTCAGCCAGATAGTGGACAATGTAGTACAAACTCTCCCAAGTGGCCTCTCAAGGAAAGAAAATGGAATTCCTAAACATGAATACAATGTACTAAACAACACTATTCTCAGCTAAAAAGCCTAAGAATGATATATGTCTAAACAGACAATATATTCAAAAATATGATAATCATCAAAAACCTCTTCATGCTTCCATCCCCTTCCTTATATAGATTAAAAGCTTGTAAACCCTAAACCACCTTCAATGTAATCTTATCTTTCACACATTATATCTCTATCTAGAACTACGTTGTGCCTCATTGATGGCCACTCCTCTAAGACAATGTTGTAGATTTGGTCAAGGTTGACCCGGTCAAAATATCCAACCCCCTTTCACACCTAAGGGTGCTTTCTCACATAACCATGATTTAGCCTTTTTCACATTTGGCCTTTATTTATTCTTTATTAGGAGTTTGATGAACCTCCTTTACACATTTATTATTTAAGAAAAGAAATAAAAACAAAAATGGATATTCCAATTAGCTTAGGACTAATTAGGAGTATTACAGTCCTCCCCTCCAAAATGTTGTTTTTCCTCAAGAAACTCACAAGGACATTGCAAAATCTTCAAATGATTTGTCTCCTCCCAAGAATACAAGTTTTCCTTTGGAGAATAACCCAAATAACTGTCATCATGAAGAAGTGGGAGATACATAGAAGGAATCATATGTTGTCCATTGGCCTTCTAAATACATGAGAGATGATAAATATTGGGTCCTTCAGCCCCCATGAGAAACTCCAATCTCCATGCTATCATCCAAACAAAGTGAGCCATCCTTGGTAGCTCATAGAAATAGTCACAAATCCCCTCCTTATGCAATGTATAGGGGCTTCCTAGCTGCAAATGAGAGGTAATATTGTTCAACTTACGCTACCTCTCCCTCCATTTATGATAGATTTGGATTTGTCAATCCTGGGCTGCAATAATATAGTCCTCATGAAGCCAAAATATACTTGGAACCTCATGATTCCCTTTATTGATTTTAGGGAGTCTCCTTACCGAATCCTCCATGAATATAGTAAATAGAGTGTCATCACCATATATGCTCCAAAAGAAACACAGACTAAGTTTCATATGATATATTGGATGGTGACAATAGTCCCTCCATTGAGACCAACATTGTTCTTCTTCTTGTTGCCTCAAAACATGATACAATAAATGGACACCCAACCACCTTCTTGCTGTCGTAAGCTTCTCCAAAGCTTGAAAATAGTAGAGGATAATAGGTGTTGGATGAATATGATTCAAGAAAAACATTTCTTTCCAAAAATCCTCCCATGTGAGAGGATTCTCCCAAATACATAAGTCAAACATATGGCCCCTTGCATAAGGAACAAAATATATAGTGTAGCAGCCATATAATGTCCCATCCTCCTCTTGAAGCATGAATAAATATGGGAAGTTTCATTCCCCATGGACACATTCAACCAATGTGTCATCCCTCCCATCATGTCCCCAACAAAAATCAGAGCATCGTCATCATCATCATGTGGGATCAAAACCAGTAATGCATAAACAATCAAATGCAATAATGGAGGTGGATCATAGTCCCACAAGTGGAACCAACACAATAGATCTCTTGACTACCTCAGATAGTGATATGGTTGGTGGTTTCCCCACCACTTACTTGTTGTCCAAGTCATCTCACCATGGCTGAAAATGTGAGATATATTTGGTGCCTTAGGAATGCACCCATCATGAAACATAATCTCCCTTTGACCTTCAAGGGAGTGGCCATATTCAGAATTTTTTGTGGCCCAGAGTTGGCCATGAAGTTTGTATGGAATGACACTCCTGTTAGGAGCTATGGCCTGCATATACAGGGTAAGAGAATAAAATTAATAATCAGTAAATCATGAGATACAAGAGCATATTCTTTACCAACATTTCTCCACATACAAATGGAGTGGTGCATAGATCTATCTCTTCTCTTTCCAAAAGAGGAAAGAGGTGACTGAATTGACCCCTCCATAAAGTCATGTATCTTCCCCATCTTCTCATGGAACATTGTTACCGATGAAATAGGTAACCTGACCTCGAAATGGGAACTCTAGCCCAAAAAGACTCAAAAAACATGAAAAAACACCCCAAAAACAAAAAAAGTGCTAAAAACAAAAGTGTTTCTTGAAAAAAAAGATTGAAAAAACACCCTCAAAACAAAACCACTTGACGCTGGAATAACCAAAAAAAAAATCTTGTCATATTTTTGACATTTTTAAAAATAGAAATAACATTTTTGAATTTTTAAAATTCAAACATTAAAAAAAACCTAAAATTTAAGAAAAAAATTAAATTTTAAAAATAAAAACATTTTAAAGCTTAAAATTTAAAAATATATAGGAATAAAAAAATAAAAATAAAAGCAAAATAAAAATAAAAATTCAAACATTAAAAAAAACCTAAAATTTAAGAAAAAAATAAAAAAAAAAATTAAAGATTAAAATTTCAAAAAATATAGAAATTAAAAAATAAAAATATTAAATTAAAAAGAAAAGCAAGTTAAAAAAGAAAGAAATTATAAAAAATAAAATATAGAAATTAAATTTAAAAAATAAAAAGAAAATGTTAATTAAATTTAAAAAAAAAAAAATTTAAAGAAATATATTAAATTTTAATAAATTTAAATTAATTAAAAAAAAAAAAAAAAACAAAACGTTATTGAAATTAAAATTAAAAGAATGAAAAATTAATTAAAAATAAAAAATGAAAAAAATACAATAAAAATATTAAATTTAAAGAAATATATATTAAAAAAACAAATAGATTTTAAAAAATATATTAAATTTAAATTAAAAATATATATATATATATATATATATATGAACTTAAATTAAATGTATATATATATATATATATATATATATATATATATATATATTTTTTTTTTTTTTTTTTTAATTTAAGTTCATATATATATATATATATATATATTTTATTTTATTAAATTAAAAAAATGTTAATATTAAAATAACAAATTAAATTAAAAAAAAAATATTAAATTTTAATAAATAAATGAATAAACAAATAAATTTTGAAATAAAATTTAGAATTTAAAAATAAACAAAAAAAAAAAGAAAAAAAACATTGTTAAAATAAAAAGTTAAAAAACTTTAAAAATCAATTAAAATTGAAAAATTGAAAAAAAATAAATTAAAAAAATATATTAAATAAAAAATAAAATAAAAAACAAATTAATTTGAAAAGATTAAGTTTAACTTTAAAAAAAGATCTAATTTTAAATACACAATTTTAATTGAAATAAAAAAAATATAAAAATTTTATGTAATTAAAAAAAATAAAAAATAAAAAAAATAATATTAAATTCAAATAAAAAAAGAAAAAATACAAAATTTAATAAAAATTATTAACAAAATTTAGAAAAAAAAATTAAAAGCAAAAAATAATAAAATTAAAAAATAAAATTAAATTAAATTAAAATTAAAATAAAAAGAACAAAAAAAATTAAAATAAATTAAATTTCAAATATAAAAATTAAATTAAAAAAAATAATTTTAAATTTTTTGAATTAAAAAAAAATCAAATTAAAAAAAAAAATATTAAAAAAAAGAAAAGAAAAATTGATCGTGGTGGCGTCACCAATCGGCCTCCCGCCCAGGTGATGGCGGAGGCCGACCGCTAGGCGGGAGGCCAATTCTGAGAATCGCCCTCCCGCAGTAGGAGGCCGATTCCAGGAATCGCCCTGAGGCCAATTCCGGGAATCGCCCTCCCAAGGCGAGAAGCCGAGGCGATTCCCTGAATTGGCCTCCTGCGGCGGGAGGGCAATTCTCGGAATTGGCCTCATGGCGATTCCCAAAATCGGCCTCCCGCGGTGGGAGGGTGATTCTCGGAATCGGCCTGAGGACGATTCCAGGAATCGCCCTCCCACAGCGAGAAGCCGAGGCGATTCCCTGAATTGGCCTCCCGCGGCGGGAGGGCAATTCTCGAAATTGGCCTCATGGCGATTCCCGGAATCGGCCTCCCGCGGTGGGAGGGTGATTCTTGGAATTGGCCTGAGGGCAATTCCTGGAATCGGCCTCCCGCTGCGATTCCTGGAATCGGCCTGAGGGCGATTCCCGTAATCAGCCTCTCACCGCGAGAGGGCGATTCTCGAAATCGACCTCTCGCGGCGGGAGAGCGATTCTCGGAATCGGCCTGAGGGCGATTCCCGAAATCAGTCTCTCGGAATCGACCTCCCGCGGGGGGAGGGCAATTCCCGAAATCGGCCTCTCACCGAGGGAGGGCGATTCCCGGAATCGACCTCCCGCCGCGGGAGGTCGATTCCCAAAATCGGCCTCCCGCCTCAAGAGGGCCATTCCCGAAATCGGCCTCCCGCCGTGGGAGGGCGATTCCAGAAATCGGCCTCCCGCCCAAGTGGTCGCGGAGGCCGGCCGCTGGGCGGGCGGGGGGTTGCATGCAGCCTCCCCGCCCACCCAGCAGCTGGCCTTCGCCGCCACCTAGGCGGGAGGCCAACTGGCGGTGCCACCACGATCAAAAATTATTATTTTTTTTTTAATTTTTAATATTTTTTTTTAATTTGATTTTTTTTTTAAATTCAAAAAATTTAAAATTATTTTTTTTTAATTCAATTTTTTTTTTAATTTAATATTTTAGATTAATTATTTTTTAAAATTTAAAATTTATTAATTAAATTTATTAAATTTTAATTTAATTTAATTTAATTTTTTTTAATCTTTTAGTTTATTTGGTTTTTCATTTTTAAAATTTATAAATTGTTTCATTTAAAAAAAACAGTAAACTTATGGATATTTGTTTTTTAATTATTTGCACGTGGTTTTTTTCATTTTTTTTTTTTTAATGATAGTTTTTTTTATTATAATTTTATTTTTCAATTTTCAATTTTTTTTTTTAAATTTGTTTTTTTGTTAATTTTAAAATTTGTATTTTTTGTTTTCTTATTATTATTATTATTTTAATTTAAATTTTTAAATTTAATTTTTTCTTTTTTGTATTTTATTTTTTTTATCTAAATTTTTATTTTGTAATTTAACTTATTTTTAAATTTTCTATTTTTTTTTTTAATTATATGGATTTTTTTAATAACTTGGAAAAAAATGTTTTTGATGCTTTTTTTCTTTAAATTATGTGTTTTTTTTTCAAATTTTGTCATTTCTTTTGGTATAATTTTCCAATATTTTTGTTTTTGTTTTTTTATTTTATTTTTTGTTTAAATTTTTTATTTTTACGAGTTAATTTTGTTTTTTTATTGTTTTTATATATATATTTTTTATCTAAGTTTTGTGTTTTATTACCAACATGAAAATCACCACTCTAAAAAAAAAGGTCGATGCTGCATCAATACGTTTCAAAATTAGCATGAAAATCACCGCTCAAAAAAAAAAGTTGATGCTGCATCAATATGTTCAAAATTAGCATGAAAATCACTAACATTTTAAAACAAATATTTATACTTCATAAATAAAAATATTAGAGTGTCAAAAATGTGCTCAAAAAAAAAAAGGTGATTCTGCATCACCACTTTTCAAAATCAGGTGCTTTTTATGCTACTAAAAAAAAGTAGGTAACAATGCGGTTACCTATTTCATTGGTAACAGTGTTATGGTTCATGCATCGATGAAAATGCTGATATAAATCTTCTTCAAATCCTTCCCACATGAATCCATTCAAGATAATATGGTGTGTTCTAATGAAATCAGTGGGAGTAGAAAGAAAGGTCTCATAAGCTGCATATAGTAGTTTATCTTTGAGTTTTGATTCTTTAGTCAAATATATCTGATAATGAAATTAAATGACTCCATCAACCTCTCTATACCTCCTATCTTCCATTTTCCCATCAAGGACCTTACATGTGAAGAGGTTCTTGGAATATTCTACCAAGGGTTGGGACTCCCAATATGGATCTAGGCTTCCCAAAAATGATAGCGTTGTTGAATTCTAAAATGAAGTAGTTATCACATCATCATTCTTCTCTTTGACATGCTTAATGCCAAAGTCACATGTTGTAGTATTGTAGCTCCATCTTTGTTGCCTCCCTTGCAACTAATCTTGCTCAAGACAAGATTGAAGTTCATGGAAGTCACCCTCTTTTTGAAAGGTCTGTTTCTTCCAAAACTTCCATAGTTTGGCCCATGCATACAAGAGTGTTGGTACCCTCTTGTCAAATTCAAAAATCTTCCTCATGTGTGGGACTATCATTTGCTTCTCCAGGGCTATGGAGTGGCCTTTTGACATCATGCTCATGTCATCATATATTTCTGAATCCTTCTTTTCTAAAGGAAGTAGGTGAGAGGAAGATAGCTAAGTCAATTTTAGAAGTTTGCTCATCTCTCCTTGGAACCTATCAAAGGTTCTCAGTGCTGTGGTAGCTCCTCTTGAGGCTCCTTCTTTAGAAAAATATGTCATTGCTGCAGCAAGTTGAGAGAACACTGTATTCATCTTCTCATCAGGGGGTCTCCCTAGTGCAATGCCTCCATGCAAAGAGACATCAAAATCTGAAGTAGACTGTATAAATGAGTGGACGGATTTGTTCCTCTCTTTGCTACATAAATCAGTCTCCTCCTTCTGAATATAAACCCCTTAAAATAAAAAAGGGTGCATGCTCCTCATCATTGGATGTCGATCCATCCTCTCTCCTCCTTGGATCAAGGTGTTACTTCCCTATAATATTATCACATGATGCTTCTTGTGAACCAATTGCAAAGATGAAAAATCTCCTT
Source organism: Pinus albicaulis (assembly GCA_034641835.2). Lineage (NCBI taxonomy): Eukaryota > Viridiplantae > Streptophyta > Pinopsida > Pinales > Pinaceae > Pinus > Pinus albicaulis. Next base: position 1,506,938,600 of record CM076570.1, on the reverse strand, counting down.
CCCTTGAAGCAATAACCTCATGTCCATCCCCATGTGGTGATGGTTTTTCTTTTGAAGTTACATCGCTGTTACTACCCTCTTGCTCTTTCTCCTCATCAATATTTAAGAATACCTCATTATCAATGAGAGACCTTAGATCTTGGTCTTCCTTTGAAAGAGGAATATCCACAACTTCCCTTTGAGAAGCAATCTCTTCATGCAATGGGGATATTTCCCTTGGCAAGGTATCACACATATTTTTATCCCGTTCAATAGAAATCTAAAGTGGAGTTGGCATAATAGATCTTTCCAAGTCATGCAAGGGTTTTGCATGCTCATGATTTTCTAGATCAATAAAATATGTTTCAGTTTTTTTTACATCAAATCTCTTCACTAATCTCCTAGTGAATCTTGCATAAGTAGATATATTTTCATTCTTCAATGAAAAGGATTCAAATAACCACCAAGCATAAGATTTACCTTTAAGATACAGTGTTTCTACTTTAAGGGATTCCTTTTCTGAAACTTGATGTAGATCTAAATATGAGTCTAGTTGATCTATCCATTCTTTGGTTGTGCATGTGGAGGATCCATCAAAATTTGGTGGAAAGAATCTACCTCTTCTCCTTCTATTGTTTTTTCTGGATCTCCTTCCCTCCTTGAGCTGGAAGAACTCTTGGAAACTTAAGTGCTCCTTAATTCTCCAAGATTGAGTTTCATACTCCTAAAGATAATCACTCAAAGTCTCCTCCTTTGGTGCATCTTCTTCCTTCATCTCTCTTGCAGTAAATGTGGGCATGGAATAATGTTGTAGATCTGATTGTGTAGCCGATTGCTTGCACACATAAGATGAAAAATTGGGGCTTTCTTCATGTAAATATATTCTTGAGGGACCTCATGTATTTCCCTCTTCATTTCTTTGATTTCTCTTTAAAGCACATTCATAGTTTGGAACAGAGTTTTTTAGAACACTTTCCCTTTCATTCTTCTAGATAAAGGGGTTTTACCCTTGTCTTCTTTTTCTTCAGTGTAATCAAACTTCTTCTATCTTCCATTTCCTTGAAAAGACATATTGGCTTCTTTAGAAAGCATGGGATGTGCGAAGATGATGCTCTGATACCACTGTAATTTCCAAAAATGGGAGAATGCAGCAATACATGCAGATATGCAGGAAAATAATGTAGTTCATCTAAAGAAAGGTAGGAGGCCAATTAAAAGGCTCCTAAGAAGTATTTACATCAGAAAAATAGATTTATAATGAGGCCCATAAGAAGCATTGCGAGAAATACAAGACACCAATAGAGTAAAATCCCCCAAAAGAGGTGCAACAACCACATGTATTGACTGAAAATGCCTTGAAAACGTTATTTTATTAGGTAGCAATAGATTTTGATTACATTTTCGATCTAGATAAGATATGTGTATGAAAAGTCATATCCATAACATATTCATACACTAGAAAGGCTCCTCTTTCAGATCCCCCCGGGGTTTTCAGCATTATATCAATTACAAGTAGTAGATCTAAGATCTAAGTCTACAGATCTTCATAAATATTCATAAATTCTGAAGTATGCAAATATTCATATCAGATCTGATATGACAAGAAATAGATCTTCCTTCAATGGATCTTCAAAGTGGAGGGAAGATACCCAACAGTTGAAAAGCAACTCTCCAACTGATGTGCCAAAACACCCTGCAACAACACCTACAGGATTAACATAGATCTGGAAGGAAAACTGCATTGCAGGGTTTACATAATAGTTCGCCACATGCCAAGATTAGAAAATTATGCCCAAGCACTCCAATACACTCCTCCCAATGGAGTAGAAGGCTCCTTCACTAAAAAAGGGCACTGAAATGATATAGATCTGAGTAGATCTAGTCTCCACTTGCTGCAGTTTGCAAAGACAACCCAACCCTCAATAGGATCAACGTTGTAGTTGAAAGAAGAAGCTTGGCCTTCAGCCAGATAATGGACAATGCAGTAAAAAATCTCCCAAGAGGCCTATTAAGGAAAGAGAATGGAATTCCTAAATAGGAATACCATGTGTTAAACAACACTATTATCATCTAAACATCCAGAGAATGATATATGTATAAAAAGACAATATATTCAGAAGTATGATAATCATCAACAACCTCTTCACGCTGCCATCCCCTTCCTTATATAGATTAAGAGCTTGTAAACCCTAAACCACCTTCAATGAAATCTTCTCTTTCACACATTCCATCTCCATCTACAACTGCGTTGTGCCTCATTGATGGCCACTCCAAGACAGTGTTGTATATTTGGTCAAGATTGACCCTGTCAAAATATCCAACCCCCTTTCACACCTAAGGGTGCTTGCTCACATAGCCATGATTTAGCCTTTTTCACATTTTGCCTTGATTTATTGTTTATTAGGAGTTTGATGAACCTCATTTACACATTTATTATTTAAGCAAAGAAAGAAAAAAAATGGATATTCCAATTAGCTTAGGACTAATTAGGAATATTACACAAAGGAGTTTGAACAAATGGGTGGAGATGATGGCAATGAGGAAGATCCTTTTGGATTTCCCATTCAAGAAACTGATACCAACATTAAAATGAAAAGAATCCCTCCATCTATACTTCCTAACTTCAAAGGTGTGAAATCATAAGACCCAGAAACCTTTCTTTTTGAATTTGAAATAATTTGTGGACATTATGGCTACTCATTACAGATTCAAAAATTGAATCTGTTTTCGACAACATTGAAGGATAGAGCTCTTAAATGGTTCGTGAATTTAGGAACAAATTCTATAAGGACATGGGATGATATGAAAAGAGTATTTTTGGAAAAATATAAATATTATTGCATACACCATGACCTTAGAAATGAAGTCTTTAAGATGAACCAAAAAGAGGATGAAAGCCTAGAATATTTTTTGGATAGATTTACTTATCATGTCAAAAGATATAAATTGCATGATTTAAGATTAGACACATTAAAAACTATCCTATTAAAATCTGTAAGGGATGAATGGATTGATCTTCTTAAACTGATGGGAAAAGGAGATGTATCTCAATTGTCATTTCAAGATATTTGTGAATTGTGAAAGAACATATCACAAGGAAAAGCAAAGTATGGAAAATCCCCTCAAGATATAGTTATGGCAAGAGTAAATAATTCGGCATCAAGTTTGGTAAGTCAAACTGAATTTAACAATTTTCTAGACATTCTTGGTAATTTAAATGAACAAATTGATATGATAAGAATGCAAACTCAACAAAAAATTGAGAATTATTCTTCATTTATATTTTTCAATAAATGTAGAAAGAAAAATTATTTGCATGAATGTCCACTTGATAACATTAAAAGATGTGAAATATGTGCAGGATCACATACTACTAAAGATTTCCCATCATTACCAGGGTGAAAGGAAGTTTACGAAGGAGAAATTCAAACACTAGAAGTCATGTTATGCAGTTCCAGGAAGACCGTGGAAGCCTCATCAACCTAGAATGATGCAAGATCTTAATTCTTAATTTCAAGGTTATGCACAACAATCCCAAAGTAATTGGAAAACACCCTTGCCTTGGCAACCTTGGCCATATCAATCCCAACCTCAAAACCAATTTTGACAACAAGGTTGGTAAGGGCCTTATAGAAGAAATCCACTATATCCTCAATCTTTTCTCACTATCCTCAACACCATCATCAATGTTATCCATACCTTTCACCTCCACCACAACATCAATATTACCCTCGGTTGACCTCAATTGAACCTTTCCCATTACCACCCACACAAGCACACCAAAGATCCATTCCCACTCCACTACCTACACAACCATTTCATATCCCTAATAATAAAACACCTCAGTCCACTTAAAATGTTGAGGTATTTCAAAATGATTCTCCATCTTCCATTGAAGAACAACAACCAAAAGAAGAAGATTTAGATAGGGTCCAAGAATAGTGTATGCCAGTTGATAAAGAGCAGTTGTTGGAACTTGAGATTGAAAATTTTCCTGTATCCTTATCACCATATTATATGAATGGAGATCACATCTTTGAAGACTTGCATGTCATGATAGAAGGAAGCCAAGGAATACAAGATTACTTTGAATCTTGGTTCAATACATTCATCATATCCCAACACTCCATTCTTCAATATCTTCTGACATCATCTCAATCAAGGAAATTGGTCTCTCATATACTGGTACATATCAAAGAGTATATTTCAAACATGCATATGAGTTTCTATATCATTTTTTTACACACATGATTATATTGGAAGTATTCATATACTTGAAATAGATTTATTTTTCAATTAGAGTAGGACATGTAAAATAAAATAAAATAAAATAAAAAAGTGAAAAATAAGTCCTATTGTGAAAACCAGCTTATTGGCGAAATTGGACATGAGCTTTGCTTCCAAGAAACTGGCGAGAAATTTTCATAATATTTTTTTCAATTTTATGATGGTTTCAATCTTTTATTATGGTTCTTCAAATAATTTTTGGTTCTATGCTCGAGTTACCTGATATGGGATTCCTTAAGGCCCACCTTCCAACAAATCTTGTCCCGTTGACCTGAACACCTTATCTTGGATCAAGATCAGAGATTATTTGGAGTTCTTTTGAACTTTCATACATCAATGGAATGCCTCCTCGTTGATAAAAATGGGAATACAACATTGTCTCTTGATTTTCAGATCTTGCAGGCGACTCGACTTCAACACATTCATTCGTACCTTTCAAGATGAATGTGGGTACCTTGATAGACATTTACATTATCAACAAGCTGTATCACATTGGTTAAATATTTTCATCATTGATCGGTAATGCAATGATTTCTTTCCATGCTCAGCTTCGACAGATTCATTCACAAGATGGGAATCGTACCATGAATTTTGGCCTCGATGAAGACTAATGGTTCTATGGAATCATCAACAACTTGCAACAATCCATTTTATTGGTTTCCTGTAGCAATGTGTTCCTATTTTTGTCATTCAACAACAACATGATGGCACCATTGCACTTTTTCATTCATTTCATTTTAAAGAAAGACAATAAATTTGGACCCATTTCAGTCAATATGCACTATTTTCATGGTTTCTACTTCAAAATGCAATACACAATCCAAATCAACAGTTAAAACTCAGAGAAAACAATTTTTTTCAAAAATTGGCATTTTTTGCAACAACTGCAGAAACTTGCAGTTTCCGCAGCTATTGCTGTAACAACTTGTTTTTGTTGAAGCAACCTATTCTAGAGGCAGTTTTGGCACAAATATTTTAAGAGATTGGAGCAGAAATAAAAAATTCTCAGCTTCTAGGTTTTCTTATAATATAGTAAATTGAGTAAGACGCGGGTAAAATATAAAAAAAAGTGCAATTTTCTAGGGCTTTTCAACGGGTTTTTAAGGCGGATTTTCATTTTTCACCATTGTGGCCAAATTAGGCTAGATTTTGGTATTTTTCACAATAATGCCTTTTCTTCATCAAAATAGGATTCTTAAGGCATGTGGTGGTAGAAAAGGTAAAAATACACGATTTCCCTTTTGAATCACTCAATTTGGTCGTAAAATGAGTTATTGGCATATGTTTTTGTTGCAACATTGGGTAGCGTGAGGGGTGAAACATGGCAGAAATGTATTTGGTCATAAATTGCAAATTGTGCATCTATTGGGCCTGAAATTTTTATGGTAAATGCATTGAGGTAGGGTATATGAGCACAAAAAATTAAGAAAATTCCAGTGAGTATGTTTCAATAAATTGGCCACTTTCACCTACATCCATTATCATTTTTCTCAATATCCGTGCACCCATTAGCTGAGATATTTTTTGGGAAGATGCATAATACTAACAGTAACAACATCAGAAAATTTCAGGAGAATATAATTTACCATTTGAGAGAAATTGGAAAAAAAAATCTACTAAATGTAAAAGATATATTTTGTCTGGCAAGGTCAAAGTGGCGGTAAATGCATCATGGAGCAGAGTACCTAAGCCAAATCAACACCAAATCAGGCATCAGATCGTGTTCTCTTCTCCAATTACAAAAGGTAAACTTGAGTTAAAACTAGCCTTAAGCTTTTTAATTTATTAAAAATTATAGAAATTTTGGTGAAAAACTATTGTAAACATGTAGTTCCAATTTTTCTCCCATTATGTTTTTTCATACCTTTTAACAACCAATCCCACAAGTTATGAATGATTCTTTATCAACAAAGTCTTTCCACCCATTCAAACATCTCATTGTTTTCCATGGTCATATTGTTGTGCTTCTATGCTTTGACCACTCTCTTGTTAAAATTTCTCTTCTTGTTAATCCATGCTTTCCTTGATGGTCCATCAACATGATGTTCTAGATTAAAAGAACTATTTTACAAATAGAAAAACATGACTTCATGGTACATGTTTGTAGCACATGATCAAGAAGTACATGGAGAACTTTAATTATGTGTCATATTTCTCATATTCATATTTTTAATGGAAGCCAAGATATGATGAGTACAAAGCCACAAGAAGACGATTGCAACAAGGCTTTGTTCAAACACCCTTGATATCACTTGGAAGCATATTTTAGCCTTTGATAAGTTTTATAACCCTCAACAACAACTCTTATTTTGTGTTCTGTGCAACTCATCTTGTCAAAAGCTTCACATTTGGAAATCTTCTGCATTCATTAGTTTGTGAGTTCTTGAAGAAACTATTTGAGAACATTGTTGAAATATGATTGGATGCTATGAATGGATGATAAGAAGACAACCATTGAGGGTTGCAATCTATGATCATTTCCAACAATACTAATGGGATTAACTTCACAAGGATGGAAAGAAAATTCTATAGATGGAGTAAAAGTCTTGATGTGTTCTTCACAATATGGTATTATAACAAGGCTTGAAAAATTTAGGCACAATTAAAATAGTGACAAGTACTTGGATATGCTACTGTGTGGGAATCATTTCTTTTCACACAAGTTGTATATAATAAATACTGAAGGGTTGTTTTTATTTAGAAAACAAGAAATCGACAAGTATCACTTCTACCTATATAGCATGCATGAGCAGCCTTGTATGTGAAGGCTTCAAGTTGTTTGACTTTAAAAGGAGGATGGGTAACTCTTCTTTCTTACTCTAATGAAATAACAAGAAAGTATAGAAACAAGGAGTTATGCTACTAGAATAGTAATGTTGAAAAACAAAGAGATAAAAGTGCAGCTTATTGAGATAGAGGGTCAATATTTCTCTGTTGGAGCTTTGGTCAAGGATTTAATTGAAATGGCAGAATAAAGGAACCTAAGGAAATAGCTGGATTATTAAACTTTGCAATGCTTAGTTTGCATGAGGAAATGAAAAATATCTAGTGTGGGAGAATGTTGGGCCTTCAATTTTTCATAATTTTGTTGATGAAACCATCCATTTTCGCATCACTCCATTCACCCATTGTCATCATTTTTAACTACATTCCTTCATAAATGTACCAAATTCCCATATACATGTTTACATGGTTTATTAATATTATTTATATTATTTTTAATAAATTAAAGAGAATTATGCATGGTTTTACTAATGATAGTTTTTCTAGTGCAAGTTTTTACAGTTATCCAAGTTTCCACAACTGTCTCCATGGTTGTGGTAGTAGCACCACTCTAGAGTGAAATACGATACATGGAAATTGTTTCTAGAAGCTCCAATATGGATTTTTTTTGTTGGTAAAACTCCACCCATCTCGCACATGTGGACCTCCACACAAAGATGAAGGGAAAATCACAACAATTTTGACTAGTCAAATTAAAACACATTTTATGAGGAAAAAAAAGAATCTCGCAAAAAAAAACATAGGTTTTGTTCAAGACGGTCCCAGTTAAGTTCCCAAGGATAATGTTCCCTGAATTCGTTACCATTTGGGAAATATTTCAGGTTCTTTGGAGCCCTATATTGTAGCGGTGTGAGAAAACATTGTGCCCATGTGTCAACAAACACTGAGTCAAGAAAACAGAGGTTGGAATAGACTGTGCTTCATCAAATTCATGGAAACTAGGTTTCCATTCAGTTCTAATATTTATCCATATGAATCACCATGAAGTTACATTGTAACCGCTATATAAACACTCCATTGAAACAAAGAAGGGAGATTAATTTTATGAAGCATACAATAAATTGTTAAAACTTTGTTTTACACATTTTTTAATGAAGAAGTGCCTTGAATATTTGATGCATAACTAATTGTTCACGTGAAGGTTTCATACCACCTATTTGTGGAGGGCCTTGATCTAAAAATGGTCTCGATAACTTGTATGTATTTCAGGAACCTACCACTCAGTTTAAATTAAAATGATCTAGCTTGTGCTTGACAATTTTGCGGAATTATTTACTTGAAAGTGGTGTAAGAATTTTTATTGTTTATGTGTCTTAAATTCATTTGTTCTTGCTGTAATTTAACATGTATGACAGAAAAATAATGCAGAAAATAATCATTCAAACACAACAACAATTTTAATCTAGGAGTTCACCTGAAATCTCGTGGCCTATGTCTCCTTTGAGCTTTGTCATCATGACTCAGCTCTTTGGGATTATGGTAAATTTTTTACAAAGTAAATAATTAATTCAAATGAATTAAACAATGATCCAAAGGACTGAAAATACCATTTAAATCCCTCTAATGGCTGTCCAAATTCTGCAAATAGCTTTAGGCTCTTGTTGACACGATTCCTTTTGTTGGTGCACTAAGCTACTTTGAGCTTCTAAATGGCACAAAAGCCATCAGAATTATGTTTATATCACTGAAACCACTCCTTATGTATCCAAAAATGATCAGACACAAAAAACCAACTGGTAAATTGCTCAAATTGAGCACTGCACTGCCCAAATAGGCTATCCTCCACGGTTTGCCCAGGGCTGCCCATAACTTCACATCAGATTTTAGAGCTCTATAAGTTCTAAAAATGTTTTGAAACCACTTCCATTGGTTCCAAAATGACTAAAATAGTCAATATAGATTTTTTTTTTCATCAAAAATAGCCTCTGGATGCTCTGGTTTTTCCTCAATCACCTATCGACACCCCCTGGCACTAGGCCGAGGAAAACCTCTCTACTGCGTTTTTGACCTCTAAAAGTATTTAACACTTGATGAAACCTCTTTATATAGATTCAGAATGATGTTTTCAGTCAAGAATGACCAATTTTTCACTACAAATGGTCTCAAACAACTCTTTCTAAGCCCTGCACTGTTGCTGGCAAAAGTTGGCACTAATGACCCCTGGAACTTTATTGAAGCTTTTCAGCCTTCAAAAATTCCCTAAATGTTCTGAAAACCATTTCATCAGATTCAAAACATCTGAAATATCCAATTTTAACTATTTTAACTCTGAAAAAGGACTCTAACTCCCATGCTTAGGCCTCAAACTGAATTTGTCTCATGGTGGCCCTGATGGCTCCTTCATCTTCCTTGAAGCAAAAGCTACTGAATATCACCTCCATTCGACCTGAAACATGTCCCAAAGTTTTAATAAGGTTGAAAATACCCAAAATTTACTAAAATTTCATCCAATTTGGTTCAATAATGAGATATTTATGACCAAAACAACGTTGCCCCAATTTCCTCCACTAAATGTGGGGCAACTGCCAGTTAACTCCACTAAAAGTGGAAGTCTGCCTAAATTTGGGAGTGCCTCTAGAATATCCACCATATTAAACTCCACTTAACTGAAGCTTAATTAAATATTAAACCTAAGATTAGGCTCCTTAACCACTCTTAACATTAAGCTCCCACACTAGTCATATGATGAGATTCCATGGGAGGAGGGTTGGCCCCTCCGTTCTTTGATGGACCCACTCGACATTCAAAGTGCAATAACTTCTTCATATGGTGTCTATTTTTCAAACTGTTTATGGCGCTAGAATTAGGAAGACGAGACCTATGCAACCATGCTAGTTTCAACCCAATCCTGCAACTTTTAATTTTGAGCTAATCCTTAGGTCCTTGATCCAATTCTGATCACACCTCCCAAATGAGAAGCTTTCGGACCCCAAAAGCTGTCTTGGACTACTGAAACTGATTTTTACAAAAAATGAGAGTACTTCACCCTCTTCTCTTCAGCCTCCAAACACTTTCTTTGCATGGCTAGTGACTTTGAAACACAATTAGAAAGCAATTCACACTTCCCTTCCTTGATGCGCTTATCCTCCTGTCAAGAGCTGCCTTTCTTGCACTCACTCAGAAAATTTCTGGCGAGAAATTTGTAGAAGGTAGCTGAATATTAGTGCCTTGATCAATTATCCAAGGTTGTTCGAACATAAGTGGTGGAACATGCGACATCAACAACAAGTCGTCATAAAGTGTGCTATACAATTGACACAAAATCAATGTAAAATGTGTGCAACACAATCGAAACAAGTCGACAAACATGTGTGACACAGTTGACACAAGTCGATAAAAAACATGATGCATCTTCACAAACACATTTTCATGTATCAATGTACAATGAACCTATTTACAGTTCGCTATTTACACATACAACTTCCATGCACATGTACACCTTCAACTCTTCCTTTCAAGTACCAACAAGTACATAATCCCATAAACATGTGGGTGCCTAAAGAGATAAAATAAAAGATATTGCTGCAATATAAGTTAGTATCATACTCATCTCTTACACCTCCATGGTGAAATTTTGTAACAACAAATAAATTCCTTCAATTGAACCACATTTATATGAAATCTTGCATCAAAATTTTCAACAAAAATACATTCATACAACCAAAATGTGCATATGTACAAAGGAGTATTTCTTACTGTGTTAAGAAGTCCATCCACTTCTTACCAAGCCACCTCCATGGTGAATTTTTCTGCTACAACACTTCTTCATGTGAATCTTCCATTTTCACATCGATAATGGAATCCATAGTTCCACTTGTGCCAATATTTTTGTCCTCTTGTTGCATGTGCTTTGGACGACTAGTTAGATGAAAAGTCCAACAATGAGAGACATCATGTCCCTTATTTTGGAAATATGTGCAAAACTTATGCACCTTCTTTGAAAGTTGTCTTTTCCTCATCTGCTTCCTGTATGCTTTCTTCCTCACCCAACATCTCGAAACAACATGGTTAAATCCACCACAATATGTACAAAAAATCTTTCTTCCATTTAAGCATGCAAAATTATCATGCCTTGCAGAAACACAATCAAATTGATCATGAGAAGATTTATACCTCTTGTACTACTTTGAATGTTCATCCTTTTTACCTTCTTGAGGAGATAAACAAGTAGAGGCTACAACTTTCCCTTGCAGACTAAGATCACCGTTTTTTTCTTGAAAACTGTCTAAATTTGCATGCTCACCATAAGCTGCATGTATTCCATCTTCTTACTGCAACAAAGGCCTTAAGCAATGGCAATCATATTTGAAATTATTTTGACATATTTGCATCTTAGAACTTGGAATAAAATTTCTCTTTGAAATAACCTCACATGCCTTCATGGCTTTGGAGTCTTTGCCATTAAATTGCACATAACCAAGACCAAGATTCTTGGGTCGTTCCTCAAATGAAATAGGATCAACCATGCCTTGTGCATGCTTACCTAATCCCTTCCCTTCATAGCCCATTTTAATCATTAATTTGGACCATATTACCCTTGTATGTTTTTTGAAAGAACCAACACATCTTTCTAAGGAGGAAACTGAAGACAAGTTAGAATGGATTATCTCTTCCTCACGCATTTTCTTGGTTAAAGCCTCTTGAGCTTGATGGAGTTGCCTCTCCATATCATGTAATATTTGAAGAATTTCTTCCTTCTCTTCCTTCATGGAAAAAAAATGTTCACGAAGTTCAGTGCTTTCTTGTTTATCCTCAAATAAAATCTGCACCATGTCCTTCAATATAATAAAGTCGTGCTTCATATCATCATCGAAGAATCTTGTGAAGGAGGAAACTTCACTTGTAGAAGTTGTCACTATGATGTCAATGAATAAAAGGAACTTTAGCAAAGTTCTTAGAGATTTCAAAACAAATGAAAAATATTTTGAACCAAATGGTTGTAGAGACAAACTCTTATTCAAGCAGCCAAACAAAAAACAAGCTCCAAGAGGTTCTTAACAAACAATCGTCAAGAGGGTTTGTTCCAAAAGTGACCTTGAGGTCCCTTGGGGTAAGTAATATTCCTTAATGCCTTTTATTCCTTTTTTTTCCTCTCCAGGACTTAGCTAATCAGTATCTATCCCCAAATCTCAAGCAAACTCAAACAACAATCAGTTTTCAAACAGTAAAACAATCAATCTTTTACACTGTTTAAACACCTTTCAAGCTATACAATCAAGAAACCAAGTGCTCTGTCAAGCAAGAAACTATGATCTGATACCAACCTGATCTGAAAATGGTCTGGATAACTTGTATGTATTTCAAGAACCTGCCACTTAGTTTAAATTAAAATGATCTAGCTTGTGCTTGACAATTTTACATAATTATTTACTTGAAAGTGGTGTAAGAATTTTTGATGTTTATGTGTCTTAAATTCATTTTTTCATGTTGTAATTAAAAATGTACGACAACAACATAATGCATCAAATAATAATTCAAACACAACAACAATTTTAATCTAGGAGTTCACCCGAAATATCGTGGGCTACGTCTCCTTTGAGCTTTCTCATCATGACTCACCTCTTTAGGATTATGGTAATTTTTTTACAAGCAAAAAATTAATTCCAATGAATAAAAAAATGATACAAAGGACTGAAAATCCCATTTAAATCCCTCTAATGGCTGTCCAAATTCTGCAAACAGCTTTAGGCTCTTGTTGACACGATTCCTTCTGTTGATGCACTAAGCTACTTTGAGCTTCTAAATGGCACAAAATCCCTTAGAATTATGTTTCTGTCATTGAAACCACTCCTGTTGTATCCATAAATGATCAAACACCAAATACCAACTGACAAATTTCTCAAATTGAGCACTGCACTCCCCAAATAGGTTATCCTCCACGGTTTTCCCAGGGCTGCCCAGAACTTCACATCAGCTTTTCAAGCTCTAGAAGTTCTAAAAATGTTTTGAAACCACTTCAATTGGTTCCAAAAATACTGAAATAGTCAATATAGAGTTTTCTTTCATCAAAAATAGCCTTCGGCTACTCCGGTTTCACCTCAATCACCTATCGGCACCCCCTGGCACTAGTGTCAATGAAAACTTCTCTGCTAAGTTTTAGACCTCTAAAAGTATTTAAAACTTGATAAAGCCTCTTTAAATAAATTCAAAATTGTGTTTCCAGTCAATAATTACCACTGGTTCACTGCAAATGGTCTCAAACAACTCTTTATAAGCCCTGCACTGTTGTTGGCAAAAGCTGGCACTAATGACCCCTGGAACTTTACTGAAGCTTTTTGGCCTTCAAACGTTCCCTAGAGACTCTGAAAACCATTTCATCAGATTCAAAACATTTGAAATATTGAATTTATACTATTGGAACTCTAAAAAGGGACTCTAACTCCCCTGGTTAGGCCTCAAACTGAATTTGTCTCATGGTGGCCCTAATGACTCCTTCATCTTCCCTAAAGCAAAAGCTGCTGAATATCACCTCCATTCGACCTGAAACCTATCCCAAAGTATTACAAAGGTGAAAGAGGCCAAAACTTGACTAAATATTCATACAATTTGGTTCAATAATGAGAGAGTTATGAACAGAACAACTTTGCCCCAATTTCCTCCACTAAATGTGGGGCAACTGCTAGTTAACTCCACTAAAAGTGGAAGTTCGCCTAAATTTGGGAGCACCTCCAGAATCTCTGCCATATTAAACTCCACTTAAGTGAATATTAATTAAATATTAAACCTAATATTAGGCTCCTTAAAATCTCTTAACATTAAGCTCCCACACTGGTCATATGATGAGGTTCTATGGGAGGAGTGTTGGCCCCTTCGTGCTCCGTCGGACCCACTCGACATTCAAAGTGCAATAAATTCTTCATACGGTGTTCGTTTTTCAAACCGTTTATGGCACCAGAATTAGAAAGATGATACATGTACAACCATCTTCGTTTCAACCCAATCCTATAACTTTTAAGTTTGAGCTAATCCTTAGGTCCTTGATCTATTTCTTATCAGGCCCCTACAAAAAATGATGGTTCCACATTTTATGTTTTCAATGTAGTTGTTTTCATGCTTTCAGTTTATCATGTGATGTAGCTTAAGCTTTTTCTTTCATTTTGTCAATTTTTGTAGTTTTTTTCATAATTCTACATTTCCATTTGAAGTAGAAATTTACATAGTTTCCCTTTTTCATTAGATTTAGACTGATATCCCTTTCGATTTGTTAACATTACAGATTAATTCATAAGTGAGAATAGTTTTTACGGAATAGTTCCTCAAGTTCATGCGTGATTTATTTCAAGAAGCATTGAGAAGTTTATTTTCCAGTTTTCAAAGCATGAGTGATTTATATTCAGTAATGAGTGAATGATTTTATTGTAGCTTAAGAGCGACTTCTTTTTCAGTTCATGACTGATTTATTTCAAAAGCAATAGTGATTTACTTATTTTCATTTCTAGAACATTTCATTTCAAAAAAATAAAAACATATAATGTATCATTTTCTAGAATTTTACTTTATCTTTATACACAAGACTGTTAGAATATGAATTATTTTAGAGACTAACAAATAAACTAGTTCAAATTTCTTCATAAGATAGAGAAATATTTGCTTCAATTTTTGTAGAATAGAAACTTGATTGATTTTTAGAACTTAGTTTATTTTTGCAGAAATTATTTTTAGAACTTAGTTGTAATTTATCAATTTCATTAGAAACATAAAGAATAACATATTTAGAAGTAATCTTTACAAATCCAATCATCACACCAATAAATTGAATTAAAGAGGCTTATATCACATATAGTGCACTTGCAGTTCACAAGTTTACCAACTCTGGTCGATAATTTCTATATTCAATTTAAGAAAATTAAATTGACAATATATTACATTATGGGGATAAAAATATGTGGTAGTAACATTGAAATAAACTACTCTTGATGTTGTGCGTTTGGGATCTAAAAATTCAACCTATCCATTAAAAATGTGAATCTCTAGTCATAGTCCCACAACAATTTAGGATTACCTTGTTTTATTTCATTAATTTATGTTATGCACTATGAATCAAACTTAGGTTTTTGGAATTACTTTAAAAATTCCTGCTTGATCATGGCTAAAGTGTGAGGCTATATTAGGGGTGTGTTGGATTTAAACTTCATATACCACATGAGTGCGTGATCTCAGAAGTTTGTCCCTAGCTTGGAAATATGTGTTCCTTCATATAAGATCTACTTGAAATTCCATATAACTTCACATATGAACCAATGTTTTTTCAGGTATTTAGTCTTAGTTCCATGAAAAAATGCAAATCTAAAGTGTCAAATCCATTACTACCAAAGTAATTCTCCGAGTATCTTCTTGCTTCAAACTCATGATCAAACTACCCTCTATAGTTCCTCTTACCTGAGTGTCATTCACACTCTCTTCACTAGTACTTGTGAATGGATTTCCTCCTCCATTTTATGCATCTCCCTCCCTGTTGCTATCACTATCTATGTGGGTATGTTTTCCTAACACTAATAATTGAGAAAAATCAGTAAACAAAGATGATTTTACCTATGGCTCAAAAGGCATGGGTGGGGTCCTTGGTGAGATCAAGGATATGACTATAATTTGGATAATCAGGTGTCATAGATATTTTTCATTGATTTACCTATATTCTTCCTCTATTAATTCCACATTGATACTTGGATTTTTCACTCCTTCTCCTCCCTCTTTGTGGTGTCCTTATCCTTGAATATGAGTGGAGGGCCCTCTCCTAAGCTCTACGATCCACTCCTAGTGCATGCACTCATCCTTTGCACCCCTCTCTACTCTCTCTTCCTCTCTATCCTTGAGTAAACATGTACTTGCCCAAATTTTCTTATTATGATTTTATGCGACAAACCTCCTTGTAATCCTTTCATTGGATATTAGATCTATCACAACCATCTTCCCCATATCTGAACCATGAGCATATTGGGATCCACTTCACAGGAACCCCACCACATTTATCAACTCTCCCACCCTTAAAGATGGCATGGAAACCTCATCAGTCTCTATAATAGCTATGTAAGTTTTACTTATCCACATAATTTATGATCTCCACCCCCTCTGTACGTCATCCCTAAATACTCAATTAGTTGCATCTACAAACACTATCCTTTTTCTTGACATCCTCTCCCACTTATCAGTTGATTCCTTTAGAGCACTTACAAAACACGCCACTTCACCCTCTCTACTTTTTATACCCCTTATCCCCTTCTATCCTCATCAAGTCATCCCCAGATCAATCCTTCATTTCCCTGTATAAAATAGGGCTTTAATAGCTCATGGTATTAATTTCCATTGCCATTATCCCTTTGTTTCACAACAAAAAATTTATCCAAGTCAACAAAATTATGAGGTATCTACCTCGCAGTTCTCTAAATACATCCTACATAGTTGTACTAAAATGTTTCATATATTCTTCTATAAAATAAGTGATATATCCTTCCAATACATTAGTTAACTAAAAATATACCTCTTTGGAAATAGAATTAGTTACAATGCTCACTCTTTGCAATAGCTCAAGCATCCACTTAAAAGGTCTTGGTTGGGGGCCAAACCCTTGTTTCTTTGTTGGAACTTAAGTAACTCAAATAATATAATGGGAAACTCTATGTACAAAATATAATGGACCTTAACACACAAATATCTCCACACCCAAGCTTCTATAGAAAGGTGTAGCCCTCTTGTTGATTACATTGAAATATGGTTGTCATTTATGTCAAATTGGTCATTGATTTCAAATGGCTAGATTTGAGGGAATTTTTCTTATAGTAGATAAATTCAGGTGATCCTGCAAATTATATACAGTAGATATCCCTTCGAGAGACCATTGTAACACTATATGACACATGGTAAAACTCCTAAGGGAAAATTAATGCGGGGGTGGACATAATTGATGTACATTGTCAAATCAAAGGAGATGAAGATATATTCTGTTCCACCCTGAGGGAATTACATGGGGATTATTCATGAATATGGTAAATTGAAGACTCCCCCCTATTAATGATCGAGTATATAGGAGGCCATGTAGTTAACCAGGACCATTGATTAAATGGTGGTCAATCTAATCAACAGTCAGGAAATCTAGAAGGTCCATTCCTACTGTGAAAAGAGCGACATGAGAGAAGGTGTGGATGGCTAATGGAGGTGTGATATGTAATTTTTTTTTTCAATTTTCATATCTCACACTACATAATCTAGGTTGGGAGTTTTATGAAGTTTTGACATGCCCAAGAGAAGTTGCAAGAAATAAAAATGTCTCTCATCGTAGAAAATGGAAAATTCACACCTTGGTCATTTTTCATTAATGAATAATTTTTTTGCAAAATAACCAAACCTTGGCATTTATTCCATATAGATGATGATGTGGAAAGGAACACATGGCAGCACATTATTGGTAAATATAAATTATGTGGTATCCAATTGACATACAAGGGACACATGGAATGCCATGGTAGGTTCGTAGCATGTACTCAGCCTTGGTATTGAACCAAGAATGCTACAACTCACAGACGCTACCCTACTTTACTTTATCAACCTGGGGTTCATACAAAATTGGAAGTGACAGTTCTATATACGCAATAGATGCATTCTACTCATGTCATCCTCTTCTGAGCTTTACAAAAGGTTGCTACTTCTAAGGTTTATGGATGAAGTCTATCACACTTCTGAATTTAGGGCTAGCGCTACAAATGATTCAAATCCATGGCGCTATCAAAAAGTGTAGAAATTCACTACAATAAGAAAGTAAATCTAACTACTCTACAATGAAATAAATCTACACATTAAGCTATGCTAATAAATGAGAGAAAACTAGGCATCTTGCATGAAGTAAATTGTTGAATTGAAATTGCATAAAGGAAACTAACCTAATCACACTTTTCTGGGCCAAATGGCTAAATACAGTCTACTCACTCTATGCTCTATCTATCATGCTTTCAATAATTCAACTAATCATGACCTAAATATGCTTGTAAATGTGTCGGTTTGCAGCTAGGAGAAGAAAGTGCTAATGTAATATCCCAAAATAGGAAAATACAACAATACACAACACAATAAATGGAAACTACAACAATATGGAGATAAAATGTAGACTCCATAAAAATAGATAGAAAAACTGAGTCATTTTATTAATAAGGAGGTGGAATACAAGTACAATAGTACTCAAAAATAGCAACACTCAAGCCGCCAAAGATGGCTAGAGTGACCCTCAAGTCCTCCCACTGAGAACATTGTGTAATTGTCACTTTGTTGGATACCCTACTGCGTTGTCCTTGCTTGAAATGTTAGAAATGTAACTACTAGATCAAAACATATGTGTAGATAAGGTTGTTCTGGAGCTCAGAAAATGTCGGTATTTGGAAGTCGGACTCTATGATGAAAACCCATAATAACCTAGAAAGGATTTTCAGATTGGTCACCTCAGAAAATCACCCACCTAGGGCTTGCAATACATAACTGCTAGGTATGCACATCTATGGCATGAACTGAAAGACAAAATGGCTACAATAATACTAAATCAGCTCAATGCATGAAGGGCTAGCCCCTTCTCCTGATTCCCAAGCTGGAGGCTTGAGATCTAACTCCTCCTCTCAAGTTGCAGCTGTTGAACTTCACAACTGCTAGAAGTGAATGCGTTGTCAAGAGGGCTAAAGTTGTAGTCTGCTTCTAGATGATGCAATACTTCTCATAGATGATGGAAATAATCTCATTGATGTGAGGGGATGATCCCTCATAGGACTCCAAGCTAAAATACTTGGAACTTCCTTCCTCCTTTAACCCTACATTGTTGGAATGTGTAATTCCCGCAGGAACTGTTGCTGCATAGAGGAGTAGAATGATGAATTGATCTAGGATGTAGAAATTATACTCTCAGACGACTGAAATGGATGCACAAAGTGAAGGATTGATCCCTCAATAGGTTTCTCATCTGAAATAATGAGAACTACCTTCCTCCTCTCAAACCCTAAGGTAGGAATGTGTAATTCTTGAAGTTGTATGTGCTGAAGAGAGGAGTTGAATGTGGCATACTTTCTAGAGGATGAATGGATTCTCAAAGAAACATTTCTAGAGTAGGCACTCGAAGTCCCCCATGGATAAGGGTGAGATCTCCGCTCGGAGACACCCGTGTGCTAAAAAACACATTAGACTTAGGCAAACAACTGAAGCGTGGAAAGAAATATCAAAACGACATTACAATATCAAAATCTAGAATTCCTTCTATGGATTCCCTCATCTTCCTCTTATGCTTGTGATAGTTTCCCAGCCTTGGCCCACCTCATTACCGCACTACACATGTGGCCACTAGCCTGCATAAAGACTGCGATGTCCTCCATGATCTCCATGATCTATGAATTTACTCTCCACTCCCTCCCTCATGTGTGCATTTAATGAACCACTTCATCCATCACTTCATCATTATTCCTCTATGATCTTACTTTTATTCCTCCACTTTCTCCATTATCTTCCTCATTATTGCTCTATGATCTCCAAATGTCCTTTATCAATAAGCTACTCCAATACTCCATAATGCTGATCCACTAACTATATAACCCACATTCACATAAAAGAAGTGGATTTTATTTATCTATTGGGTTTAGGGGTCCCTCCACCCTTTTATTTAATTAACTAATTAAGAAAAGTAAGAACTTTAACATTCCAATTAACTGATGGAAAATTTGGAATATTACAGCTAAGGTGGCTTATGGAATTCTTGAACACATGGGTGCAAGGTTGGAGGTCTATGGGTGGTTTTGGAAAGTCTAGAGGCTGTGGATGGTGGTTTCTAGGATTAAGGAGGGCACCACTGGTGCTACTTCGAGTGCTGCTACATGTTTCCTACAGTGCTACAGGAAAGTCCTGAATTGATACAGGAAACAATCTGAAGGCAATATAAGGCCAAAAATGGGTGTGAAAAGTGTAAGGAATGTGGAGTGAAGGTGTTTTTAGATGAGTGGAAGGTGTCCCACCCCTTATAAAACCTCATAACCTCTTAGGAGGCTTGTCTTTCATCCCTAGGGTTTTCTCATTGTGTAGGGATGAAAAATCTGAAAACATGGTTGATGGTGAATTTGATGAATAAAGGGTTGATGAAGGGTGAGAGATGAAGCTGAAGGTGATGGTGAAATTCTCCTTGGCTGTGCTACTTGAACCTACAAGAAAACTACCTGTTCATGTAATAAATATGGAAAAATTCACGATAGAGACAATGGAAAAGATGAATTGAATTTCGAAAGAAAATCTTCTTTAACCTACAAAAAAATATCTAACATAAAATTCTAAACATATCCATGGAACTACAACAAACTAACCTATCCATTACAAGAAATCATAAACTAAAAAGCAATTTTGGCCTCTTGGGAAGGTCTACCCTGCTCACGCTCCAATGAAAGATGTGAGAGGGGGAGGCTTGATTCAAAAATTTCTGAATTCATAACCTATTCTATCAACATGTAAGCAAGCTAAATCTACAGCAAAAGGAAAATGAAATAAAACTAAATATAGTGAATTAAAATGCAAGAAAACTAACTAAATGCTCATAAGAAAAACTAGCAAAAAGGCCATGAAAGTAAATAACTATTACACCAAAGAGACTAAGGCACATGGATTGGGCCCCAACCCACAATATTATCCCTATCAAACTAGATCAGTGAAGCAAAATCTGAATACTCATTTCATTGGAAAAGATAGTCTCATTACATCCACATGAAAGTCTCAAAAACTGATTACAAGAGCTAAGATCCTAATGGCCTTCTCCAAAGTTCAAATCCTAATGAGATTTTTCTCAACCCTATTATAACCTAAAAGGTAGCTACATGTTGGCCTCTAGGGTTCAGTCCTTTTGGCCTCAGAATGTTCCAAATGTAGTCATCAAAGACATCTTAACACATAATGGTCCTGATGGTAAAAGAGGCAAATGAAATTTTGTGATCTTGGAATATGATTTGGAAATCAAGACTACCATGTTGATTAAAGGCCAAGGATTAGCTAAATTGATGGCAAAATCCAACTTTCATGCACTAGACATCAACATGGTACATTCCTTGGATGATCAAGAGGAAATGGTGACTCCATAAATTGATGAAGCATTCCCGAATTCTCCCTAGTATGCTGATACTTTGTATGTATTTTCAAATTTGAATGCTCCTCCTGGTTTGTCTAAAACAAAGGCTAGATTTATAAAATTTAAAGCTGTTAAATTTTTCATATTGGAGAATGTTTTGTATTGGAAGTATGTTGGAGGTATTCTTCTTAAATATTTGCTGAAGGATGATGCAGATAAAGTTATGCAGGAGTTCCATGGAGGTGACTTTGGTGGCCATCTCTATTGGAAAACCACTCCTAACAAGATCATGAAAGATGGTTTTTATTGGCCCAACATTTTTCCTGACATCCATAAAATGGTAACTTCTTTTCACAAATGTCAAATCTTTGAAGGAAAGAGAAAACTATTGCCCTTACCCTTGAAGCCTATTTTTGTAGAGATCCCTTTACAACAATTGGGATTAGACTTCATTGGAGAAATTTATCCCCCATCCTCTGCCCAACATAAATGGATCCTCACTGCCACAAATTATTTCGCCAAATGGATAGAAGCCACTCCTTCTAGAAATGCCACTGACTTTGTGATAATAAAATTCCTAGAAACCAATATCCTTTCTAGATTTGGTTTTCCTAGAAAAATTGTCACAGACAATGCTGCAACCTTTAAGTCCAAAAATGTGGTTGATTTCTGTCACAAATATCATATAAATTTGGTGCATTCAACAACCTATTACCCTCAGGGTAATGAACTAGCTGAATCTTCAAAAAAAATTCTGGTGAACATCATAAAAAATCTTTTGGAGAAAAATAAGAAATCATGGCATAATAAGTTGATCAATGCTCTTTGGGCTGATAGGCTTCCTACAAAGAAATAAATTGGCATGTCTCCATACCAATTGGTTTATGGAATGGATGTAGTTTTCCTTCTTCCTTAGGAGTTCTATTTATGAAGATTATTCAGCAAATTCAAGATGAACCAAATGAAATTCAAAGAAGGATCAATGACACCTTCAACTATAGTAGTCTAGAGAGGAATTTTACAACAAAACTCAAGAAATTCAAGAGAATATCAACACGATCTTTGACAAGAGAACAAAAGTTAATGATTTCAATTTCGGAGAAAAAGTTTTGAAATGGGATTCCAGAATAGAATATAAAGGAAAGAATGGAATTTTGATAATATTTTGCGAGGGCCATACATCATTGATGCTTTCAGGTGAAACAATGTTTATTTCTTAAAGAGTTGGATGGTACAGAATTGAATGGAGGTCCTGTCAATGGAAGGCTGCTGAAACATTATTTATTCTAAAAATCAGGTTAGTTTTTCACGATTGTAAATACCACAGTCTTACAGCTTTCAATAATTCATTGGAAAAGGTTGAAGAAGGAATTGAAGGCCCTCAACCTATTTTGATGAGCAAATTTAAAAACAGAAAATAAATCAGTTGAAGATATTGCATAAAATGGAGCATCTAAGGCTACTAGTCTTAAGTTCTTGACACTTCATTTGGAGAAGTGCCATCCCTAGCTAGAGCCACTATAAGTATCCTATGATTCACAGGATCTCAAGGTGATTTGACATTTCATCTTCTCTGCAATTTCATATTCAAAATTTTCTCAATATTCAAAATATTTCCAACAAAAAAAATATGAAAAAGAAAATAAAAAGAGAGTATAAAAATAGAGAAAAGAAAAACAGAAAAAAAAAGGGAAAAAGAAATAGAAACCCCAAAAGCAATAAATGAAAGTGTTGCAAATTTAAATTCCACTACTCATTAGATATGTTTGTTCAATCATACAGTTTAATCATGATCTTACAATTTTCAATTTCTGTTGATAGGTTAGAAAATAAGATTTTCCAAACTGTTTAATCTTGGCATATCAGTAGATAGGTAGAAAATAAAATTGGCTCAAAATTTTAAAGTGAGTCAATGGATGAAATAAGGATAGATGTTAGGTTATAAATTTAAAATAAAAAATGATAGATTTTTAGTTTGGGTAGGTAGATATGTTGAGGAGGAAGAATAGAAGGAAAATATGAAAACTATCCTACAAGGTACAACATCAAAATTTATTTTTTCCTGTGATGGAAGAAGAAGATCAAAACAGAGGGTGTTTACACTCAAAATATTGGAAAAGGGGTTATGTTCTAAAGTTTGGGAACTAAATTATACTCCAAAACCATTTGGACATAAATTATGTCTCCATTTTACCCTAAGTCCCAAAGATATTCCCTTATTCCTAACCCCTAAAGACTCATATTTTCATTTTATCCTTAGTTCTACACTACCCCCCGACATCCATTTATTTCCTGACCCCACCATCACATCACACATCCCATCCATCTTAAATCAAACTCAACCTCTCTGTCATCCCTGAAAATTGTTCCACATCCGATGGTCCTTAATGATTTTTTCACCCCCCCCTTTAGCCTACGAACTTTAACATTAGGGGGGGTTCGAAATGGGCGGTATATGATGACACTGAAACTGCAACATGTCACTCCTAGAGTTATTCACACCCCCCCCCCCCCCCACCCCACGATACTGTTCGCCACCATCACCACCCTTTGAAATTGGTTTCCACTATTCACTAAACCATCGTGATTTTGACCATTCAAAGGATCGTTGCGAATGCCATTATGCCACGTCCATGATCACCTATCCACTCCAACCTATCACATCCATTCCCACCAACATCCCATTACAGCATAAATGGCCAGGCCATTATCCAATGGACCCATGCCAACTCAAAGATCCCCCAATAACAGTTTAAAGCTCGAATTCATGCCTCGGAGCAAGGTTTACCTTGCTTATGTTGTTAAAAATTGCAGGTATTGGATTTGCAGAGAAATCAAAATCAACCACTATTGAGCAGAGGCCATTGTTCATCAAAGTAAATATTAGCTCTTTGCAACTTGGATCACAGTTTCCCTAAATTTTTTCAATTCTTGTCATGATCCCCTTTCTATTTTGTCCCTTCCCCAGTGCTGATATGTGACAATTCCCCTTTCTCCCTTCCTCAGGCTTTGATTTATTCAATGTCTACTACTGGCTCAAGGAAAAATTCCTTGAAGAAGTTGATGATATAGGCTTGTGGGAGACCAAATTTCCTTTTTATATCTTTCCTAAAACCAATAATTGTCCAGAGTTCATCAGAAAGTGACAGTCCTATTATGATATCAACTAGAGAGCCATAGTTAATCCAACGGGAGAAATATTGTTTTCTATTGATGCCAAATCTATCTTGTTATCACTCCGAAATTTCCAAAGGTTGTTTTAGCGTTAAAAATAAATATAAGAGGTAACAACAAGCCTACTTTGGAGCTTAGGATCTAGCCTTCCTAAAATCATAGAGGGTTCTCTCTATATGACTTAACTTTGTTTATTTAATAGATTTTATGCTAGTTATGTATGCTTAATTTGGATTGGCTTTGATTGGTTGATGGAATTAATGATTTAGATGAATATGTGATTTTCCATTTTCCATTGGGCTATGGATTCAAGATAATTTGAAATAGAATAAAATCAAATTATGAAGAAAGTGTTACAGGGAAAGATAGGTGAGCAATATCAGATCTCAAGGTTGAATGCTGAAGTAATATGTCAATAAGGATCAAGGAGAAATTAAGAATTCCTTAAACTAGATAATGAAGAAGGATGAAGAATTAAATTGGGATCAGAGGGAAATTAAGAATTCTCAAAACTGGATATTAGAATAAAGCATAGATTTGTATAACAGTTAAAAGTAGAGTGTAATTTTTAAGAAAATTCTACAATAATACTCCTGTTATAGCATTCATATTTAGAACACATATAATTTTATGGAATACTTAGAAAGAGAACATGAACAATTGAAATTTTATACTTCACTAAGATAGCTCAACACATGAATCATGTAAAGAAGTTTCTTTATAACTTGTTCTATATTTTGACTGGAAATTGGTACAATAATCCCTAGGCAATAGATCAGTCAACTACGGAAATATTCATAAATCCACCCTTGATACATCCAATGATGAAGTATTTATACAAAACATTACAAACAAATATCTTTTCAACTGACTAGGATTTATTCTAGGAAAATAAAATATCTTTATGCAGAAAGATACTGACACCTTTCAACTGAGTGATATATGTCCCTGATTATTTGCTTGATGTTCCTTGTTTGTTCTTTTGTCTGTCTTTTTATTTCACCCTTTACAGTAAATCACACCACTTCTCCCATGTTTCTTCATCTAGGATTTTTACTTTCAACATCTTGTGGTAAATCTCATGTGCCGCTGAATATTTGGAAAACGTAGCCTTATTTACAAAAAGGTAATTTACCTCATGCTGGAGGTAAAATAAGTTTTCTAGAGTTTGACTGAGTAATTTGCCTGTGGGAATGCGCTTTATTGAGAAAATGTTGGAAGATTCCTTGGATACTTCCCTTAACTTCTTTTCATAATCCTCATGTCTCATGAGTCTGTCATTTATTACTAGAGGATTAGGCAGACCCTTCTGTATCAATACTTCAAACTTGTTAAAAAATTTGTTCACTGCGAGTTCCATGGTTTGACATTTCTCCTCAAGATGTAGCATTAGATTTATTTTGGAAATCACTTTCTTTACTTCTAGGATAGTCTCTGTTTTGTCAGCTATCCCGAGATCTTCTAATTCATACTTATTTTTGGAATTCAAGAATTTGATTATTTCATAGGCTTCCTTTGGTTTCTTTCCAAGATTGGCTTTGAATTTCTGATTTTCCTCACCATATTCCTTCACCAAATCATTCTACTCAAATATAATCTGTATAGAATGCCAAATGTCATTAACTGAGTTAATGATATTGGCCCACAATTGTTGTTTTTCTTGGGCTAAAACCTTTGTTAGTGACAACTCCTTCTCTAGCTTGTGGATTATGTTAGTCAGTCTATTGGCTTTCTGTAATTCAGCTTGATGCATTACTTCTGCCAATTTATTTCCATCCTCTAAGCTCTTTACATGTTCCTTGAGCTTATTAATATCTGTAGTGTGAATGGACATATCTTCCATTGATTTGATTAATTTGCTGGCCTCATTAATGGGATGTGATGTTGGTATTACTGATGTTGGTGCTGATGTAGATATTAGTGCTGATGTAGATATTGCTGTTGATGTAGATACAGGTGCTAATGTAAATACTATGGGAATAGCAATAATGGGAATTGCTTCCATGCTAGCTTGTTTTTCCAGTACAAGTTTATCCATCTCTGTCTCCATTTCCTTTAGTTGAGCTGTCAACGGGATGATTAATTTCATCATCTCATCCTTTTGACTATCTGTCTCCAAAACCTCCTTGGTTTTTGGATGCTCAGTAGTTAGTAGTTTTAACTATTTCTTTAGTGAAACTATGTCTGCATTTTTATTTTTTATAAGTTCTTCTGCTGCTTTGATGTCAGTTGGATTATATACAGTTTCAATTACCAAATCTTCCATTGACTCAATGCTGTTGTCTTTTGCTTGTGATGAGGCTCTCTCTAGCTTTAACTGTAACTGTACATTTTCTAGGGAGTTTTGCAACTTCTGAATACTTAGACATTTTTGTGTCATGGTTATATATATCATCTCTCCTGCTTGCTTGTGGAATTCAATTTGGTCAATTGGATGCACATCCTTGGCACAAACTTCAAAGCCTATCTTTTTATAGTCTTCTAAAGTTTTTGGGGACTTGTACCTTTGGTTGTAGGAATGTCATATTCATTTTCCTTTTCTTGAGGTGAAAATCTAAAAGAAATCTATTCTGATCACTGGGAGTTTGCTTCCAGTATTGTGCATATGTATCAGGCTTTAATGCTTCATTTTTTATTTTAATCTCTTTATATTTCTCAATGATATCCCTTTCCTTCTCAATTGTCTTATTGGATGTTGAAATATCTGCACTATTTTTCTTTTGAATGATTTATGCGCTAGAAGATGATGGCAGAGGTGTTTATTTTGTATGTGGTGTAGGTGTATCATCCCTGATAACAATCCCTTTCTCTGTTTCAATTGTCTCTTCCTGCACTATTACTGGGTTCAGCTTTCTTTTAATTATGTACATAAGCTTGAATTTATTATCATATGTAGATTTTGCTGAGTAAGAGCCTTCTTATCTAGACCTTTCTGAATTCCTATCCTATGGGTCTGGAGTAAGCAGGATGGAACTAGTATCAAGATTCTCCTCCACCTCCTGTAGACTGTTTTCCAACCACTCTGACTAGTTGGAATATTTCTCAATATCAGGCTTAGATTCATGGATGAGAGGGGTGAGTTTAGACTTAATTCTTAATTTTCTTATGACACCCAAGGTGTCATATGACCATTTGAAACTATTTTTGAACTTTGACTCTTTATGCATTTATTTGCTTCCTTTTCAGCATTCCTATTGTTGCATATAAAGGGCCCTAGTTGGCTTTTTATCTTGAACTGGGTTTTCTTTTTGTAAGAAAGGAAATTTATCTTATCAGAATTCAAGATTTTTCTAATCTAATCTAAGGCAAATATCCTCATTGGGAGGTATCTGGGAAGCTTGTAAGGGTCTAGTTGGCTTCCATATACTCTGATCTCAGTGTGATTCTGGTATAAATACAATTCTCTTGTCTTTCTCTGGTCAGATAACTGTAGAAATTTTATGATTTCATCACTGATTATGGGTTGAATGTTGTTGCTAATCATATTAACCACTGGGTATACAAAAGAATCAATAAAATATTTGAAACTAAATTCATTGGAATCCTTTCTGATCAAGGATGTCCAAAAGATTACAGACTGAGGATTACCCTCTATGTCCATTTTTTGTAGGTTGATTGTAAACCTTTCTGACTGAAAATATATGAAAAAATGAAATAATAGTGAGGAGTATTTTAAAAATCCTTCTTCTGGAATTTTGATCAGTTGGTCATGCATAATATATGCCAAGAATTGGGCAGAGTTGAAAAGTATAGCTAGAGGCTGGCGTGGGCAAAATATAGAGAGGAAACCAAGGATGGATCCATCTACCCACTCTACAATAAAATATCCTAGGATACATGACAGCATGGTTAAATTTTTTTTGGTTAATTCTAGGAACATGGTAGCAGGGTATGGTGGGTTGTCTTTAGGAATTTGCATTGATTTAGGGAGGAAAGTCCAAAATATTTGAGACCTCTTAGGAAAATATAGCTTTAGGTAACGCTCAGTAAGGGTTTCAATGGAGAAAAGAAATCCCTCTACTTGTGATGGAATCTGTAGCATTTGGTTAGTGGACTGGGAAGTGATAGTAATTAGAATTTCTTGGTCAGGGGTGACTATGGCTCTTTCATTTGGAAAATAGCTGAGTTGGAAAAGTCTGATGACTTCAGGGAACTGATAGGTCTGTGGAAATGTGTATTTTGGCAGGTTAGAGTTCCACATATGTATATCATCTGCATGATCAGAAAAATTGTCATGGCTCCAACAATGGAGCTCCAAGAGACTATTGTTAGTGATTTTGTCTACTATTTTAAAGTCTTTATCGATTAGTGGAATATAATCGACATCTAACAGGGGTGGTTGCCAAGGGTTTAAGGTTTGGACATTTTTGGAAGCCATTGATTGGAATTTATTAATTAAAGTGCTTAATCTATGGTGGTGGGTACTTAGAATTACCTGGAGTACCTAAGTTTTGATTGTAGAAGGGGTCTGGGCTGCAGCGACACTTCAATTCTAGTTGGAAATGTATTTTTCGCAAGTCCGAAAAGTTAGGAAAATGAACAGAATATTGGGATTTTATATTTTTGAAACTTAGTGATTTATCGCATGGCAAAGGGGTGGTTTGGTGGTTTGGGATGAGGGGGTGTGCTAAAACCAAGAGATTCTGTGTGGAAGGAGAGAGGGCAGAGAAAACCACCTATTTCACACCCCCCCATCAGCATTAAAGATATAACATCAGGGGATGCGAAGTTGATTGTGAGGAATTCGATCTATCTGGTGACAAGCGAACGACAGGCGGAGTTAAGAGCTTTCAAAGGAGCTAGGGTCGAGAAATGGATTAGGCGGAATGTTTAAATCAAAGTGGGTCGAGAAATATATTGGGGGGGGGGGGTTCAAAAGAAAGTGGGGCCATTTAATATTTTTGCAGTTTTAAACTATTAAAAGTGGGTTTTTTGTTTTTTAATGGAAATATAATTTTTTTTAAAGGGGTAAGGGGTTTTCAAAGGGGAAAAGGGATTTTATTAAGGGGAAGGGGGTTTTCAAAGGGGAAAGGGATTTTAGTAAGGGGAAAGGGCTAATGAAGAGGGAAAGGGATTTCAGCAAGGGGAAGGGTGTAGAAAGATATATTTGATAATGGATAAGCATAATGATGCTTATATAACTTTTCAAAAGTATTATACCTATCCTTTTATTCATGCTAACATTTTTCCTTTCCTTTATTGGGTGCATTTGAGCTTGCTGGCCCTTTCATTTTCTTTTGATAAGCAAACTAACTTATTTCTAACCTTATATCTTCCAATGGCTCAGCTTAAAATAATGATGTCATTTTTCTTCTCTACCTAAATACTGATTTGCCAAGATTAAATGGTTTGGTCAGATCTTTATTCACTAACTATCATAACATAAAATTTGAAGGCATGAGTGATCAATATTAGATTGCATGATCATCATGAATTGTGGCATTTTGAACAAGTTGCACACAATTTATTTTCAAAAGTAAAGTAAATTAAGAGTAGTGGCATTTGAATGTGTAACACTTAGAGAATTTATGTTTGCTTCTTTTTATGGGGTTCATATTTTATATATTTTTTATCTTTCTTTATTTTGGTCCTTTGATTATTATTTTAGGACATACCCTCTTTTCATTTTTTAATATTGAAAATATTTGCAGAAATGCAAAGTTATGTACAATATTGCAAGACTTAACATATCCAATTCAGAATTATGATCCCTATTATTATAGGACCATAACAATGGCCCCACTTGGGGATGGCATCTGCTTGTGAGATGTCAAGAACTTTCTGATCAATGGCCTTGGAACTTTGGCTTTTCTTTGCTTGGAACTGATTTCTGTGATCTCCTTTATTCAAACATATGATGTTATATATTTTGGAGCTTATAATTTCCTTTTTAGGCTTCAAATTTACAAGATAATCATCCACTCCAATCTAACCTTTTCTATGGTATTTACAATGAGTAAAATACAAAAAATGAAATATTGGTTAACCTGGTGAAAAATAGTGCTTCAGCATTCGAACATTGATTGGTCCACTTGGTAATTCTATTCCATTTAATTCTTTCAACAAAAAGGCATTGTTGCCTTTGTAACCATAAATAATGTATGGGCCTTTCTAGAGAAAGTCAAATTTTCCATGTTTTCCTTTGTCTTCCCTTATGGAATCCCATTTTAGTACTTTATCACCTATGAAGAAATCATCTGCTTTTGTTTTCTTATCAAAGATATTCTTGATTTTGTCTTGAATTACTTGGGCTTTGATATAAAATTCTTCCCTACTTTGCTGTACAAGAATTGTTTGGTTTATCCTCCTTTGGATGTCATTTGGTTCTACTTGCAACTCTTAAATAATTTTCATTATTGAAACTGCTAATGAAGATGGAAAAAAAATCATCCATCCCATATACTAATTTATAGGGAGATGTACCAATAGATTTCATAGTAGTTAGTCTATCTTCCCATGGGGCATTCACCAAACTTTTATTCCAGGTTTTCTTGTTATGTTCTAATAACTTCTTGATGAGGTTGACTAGGCTTTTGTTTGAATATTCTGCTAGTCCATTACCTTGAGGGTAATAGGTAGTGGAATCGATTAGGGTGATATGACATCAGTTACAAAAATCTATCATTTTCTTGTATTTGAAGGCAACAACATTATCAGTGATGAGAATTTGTGGGCATCAAAATCTAGAAAGGATTTTGTTCTCAAGAAATGAAATAAATTACAGACTCTATGGGTTTTCTAGAAGGGATGGCTTCTATCCACTTGGTAAATTAGTCCATGGTTGTCAATATCCATTTATGTTGGGCAGAGGAGGGTGGGTGAATTTCACCAATGAAGTCTAAACCCCATTGTGGAAATGGAATTTCTACTAAGATAGGTTTGAGGGGTAATGGTAAGAGTTTATTCTTCCGTTCAAATATTTGACATTTGTGACAGGAGTTCACATACTTTCGGACATCTACAAAAAGGGTGGGCCAGTAAAACCCTGCCCTCAAAAGTTTGTTAGCAGTTGTTTTCCAATACAAGTGCCCTCCACAATCTCCTACATGAAATTCCTGCATGACTTTTTCAACTTCATCTTTTAATAAAAAATTTAATAGGATACCACCATGATCTTTACAAAATAAAGCATTATCTAAGATAAAATATTTCATTGCTTTCATTTTTAAGAATCTAATTTTTGTTCTAGATAAACCAGGAGGCGCTTGTAGGTTGAGTAAAACAAATGTAAGGTTTTCATACCAGGGTGAATCTATGAAATATTCATTGATTTCTGGACTCACCATCTCTTCTTGGTCATCTATGGCAGAAATGAAATTTATGTTTAAGGCTTTACTATTCGATTCAACCATGAGTTTGGAAAAACCATGGCCTTTAATAAATTTTTTAGGCTTGATCTCAATGTCATATTTTAGTATTGTGGCAATCCATTTGCCTATTTTTCCATCAGGCCCATCCTGGGTTAGAATGTCCTTTACAACTGAATTTGGAACATATGCTATTATGTGGGAGTATAGAATGTATACTCTGAAATATTTTATGGATTTCACTAAAGCAAGAGCTTGTTTTTCCATGATATTATACTTTAGTGTTTCATCTCTCAAATTTTTCCTGAAGAAAGAAATGGGTTGTTCAAGGCCCTCATCGTTTTTTTGTAATAATACTGCTGTAATGGTGTGCTCTGAAGCAAATGAAAAAATTGTGAAATCTCTATTAAAATTAGAACTTATGAGGACATGTGTTTAAGTAAGGGCTTCTTTAACTGCTCCAAAAGATTTTTTAGCCTCTACTGTCCACTTAAGTATTGAATCATTTTTTAACATGCTATTTAAATTTCTAATTAGTTCTGCTAAGTTAGGGATGAATCTTCTAAGAAAAAATATTTTTCCTAAAAATACTTGTAATTCTCTAATGTTTCTAGGATGACTGATATTCAAGATTGCTTCTATTCTAGCCAGATCAATTCTAATGACCTATTTTGAAATTATGTGTCCTAAAATTTTTCCTTCTTCTAATCCAACAAGTGACTTTTGAGAATTTAAGGATATGCCAAACTTTCTGCATTTTATGAATACTTTTCTTAGATGATCTAGATGTTCATTATCTGACTTGGGAAAAACTGTGATATCATCTAGGTAAATGACTAAAAATTCATGTATTTCCTTTGTAAAGGATATGTCCATGGCTCTTTGGAATGTTGCTCCAACATTCATTAGTCCAAAAGGCATTTTAAAGTAATAAAAGTTCCCTAGGGGGTGGTGAATGTAGTATTATCTTGATCTTCAGGTTGGACTAGGATTTTGTTGTATCTAGAAAATCCATCAAGTAATGAAATTATAGATGACCCTACTGCCCTCTAGAGAATGTGGCCTGTTAGGGCCTAAATCTACCTCAGGCTAATAAAGGTAGGATCTAGGGTAACATCATACCATGCTTAACCTGGTAGCTAGCCCTACCAGGTCAAGAGAGGGCTCTCTCCTTGTCAATCTCAGAAAATATGGCTAATGAAAGCTTGAGAAGACTAATGTGATGACTTATTTTAGGCTAGGTATGTGTACATATACTTTTGATTGAATTTGATGATTGTTTTTTGGCTCAAATGTGAAAGGCAGATTTGGGCTTGGGGAATGAGGCTCAGTTTTGCAGAGATATCTATGGGGCAAGGTAGGAAAGTGATTTGGTACTTAAAATTGAGTGATATGGAGAGGTTTTAGACATATTAAGAGTTGAATAGGGCAATAAATTCTCAAGGATCCTCTTCAAATAGCTGAAAACATAAATTACTAAACAAACCCAAGGTAGAGCACTACACTTTCAATGTATTCTACCTTTATATTTGTTTGATTTAGTTAAGATGAAATAAAGAGAGATATGGCATACATAAAACACATGTATACTTACGATTACAGAAGAAAACACAATACCAAAGAAATATGCCACATGAATCCCATAAAGGGCTGCAAACCACTGGTCTATTCCTTAGCCAAACTGCTGAAATGAGTATACAATAAGCTGCAAGCTTTCCAAAAAGTCCAACCTTCTGCCAAATTCCAACCCCTTGTTGGTCACTTTAATTGTTTTCACAATTCAAGCTCCACATAAATTTTCAACCCGAGGAAGTCTTTTTATTCCAAAGACAATCACGCACTGGATATGCTCAATTTCAAAAGCAAGAACAATGTTGTAGTAAAAAGCCACACAATTATCATACAAATCTAATTATTCACACTCTGTTTAATCAAAGCTAAAGTCACTTATGTTATAGCAGAAATAATTCCTATGTTGCAGTTTAAAATCCAAATAAAGGAAAATCAATCTGCAAGAAAAGAAATCAATCAACCATAGCAGGAACAAGACCCTATTCCTTAATTAGGAACTTCAGCACCTACTGCCTGACACTAATCACACTGTAGAAAAGATAACTCAAGAGACCAAGACCCTATTCCCATGAACAGGAACCTTCGGCACTTGTTCTCCTGTTTCTATTACACTGCAGGAAAATAAAGGCAATTAGTGGGAGCAGGACCCTATTCCTTTGTACAGGAATCTTCAGCACCTGCTTCCCAACATCATACATTCACACAATTAACAGAAATAGATTTCTCAACTTCCCAAGAATGAATGTATTAAACACATACAGCGTTAAAGAAACAGAGTACTCGATGAACTACAGAACTGTGTAACTGATGTCTCAGCAACAGAATTAAAGTAAAGTGCAAACAGCAAAAAGAAATTAAACAAACTACAGAGACAGAAGGGTGAATCTTGTGAGGAAGGCGGGCCCTTTCCCTCTCACAAGATTCCCCAGGGAAAGAATTAAATTGGAGCGCTCAAAAGAAGATTTTATTCATCTGTCAAAAGAGATGATACATTACAGATGGAGTCTAGCTCCAGTTCTCACACACAATGTTCTCATGTAGCTTTCAAACTCGAACTCCCTACTAATGATGATGTCTCCTCTTTTTAGAGAGGAGACATCTTTTACAATTACATGAGAGAAAATCTACGTTTATCCCAAATCTGTTCGCTTTCTTAAAACAGGACTATTCTGTTCTTCCAAAAAAAGATATTGTTACAACAGAGACAACAAGAATGCTATATTCAGAATGGTCCATGTAACCATGTCTTCATGCTGTTACTATTGTTCCACAAAAGGCTCTTCCAGAATCGCAAATTACGAGTGACGAAATTTGCGTGCTTGCTGGCTGTTTCAGCAACTAAGTCAACTGTTTCAGCAACGGCCGATTGTTCCAGCAAAGCATATCACTTATCTGCGATCTTTTAAACTTATGTTAGCAACAATCCACTTCGCTTAATGATAAAATATGAGAGTATTTTGGAATTATATGTAAACAGATTAAACATATAATAAAGAAGAGGATTTTATATACCTTGGGATAAAGTAGATGAAAATGCTAATGGAATCCTTTTTAATCATGGTTATAAAAGTAAAATGGTGTCAAATTATATAGCAAAAATGATACATAGTGGAGTCCTAACATCCCCCCCAACTGAAAATGTTGCATGTCCTCAGGCAACCCCTAGTCTGAGTCAGAGTCTGAGTACTGATACTGTGCATGAAAATTACTCAAGCAGTAGCTGGAGAAGGTGGCATCTGTAGGAGCTCGGAATCCTTTATTGTTCTGCAATTGCTGCCATGTTGAAGCTTCATCTCTGCCAGCCAATTGGTAGTGACACTGATATTTCTCTGAAGGCAGCCATAAAATTGGAAAATGAAAATGATAACTGATCCAATTTACTCCACAATGTCGAATGCATCCAATGTAATTAGGTACCCTGAAAAGTGCAGCTTGAAGATTGTCAGGGTTAAAAGGGTGATAATCTTGTCTTTCTTTACATGACTGCTGCCAAAACATAGTGTTGGCCTTCAATGCAGCAGTCCCCTTTACTCTAATTTGTTGTTGACACTTAAAAAGTGTTGAAGCCTGTAGTTGTTGTATGTACCTATGCATTCCTGGCTTCTGTAAGAATTTATGATATTGTGCTATAAACATGGCTGGACTTAAAGGTTCTGGTCTAATCCAAAGGAGTCTATTCTCCTCATTATGACTGCTTGCAGTGAACGCAGTTTGCCAAGTGAGCTGGTTGGCCAAAAATGAAACAAATGCCCTTATTTGTATATCACCTACAATTGGAATAAGATTAACTCTTCTATTGTCGGGAATGGCCTCATTATGAAGGTAAAGTTCACACAGCAAATGCTGGTCACTTTCAGGGGCCTCAGTAAAAGTCTCAACAAATTTCTCTGAAGTAAGTAATTCATGCGGTCTGCCATCCTTTATTGCTTTTAATTGAAAATAAACTAATCATTCAGAAAGAAAGAGAGAGTAGTTTACAGAGGGTTTGCGGGTAGCCATCAACTTCTGTACTAATGAAAACATCAAGGCCATCTTTTCCTTAGATTCCTTGACTTCCTTTTTGGAGTCCCTGAGCTGTTGCAACATCTGTTCCCAACTATCCCAGTTGGCATACATGTGATTTTGCCATGCTAACTTATGCTGCTGTAGTATTGTATCTTGTTCTTCAGCATATTGTTTCTTCCATTTGTTCATCAGTTCCAATTGATTCCATGGCAGGGTCTGTGTGCTAGCATTAGAAGTGCTGGGTTGGGATATTGTTTGAGTGGCTGCATTGATTAACTCAGGGCAAGATACCTGTGGTTGTGTTTCTGTCTGAGTGGTTGCACTAACTAGCACGGGGCGAGATATCTGAGGTTTAGTTTCTTTTTCTTCATTTATTAAGAGCCCTACTGGTTCTTGTGGGGCAGTAGGGCATCCCTCTTTTATTCCAGCTGATGTAGATGCCTCAGATACTTGAATTTTAATTAGTTTGTAGCCTGCCTGCTGGTAAATATTACCACACTCATGGCACATGTATTCCTTGCATGGCTCATTATTTTGCGTTGATGCTGTGTGTGCTAACATATAGAGATTCAATTCTCTATCAAAAACTTCTCGTGCCATGGTTAATTCATTCTTGTAGGCTTCCAGTTCAGACTTCAAGAATTCATTCTCTTCCAATAAAGATGTCATAGTATGTAAACTCTATGTGCTGGTTGATTCTGCTGGGGTAGTCTGCTGATGCACAGCGGTAGCTGGTTCTTGTGGGGCAGCTACAGCTGGTCTCCCGGTATCATCGTGCTTGGTGTATTTTTGTACCACAGTGGCTGGTTCTTGTGTTTCAGCCTCTGGGTAAGTGACTGGTTCTTGTGTGACAGTCACTGTTTGAGCCATAAACAATGTCGTATTATCCCGGGGCACTGGTTCTTGTGTGGCATTGCCACCGGACGAGACGGGTTGGGGGGTTTGAAATGGGGATGAAGATTGGAGTCTTAACAGAATAGTGGCGGGGTCAGGGGAAATGGGAGTAACTCCTGTTTCAACAGTCATCTTCATTTTCCTTTTTGGTAGGAAAGCAGAGAAGTCACTGTCTTTCCTTTTCTTTACGGGGGAGGATTCTTTTCCGGGGGAAGGGC
This sequence comes from Pinus albicaulis, assembly GCA_034641835.2. NCBI lineage: Eukaryota > Viridiplantae > Streptophyta > Pinopsida > Pinales > Pinaceae > Pinus > Pinus albicaulis. Next base: position 1,506,901,812 of record CM076570.1, on the reverse strand, counting down.
TTTCGGAAGAAGTGAAAATTTGGAATTTAGCCCTTGTCCATCGTTTGGAGACTAAGACTGTTGGGGTTCTTTTATTTTTATAAGTAGGTGGGGATGGGGGTGTTAGAGAGTCGTCACTAGGGACAGAAATAATGGGGACGGTTGACTCTACTAAGTGGGACGAGCTTGGGGTTGGGTCAACTGGCTTTGGGGATGAAATTGCTGGGGAGTGTGGAATATCGTCCCGTTGCCCTTCATAAGGAATTTCAGGAGTATCTTGGGAACTTTTGGGTTGTTGGGACATTTGGGCCTGCTGAGGAATTTCAGGCAGATGGGGAATAGGGAGTGGATTATTCAGAGGGGGATTTTGCTGAGCAAAACCCCTCTGAATCAACAATTGGCATAAACGATGGTGGGTGAGGGATAAAATTGGGAATTTAGCCCGTCTATAATAATAAGACATGTTTCTAATACAACCAAGCAGATAATAGGGGATATTAACCATTCGACCATTTCTCAAATGATTCATCAAAACAAAGTCGTGGTTGTACACTACCTGGTAACGCCCTTCGCATGTCAAGTAGTGCTTGATGAATTCTGCCACTGATGGCCATGGTCGAGGAAGTGAATGCAGACTTACGCCGCGGCCTTTAAGTTCAACTGGCTCATCTGGACGAAGAAAATCTTGCTGTGCATTCAGAATAACCTGCTTTCTGCTGAACCAGCGAGTCCCAATAGCTGGCAACCCTGAAACTTGAACTATGTCCTCCTCTGTTACTGAAATGCGGACCCCTTGAACCACTGAGAAATCCCCTTGAAGGTTTTGTGAAAACTCTAAAACTTGTTCCTGATCAAATTCGCCCAACCTTTCAAAATATACTGTCCATCCCGCTTGTTGGAAAATTTGATAGGCTTCAGGGAACAATTGAAGAATATTTATGGAACCAGGCTCGTGTCCGATGGCCGACCCTCCCATGGCTCTAGCTTTGAGTTACTTGCAGAGGCACAGAAGACAGTAAACACAGACTTTGATCGCGCTAGTTGTTGCAACAGAGGCTGCAGAGTCTCAATGACGGCGGAAGTGGATATGACAAAGGACGGAGGATTGGTTAATGCGAAATGATTGTTCAATTTTCGAAATTCCCCCCCCTACGTATGGTGTAATGATGATTGCGCGTGTAAAGATTGTAATCATTATAAATGAAATCCTCTCTTTAATATAATTTAACTGTATTACATTAAAACCACATACCTTACATTTTTACCTTTGGTTTAATAATTCGAAGTGCAGAGTGCTTCAAAATGGCTTAATATACATGGAAGAATCTGTAGATTTCTCTGAAATTTAGAACAGGAGTGTAACAGGATTTGCTCAATGCTGAATAATCTTCACCCACAGGATCTGAAGTGTAAACGTGAAGAACTAAAAAGCTTGTTTAACAGCAGAAAGAAATGATGTTTTAGTGATGACAGGTTGCTGAAACTGGTGTTTCAGCAACGGAAAAATGAACGACACGTTGCTGAAACTGGTGTTTCAGCAACGGGAAAAATCAGAAAAATGGGATAAATGACTTGGGTCTGTAAGAAGTGGGGGAAGTATTTGGTAAGGGATAATTTCAGCAGTAAGGGATGGGAAATACTAGCTGAAGGAAGATATTTCAGGAATGGTAGGAGTGGGAAAAATGGAAAAAGGGCAATAATGTAGAAGTGAGGATGAAGGGATATTTCTAGGAAATGGGGTAAAATGAAGGAAACAAGCTTCTGTAATTGAAGCTTCAGATCTTCTCATGATGAATCTGTCCTCCTTAATGAGCTTTTCCAGAATCTGCAAAATTCAATTGTAATATGCCAATCCTTGACAGGGATTATTAGTGCTAAATCTAATCTAATACTAAAAATACAGTGCAGAAAATTAAATGCTGTGAGGAGCAGAAGACTCCCCTAGAAAAAGATAATGAATATCAGTCATGCAAGCAGTCTTGAAATCCTCTTTAGAAACAGGGCATTGATATAGACGGAGCCTATGACCATTGACTAGTAGAGGTGTTTTAGAATCATCAATTGTTAAAAGTCTTACCGTTCCATTTGGAAAAACATCATCTACCTCATATGGTCCAAGCCAGCGTGTACGTAGCTTACCCTAAAAATTTTCAAACCGAGAGTCATACAACAAGGCCCAATTACCTTTTTGGAACTGCTTGTGTTTGATAATTTTGTCATGCCACTTCATCCTTTGTTGTTGTATCATGGTTGTTTGATGAATGGCATCTAATCTCTTTTCATCCAACTCAAGAAGCTGCTGCAACCTGGCTGTCTGCATATCAGTCAAATCAAGATTAATAGCTAAAGCAGTTCTTAGAGTTTTAATCTCAAATTCCACAGGAAAAACAACATTTTTACCATAAACCAATTCATAGGGAGAAAAACCTGTAATGTTTCTCCAAGTAGTTCTGTAAGCCCATAATGCCTCAGGGAGCCTTTGGGACCAATCCTTCCGGTTGTCCTTCACTGTTTTAGTTAGAATGGCTTCTAATACTTTGTTTGTGCTTTCCACCTGCCCATTGGCCTGGGGGTGGTATGGTGTAGTCATTCTATGTTGAATATGATATTTGTGAAGGGTAGATTTAAAACCATGAGAATTGAATGGAGGTCCTCCATCAGTAACTAGCTCTCTAGGAATTCCAAATCTAGTAAAGATTTCTTCAAATAAGAAAGCTAGGACAACCTCTTCATTGGCTCTAATAAGTGCTTTGGCCTCCACCCATTTAGTCATATAGTCTGTACAGACTAATATATATGTTCTTTGATTGGATGGAGGGTTAATGGGTCCTATGAAATCCAAGGCCCATCTTTCAAATGGTTCAGAAACTACCTGGGGGTTTAATGGCATTTGGTCTCTATGATTGGGTTGACCCATTCTCTGGCAGCTGTCACAAGCCCTTACATATTTCTTTGCATCCTTAAATAATGAGGGCCAATAGTAACCCATCCTCAAAATTTTGTGTGATGTTCTTTTATCTGCAAAATGCCCTCCACAAGGGCCATCATGACAAGATTTCAATATGTCATACACTTCATCTTCCCTAATGCATCTTCGGATTTCCTGATCAAGCCCTGTGTAGAAAAGACACCCACTTATCCAGCTATACCTGGCACTTTGTTGAACAATTCTTCTCTTTTCTCTGTATGACAGGTGTGATGGTAATTTTCTTGCAACCAAATAATTATCAATATCCGCATACCATGGAGAGTGAGCAGAAACTGCAAACAAATACTCATCAGGAAAAGAATCATCTACTGGAATATCATTGTCAGTTTTTAACCGTGAAAGGAAATCAGCCACCACATTTTCTTTACCAGGCCGATCTACAATCATGATATCAAATTCCTGCAGTAATAATAGCCATCTAGTAACTCTAGCATTTGTAACAGATTTTTTCATTAAATACTTAATAGCTGAGTGGTCAGTGTGCACAAAAGTAGAATAACCAGTGATATAGTGTCGAAATTTATTAATGGCATAAATTACTGCAAGAAACTCCTTCTCGGTAACTGTATAATTAAGCTCAGGAGGGGTCATATTCTTACTGATAAAGTAGATAGCATAAGGAAGATGATTTTCCTCTTGTCCCAAGACAGCTCCAATTGCAGTGTCTGAAGCATCAGAAGATATATGAAAAGGGAGATTCCAATCAGGCCCCCTCAAAATAGGAGCAGTAGACAACTGATGCTTAAGTTCTTCAAAAGCTTTTTGACAAGAATTAGTCCACTTAAATTCAACATTTTTCATAAGCAACACAAATAATGGAGAAGCTATCTTAGAAAAATATTTAATAAATCTTCTGTAGTATCCAACATGTCCTAGAAAACTTCTCACATCAGTTTGTGTTTTAGGAACAGAAAGATTCTGAATGACCAATATTTTAGATGGATCTACCTGAATACCTTGAGATGAAATAAAATGTCCAAGCACTATTCCTTCACTCATCATCATATGGCATTTTTTAGTACTTAGGGAGAGGTGAGCTTGTATACATCGTTTAAGTACTTTCTCAAGGTTTTGTAATGCATCTTCAAAAGACACACCATAAGGAGTAAAATCATCCATAAATATTTCCATAGAATCATTCAGCATATCAGAAAAGATTCCTATAACAACTCTTTGAAAAGTTGCTGGTGCATTACATAGCCCAAATGGAAGAACTCTATAAGAAAAAGTTCCCCAAGGGCTAGTGAAAGTGGTCTTGTCTTGGTCTTGGGGTGCAATTCTTATCTGATTATACCCACTGAATCCATCTAGAAAAGAAAATAATTTCTTCCCTGCCAGACTATCCAACACCCGATCAATGAAGGGTAAAGGAAAGTGATCCTTTTGAGTAGCTTTGTTTAAGGCTCTGTAGTCAACACATACTCTCCATTTCCCGTTTTTCTTAGGGACAATTACCAATGGGGAAACCCATTCACTGTCAGATATAGGGTATATAAATCCTGCATTAAGTAATTTCTGAAGTTCTTCCTTAACAATTTCTTGTAAATTAGGATTCATTCGTCTTTGGGGTTGACAAACAGGCCGGCATCCTTCTTTAATGTAAATTCGATGAGTACATAATTCAGAAGAAATACCTTTCATATCCGTGTAATCCCATGCAAATGCTTCCTTATATTCATGCAATAACTTCATTAATTGCTGTGTTTCATTAACTGTTAGATCAGGATTTATGTTTAATGTCTTGCCAGGTTCAATTTCAACTGTTATGCTTTTAGATGAGATAGTGGTTAATGTCTGAGATGAGTCTTCAGATTCAATCTTTTCTTGAGTATCAGTTTCAAAAATTGCAGTCAATTGATTATGTGTTTCAGCAATTACAGAAGAAGGTTCACAAATAAAATTATTAATTATCTCATCTTCTGTATTGTCTTTAAGAGTTAAAGCTTGTCCAATGGTTAAAATAGGCTGAACATCATTATCATCATAATCCATCCACATAGAATCTTCATTATTAATTATTGGTGTAGCATGAGGATAAAGAGTAAGCTGTTTTGTTTCATAACCATTAGAAATTGTCATTGAACCAGATCTGCAACTGATAAAAGCATCAGCTGTGGCCAGCCATGGCCTTCCTAGAATTAAGGGATGTCCCCCCAGCTTTTTTTTAGTCTGCAATACAACAAAATCAGCCGGGTATTTCCAGGATTCAACTGAAATAAGTAGATCCTCAACAACTCCTCCAGGTTTAATTGTAGAACGATCAGCCAACTCTAGAATGGTGGGTGTATCTCTGATTGTGTTATTCAGCTGTAAAAATTGTGAAGTTTCAAGAGTCATTATGTTAATTGCAGCACCTAAATCTACCAGAACTTGGGGAATCATTGTTTTACCAATCTGAACTGTCACCGTAGGATGGCCGGGATCACCATATTTCACAGGAGGGGCTTTTCCGGACATTAATGCAGACAAGTCACCCATCACATGTACTGTAAGGGGGTCTTTAGTTTTCCTACTAGGTTTCTTAACACAAATATCCCTTAGTGTTCTGGCATAAATTGGTAGATCTCTTAATGCTTGTAAAAGTGGAATTTTAACATACAAATTTTGCAATTCCCCTAGAAGATTAAAAGCAGGTGTTTCAGCTGTTCTGGTTAAAACCAAACGCTCGGGGAATGGTGGTTCTGTTATTTCAACATTCTTGTTAGAAGGTGGTTGTGCTTTCTTATGTTTCTCAGTTTCCTCTTTATCAGAATCAGAAGCAGTTATGTCATCAATAATAGGCTCTACTATTTTCCCAGATCTTAAATGAATATCATTACATTGCATAGTAGGAAATATAGACTGATTCTGAATATCAATGACTTGCACAACTTTATTATTGGGATTAGGATTTGGTTGCACAGGTAGCTGGGGTCTCATTTGGTTATTTGGTGGAGCATTTGATGGCAGAGGAAGTGGTTGTTGATATTGAGGCAATTGATTTGGATACGGAAGTTGTTGGCTTCTCCAATTTGAATTCCAAGGGTTAAAATAAGATGGTTGCTGTGGGGGCCAAGGAGTCCACATTGAAGGATCAACAAAGGGAGGGTTTGATTGCTACACGGGTGGGAAATTCATTTGGTTGAAGGGTGGGTATTGAATTTGATTGAAGGGAGGGTAATTTGTTTGACCGAAAGCAGAATAATTGTTCCAACGATTAAATGGCATACTAGAGTTCATACCTTGTCCTTTTGGTTGCCATTGTATTCTTTGAGTTAGCAGGTAAACTGCTTCAGCTTCTTCTTCCGTTGGCTGCAATGCTGCCTTTATTCCTGGTAGAGATGGACATTGTTTTGTCTCATGATATTTCTCACAAAGGGTACAAATTGGTATTTTGTCCATTGGGCATTCCCTTAGTGGATGCTTGTCTCTGCACTTCGGGCAAAAGACAACCAGAGTTGCTTCTGCTTCAGCCTGCTTCTTCTTAACCTGCAAAGTGTCAATTTGTGAAGCAAAAGAACTTAACATCTCAGTTTTAAATTCTTCAAGTAAATTACCTATTTCAGCTCTTGTTGCTCCTCCACTGGCTGATTTCTGCACTCTTGAATAGGTGGAATCTCTATTAATTACTCTGTTCCTTGCAGCTCCCCTTGAACATCTCTTAGAAAGTTCAACAATCTCATCATATGATTCCTTAGATATATCTCCCTTGCCAAGCATGTTTAACATATCTAAAAAATCATCCCTTAAACCTCTAAGTAATATTGTTTTGCGAATTTCCTTACTTATATTCGGATGATCAGATCTCTGTATATTGTACTGCAGCCTTTCTATATAGTCCTCCAGATTCTCGTCCGGCTTTTGTGCGATATTGAATAGTTCATCCTTCTTTTCTCTCGTCCGGCAGTAGTCTTGATATTTAAGCAGAAATTTCTGTTTCATCTGCTCCCATGTTGTGATCACCTGACTTCCAAGGCTCATGAACCATCTTAAAGCATTTCGTTTTAAGGTGGCTGGAAACAGTTTCAACTTTTGAGCATTAGTAACATAATCATAACTTCTGCATAATATATCAAATTCAAAAAGAAATTCATCCGAATCTTCAGAGGATAAACCATGAAAGTTAGGTAAAGCAGACAATGGAATGTTTTTCATAGGAGTTGTCCCTGCAGGGAGATCACTGATAGGAAATCCCAAGGTAGAGAGGGAATTTTCATTCCTTCCTTCTCCTTCGGGATCTACACGTCCTCCACCAAAGAAATCATCATTGTTTCCTTCCATTGTTGGCTCTCCTACTGCACTTGCTCGATCGTCAAGATCTTCTACTGGCTCTTCAATGTTTTCCACTGGTCGTCCAACGCTTTCTAATATTTCCTCAATGTGCTCTGCTGATTTACTAACACTTTCTTCTGACTCTCCAGCACTGACTGCTGGTTCTTCAATCACTGGTTCTTCTATATTTTCAGGACCCACAACTTCCTCTGTTTTTTAATCTGATTGAGGGGAGTGCTGAAGTTTTGATCTTCGAGAACTTAATCTCTGTGATGATTCAGCCTTTGATACAATCTCGTCAATAAAAGTCTTTCTTCCTCCCCTTCCTTTGCCTTTGCCACCTGTGGGGTTAGTTTTCTTCTGATTTCCGCGTCCTCTCATACAATCTGCACATTTATAAAGAAAAGATTAATGCTTTTGAAATCTATAATTGCCTTCCTCGGCAACGGCGCCAAAATGTTGGTCGCATTAATTGTTTTCACAATTCAAGCTCCACATAAATTGTCAACCCGAGGAAGTCTTTTTATTCCAAAGACAATCACGCACTGGATATGCTCAATTTCAAAAGCAAGAACAATGTTGTAGTAAAAAGCCACACAATTATCAATCATACAAATCTAATCATTCACACTCTGTTTAATCAAAGCTGAAGTCATTATGTTATAGCAAAAGTAATTCCTAGGTTGCAGTTTAGAATTCAAATAGAGGGAAATCAATCTGCAGGAAAGGAAACCAATCAACCATAACAGGAACATGACCCTATTCCTTAATTAGGAACTTCAGCACCTGCTGCCTGACACTAATCACTCTGTAGCAAAGATAACTCAAGAGACCAAGACCCTATTCCCATGAACAGGAACCTTCAGCACTTGTCTCCTGTTTCTAATCACACTGCAGGAAAAGAAAGGAAATTAGTGGGAGCAGGACCCTATTCCTTTGTACAGGAACCTTCAGCACCTGCTTCCCAGCATTATACATTCAAACATATAACAGAAATAGATTTCTCAACTTCTTAAGAATGAATGTACTGAACACATGCAGCGTTAAGGAAACAGAATATTCAATCAACTACAAAACTATGTAACCGGTGTCTCAGCAACAGAATTAAAGTAAAGTGCAAATAGCATAAGGAAATTAGATAAACTACAGGTACAGAAGGGTGAATCTTGTGAAGAAGGCGGGCCCTTTCCCTCTCACAAGATTCCCCAGGGAAAGAATTAAATTGGAGCGCTCAAAAGAAGATTTTATTCATCTGTCAAAAGAAATGATACATTACAGATGGAGTCTAGCTCCAATTCTCACACACAATGTTCTCCTGTAGCTTTCAAACTCGAACTCCCTACTAATGATGATGTCTCCTCTTTTTAAAGAGGAGACATCTTCTACAATTACATGAGAGCAAATCTACGTTTATCCCAAATCTGTTCACTTTCTTAAAACAGGACTATTCTGTTCTTCCAAAAAAAGATATTGTTACAACAGAGACAACAAGAATGCTATCTTCAGAATGGTCCATGTAACCATGTCTTCATGCTGTTACTATTGTTCCACAAAAGGCTCTTCCAGAATCGCAAATTACGAGTGACGGAATTTGCGTGCTTGCTGGCTGTTTCAGCAACTAAGTCAACTGTTTCAGCAATGGCCGATTGTTCCAGCAAAGCATATAACTTATCTGCGATCTTTTAAACTTATGTTAGCAACAATCCACTTCGCTTAATGATAAAATATAAGAGTATTTTGGAATTATATGTAAACAGATTAAACATATAATAAAGAAGAGGATTTTATATACCTTGGGATAAAGTAGATGAAAATGCTAATGGAATCATTTTTAATCATGGTTATAAAAGTAAAATGGTGTCAAAGTATATAGAAAAAATGATACATAGTGGAGTCCTAACACCCCTACACTATGAAATTCATAAAATATATACATTTTCTCATCCTTTTTAATTGAGCTCAACCATTTTCTTCAAAATAGAATTAGTTACATTAAACTTGGGCCGAATTTCTGAAAATAGGTGTTGAATATGAACTTGTATCTCCTAAACCATAGTACTTGTTACAAAACTGAAATAGGGTTTTGTATATAAGGTCATTTTGGAGAAAAACCTCTCTCAAATTTGGGAAATTAGTTTCCATTTGCACGAAATATGTTCCACAAACTCATCTCTAAAATAGAAAATCATTAAAAATTTAAATTTGTGAAAATGAGCAGTAAAGATCTAGTCACATATCCACATTCGTGACACCTGTGAATAAAATGAAAGAGGTTTTTTTTTATATGGCTTGTTTTTAACAAAAACCTCCTTATGTTTTCAAAAATTACTTTTCATCTGTTGTAAAATTGCCCCGCACTAAAATGACTAAAACAGTAAAAGATATGAAAAATTTGCTTTGTTTTAATGTAGGCTCCAAATATCACTGTATATATCCCACATAGTAGCGCATGTCCATAAATTGAAGGAGGCTTTTGTTATTTGGTATGTGATGAACAAAAACCTCTTTCACTTTTGAAAAATTCCTTACCATTATTTCACAAACAGATTTTGTACTAAACTTGTCATTGTGTGCAACAACTGACCTCAAAACATGCATAACCAAGAATCACTCATTCATTTCGATCATATCTTCTAATCCGGGAGGCGGTTATGGGAGTGTGATATACCGTTGGAAATATTTTTCTGAGATGCTTCTGATGGACACACTTGTGACATGTTTTGTGCTGAAAATCATGTGCAAAACATCTAACAAAACCAGACATAGTAAGAGCTCATGTTGATCCCTGGTGACAGGTTGCAAAGACTGGAACTAACATCGGCTCCATTGGAGATGGCAGCTCCTTGGAGGTGTCAAGAACACCATAGACTAAGTGCCTCATCCATTGGGCATGGATGGTCAAATAGCTGCAAACCCAAAACAACTCATACCAATCCAAAAACACATACATACTGCAACCTGTACATAAACAAATACCGGAAACTGAAATGTTGCCTTTGGAAACTTATTTATTTACAAATCTACCCTAATTTTCTGCAAAACCAGTAGATCAAGTAACTTTGTAATTCCAGATCAACCAATCAAGTAACTGTGACAAGGATGCTGCTTGAAATTGCTTCAACTAGGACACAAATGTAAATGCTGACAGCCATACATGCACATAACGAGTCTGGTTATGTAAAAGACAATTTGATCTATCATTCAAACTGAAAAAAATTTCCATGTACGTTGCAATAGGATCAGAAAAACAAGACTCTGTTTGTTGCCCCAACACCTCAATACATGCTTCCAGTTGCAAACTATCAATGCAAATATCCATGGGCAACGCTCTTGTTTCTTGTTTTGAAGGAGGGAGAGTTTCCAAGAACTTTTTGGGATCTCGGAATTCATATGATTGGATCTTATCATTTAAATACCGAATCTCCTTCTCAAATTTTTCAACAACTAACTCAAAGAAACATGTTTTAGATTTAGGAGGAAACTTCAGAGATCTCAAAAACTGAAGCACGACAATGAAAAATACTTCATCAATTTCAATATCCACTAACTGATCTCTAACTTCTTTTAAAAATTCACAAAGCGCATGGTTTGCCACATACCATACCATTTTATTTTAGTGCATGAATGGATCAGTGAGCACTGGAATCTCTGGATTGAGTTGGAGTTTCCAGGTGAATGTTTTAGCCTTCATATGTGTCTCACTGTTGTCCACCATCAGCAATTAGATCTGCAACTTGAATGTGTTGGGTGTGGAGCCTGATTATCTTGTTTACTTTGTATCACAGCATTGGACCCCTATACCTTCAAAGGGGCAACAATGCCACTCATAATTAATCACTGTTGTGGGGGGTCCAGGGGGGGCGGCAACGCTTTTCAGAGCCCCCCACTGGCGGGGGTTTTCGGGGGCAACGCCCCCGAAGCTAAAAACAGATGTAAAATTTCCTTGTAAAAGTATAGTAATTTCTAGTCAATCTGGGCCGTTCATTAGGCAAATGATCTAATGGTAGAAGTTATGTTTAGATTAGGGTTTTTTGCCATAGAAGGCAACCCCCTTGTATATATGAGGGTATTGTATTGCGGCTGTGTATTATGTGTGTATTCTCGGAGTGAGAAACAGAGAGGGAGACTGTGAGAGAGAACAGAGGATATTACAGTGGATCTGCTATAGGTTTTGTCTCTTCATTTTTTCTAGATAATAGAAAGGAAGGACTGGATGTTCAGGGTGGACATAGCCCAAACTGGGTGAACCACGTATATCTGTGTCTCTCTGGTTTTAAGTGTTTTGTGTGCTTGTATTTTTCCACATATTTATGTGTTGTATTGCTCCATAATATATAATTTTCTAACAACTGGTATCAAAACCAAAGGTCTATTTGGCTGATAAAATTGCAGGAAAGAAGGGTTCCTGGTTCAAGTGGGAGCAATGGCGGATGATGGTAAGTTTAGGGTCGAGAAATTTAACAGCCAAAATCTTTCGCTGTGGAAGACGTAGATGGAAGATTATCTGTATCAGAAAGATCTGTACCTACCATTGAGCAGAAAAACAAAGAAGCCGACGGCCATGAAAAACACAGAATGGAACATTCTTGATAGAAAGGCACTCGGAACAGTACGGTTATGCCTTGCAGCATCAGTCGCCTTCAATATTTAGAAGGAAACAACAACAGAGGGTTTGATGTAGACGTTGGCGAAACTATATGAAAAACCCTCCGCCTCAAACAAGGTATTTCTTATGAAACGACTATTTAATATGAAGATGTTGGAAGGTGGATCTGTTGCAGACCACTTAAATGAATTTAATACAGTTACCAGTCAGTTAAGTTCTATAGGGTTAAACTTTGATGATGAAGTTAGATCTCTGTTATTCTTGTGCTCATTGCAAGAGAGTTGGAATGGTTTAGTAATGGCCATTAGTAACTTTGTCTCTAGATCTAGTACTTTAAAGTTTGATGATGTTGTTGGTGCTATCCTTAGCGAGGAAATGCAACGGAAAATATCTGGTGAGACATCAGGTAATTCTTTGAGTGCAGAGTCTAGGGGAAGAAGAATGGAAAGAGGAAAGAGCTCGGGATATCGCAGTAAATCAAGGAAAGGCATATCCAAGTCTAGATCGGGGATAGTGTGCTAGAATTGCGGAAAGAAAGGACACCTAAAGAAAGATTGTAGATCTCTGAAGGGAAAATAAGGAGACACACATCAAGAAAACAATCATGAAGCAAATGTGACAGGTGATGTGCTACAAGATTCTTTGATTCTTTCTTTCGAAAATGTTACTGATTCTTGGGTTGTAGATTCAGGGGTTTCATTCCATGCCACACCTGATAAGAAATATTTTCATGACTATGTTCAAGGAGATTTTGGACAAGTTCATTTGGGTGAGGATAAACCCTGTAAAATTGTTGGAATGGGTGAAGTTCTTGTAAAACAACAGAATGGAAACCAATGGCTACTAAAGGAGGTAAGGCATGTTCCAGATCTAAAGAAAAATCCGATTTCAACAGGGTAGTTAGGCAGTAAAGGTTGTGTGACAATTTTCACAGATAAAACTTGGAAGGTCACCAAAGGAGTGCTGGTAATAGCAAAAGGTGATAAGGTTGGTACATTGTATTTATGCAATGGTATTTATAACTCTGTTAATGCTTTAACTTCCAAAGGAGCATATGCAGCATTATGGCATCATAGGCTCAGACACATGAGTGAGAAGGGAATGAAGATTATTCACTCAAGAAATTTGTTGCTAGGATTGAAGAATGTTGATTTGGATTTCCGTGAGAATTGCATTTATGTAAAACAAAAGAGAGTCAGATTTCTCAGAGTTGGGAAATAAAAGAAGAGAGAAAAATTGAAGCTTGTGCATACAGATGTATGGGGACCTGCTCAGGTATCATCTCTCGGTGGCTCTCGTAATTATGTTACTTTTATTGATGATGAAACTAGAAAAACATGGATTTATTGTATTCAGAATAAATCTAATGTATTTGATACTTTTAAGAAATGGAAAGCTTTGGTTGAGATTGAGACAGGAAAGAAGTTGAAGTGTCTCAGATTAGACAATGGAGGTGAGTATTTCAGAAAAGAGTTTGATAGGTACTGTTCAGAGCATGGAATTCGTAGAGAGAAGACAGTTCCACGAACACCACAAGAAAATGGTGTGTCAGAAAGGATGAATAGAACAATCATGGAGCGTGCAAGCTGCATGAGATTGCATGCAGGATTTCCTTTACAATTTTGGGCAGATGCTATAGATACTGCTTTTTATCTAATAAACAGAGGGCCTTCAAGTTCCTTGGATGTTGGTATTCCAGAGGAAGCATGGACAGGTAAAAAGGTAAACTACTCTTTTTTAAAGCCTTTTGGTTGTGAGGCCTTTGTCCATATTAATAAAGAAAACAAAACAAAGCTTGATGAAAAATCAAAGAAATGTATCTTTATTGGATATGGTGCTAATGATTTTGCTTATCGCTTATTTATTATGAAAATCAAAAAATCATTAGGAGAAGAGATGTAATATTCAATGAAAAGGTCTTGTATAAGAATCAGTTGTAGGAAAAGAAACAGGAAAAAGAAAGCAAGGAATACATGGTTCTTGATGAGATAACTGAAAAATTAAAGGTGCCTGAAAATAATAATAATCAACAGTCACAGCAGCAACAACCACCACAACAGCAACAAGCACCTTAAACACCTGAAAGTGGTGTTAGAAGATCTACCAGGATAAGTAGACCCCCCAAACGATACTCTCCTTCATTATATTATTTATTGTTGACTGATTCTGGTCAACCTGAATGTTATGAAGAAGCAATGCAGGTTGAAAGCAGGAAGAAGTGGGAGCGAGCCATGGAAGAAGAGATAGACTCCTTAATGCATAACCAGACTTGGGATTTAGTCAGGTTGCCTGCAGGTAAAACTACATTGCAGAATAAATGGGTTTACAGCCTAAAGGAAGAAGATTGAGGAAAACAGAGGTACAAATATAGACTTGTGGTGAAGGGGTTTTCACAGAAGAAAGGTGTTGATTTTGATGAAATATTCTCTCCTGTTGTTAAGATGAATTCAATCAGAACTATCTTAAGTCTTGTAGCAGCAGAAGATTTACATCTTGAAAAGTTAGATGTAAAGACAACATTTCTCCATGGAGATTTGGAGGAAGAGATATACATGCAGCAACCAGAAGGATATGAGGTAAAAGGGAAAGAAAAATTGGTGTGCAGGTTAAAGAAGAGCTTGTATGGCTTAAAACAGGCTTCAAGGAAGTGGTATCTCAAATTTGACAAGTTTATGTCTGAAAAAGGTTATACTAGATGTCACTCTGATCATTGTGTTTATCTAAAAAGGAAAAATGATGGCAGCTATATTATATTGTTATTGTATGTAGATGACATGCTTGTTGCAGGATCTAACATGTAGGAAATAAATGTGATCAAACTAAAATTGGCAAATTCCTTTGCAATGAAGGATTTGGGAGCTGCAAAACAAATCCTTGGTATGAGGATAACTAGAGACAAGAAAAATCACAAATTAACACTATCTCAAAATGAGTACATAGAAAAGGTGTTGAAAAGATTTAATATGGAGAATGCAAAACCAGTTAGTACACCTTTTGCTAGCCATTTCAAACTTAGTAAGGAGATGTGCCCCAAGACCCATGAAGAAATGGATATATGTCTAAATTTCCATATGCATCTACAGTTGGAAGCTTAATGTATGCAATGGTCTGCACAAGGCCTGATATTGCACATGCAGTGGGAGTTTTAAGCAGGTACATGAATAATCCAGGAAAAGAACATTGGATGGCAGTTAAAAATGGATTCTCAGATATTTGAGAGGTGCCAAAAATCAAGAATTATGATTTGGTGGTTCAAATGTTGCTCTACAGGGATATGTTGATGCAGATATGGCAGGTGAAAGAGATAAAAGGAGGAGCACTACAGGATATGTATTTACTGTAGGTGGAAAAACTGTCAGTTGGGTTTCAAAAGTCTGAAGTGTTGTTGCACTTTCAACAACAGAAGCCGAGTATGTTGCTGCTATAGAGGCCAGTAAAGAAATGATTTGGTTACAAAGGTTTATGGATGAATTGGGTAAGAAGCATGATATGGGCACACTATACAGTGATATCCAAAGTGCTATTCATCTTGAAAAGAACTCAACATTTCATTCCAGGACTAAACATATACATCTCAAGTACCATTTCATACGGTCAGTATTGGAAGATGGAGAGTTGAAGCTGGAAAAGATACACACTAGCCAGAATCCTGTAGATATGCTAACAAAAGTTGTAACGAGGAAGAAACTGAGAATGTGCTCAGTTTCAATTGGTCTTCAAGGATGACGATGAAGATAAGGAGTAGCCAGGTCCAAAGAGGAGTCATCATCTAGCAAATGAAGCAGCGATGGAGTTGCTACAATTAGTCTCCAAGTGGGAGATTGTTGGGTGTGGAGCCTGATTATCTTGTTTACTTTGTATCACAGCATTGGACCCCTATACCTTCGAAGGGGTGGCAATGCCGCCCGTAATTAATTTCTGTCATGGGGGATCCAAGGGGGGGCGGCAGCGCTTTTTGGAGCCCCCCCCCTAGTGGGGGTTTTCAAGGACAGCACCCCCGAAGCTAAAAATAGATGTAAAATTGCCTTGTAAAAGTATAGTAATTTCTAGTCAATCTGGGTCGTTCATTAGGCAAATGATCTGACGGTAGAAGTTATGTTTAGATTAGGGTTTTTTTCCCTAGAAGGAAACCCCCTTGTATATATGAGGGTATTGTATTGCGACTATGTATTATGTGTGTATTCTCAGAGCGAGAAACAGAGAGGGAGACTGTGAGAGAGAACGGAGGATATTACAACGGATCTGCTGTAGGTTTTGTCTCTTCATTTTTGCTGGATAATAGAAAGGAAGGACTGGTTGTTCGGGGTGGACGTAGCCCAAACTGGGTGAACCACGTATATCTGTGTCTCTTTGGTTTTATGTGTTTTGTGTGCTTGTATTTTTCCACATATTTTATGTGTTGCATTGCTCCATAATATATAATTTTCTAACAACTGGTATCAAAGCCGAAGGTCTATTTGGCTGATAAACTCGCAGGAAGGAAGGGTTCCTAGTTTGAGTAGGAGCAATGGCAGATGATGGTAAGTTTAGGGTCGAGAAATTTAACTGCCAAAACTTTCCACTGTGGAATATGCAGATGGAAGATTATCTGTATCAAAAAGATCTGTACCTACCATTGAGCGGAAAAACAAAGAACCCGACGGCCATGACAGACGCGGAATGGAACATTCTTGATAGAAAGGCACTCGAAACAATACGGTTGTGCCTTGCAGCATCATTCACCTTCAATATTTCAAAGGAAACAACAACAGAGGGTTTGATGCAGACGTTGGTGAAACTATATGAAAAAACCTTGGCCTCAAACAAGGTATTTCTTATGAAATGACTATTTAATATGAAGATGTTGGAAGGTGGATCTATTGCAGACCATTTAAATGAATTTAATACAGTTACCAGTTAGTTAAGTTCTGTAGGGGTAAACTTTGATGATGAAGTTAGAGCTCTGTTATTCTTGTGCTCATTGCAGGAGAGTTGGAATGGTTTAGTAATGGCCATTGGTAACTCTGCCTCTAGATCTAGTACTTTAAAGTTTGATGATGTTGTTGGTGCTATCCTTAGCAAGGAAATGCAATGGAAAAGCTCTGGTGAGACATCAAGTAATGCTTTGAGTGCAGATTCTAGGGGAAGAAGAATGGAAAGAGGAAAGAGCTCGGGATATCGCAATAAATCAAGGAAAGGAAGATCCAAGTCTAGATCGGGGATAGTGTGTTGGAATTGCGGAAAGAAAGGACACCTAAAGAAAGATTGTAGATCTTGGAAGGGAAAAGAAGGAGACACACAACAAGAAAACCATCATGAAGCAAATGTGATAGGAGATGTGTTACAAGATGCTTTGATTCTTTCTTTCGAAAATGTTACTGATTCTTGGGTTGTAGATTTAGGGGCTTCATTCCATGCCACACCTGATAAGAAATATTTTCATGACTATGTTCAGGGAGATTGTGGACAAGTTCATTTGGGTGATGATAAACCCTGTAAAATTGTTGGAATGGGTAAAGTTCTTGTAAAACAACATAATGGAAACCAATGGATACTAAAGGAGGTAAGGCATGTTCCAGATCTGAAGAAAAATCTGATTTCAACAGGGCAGTTAGGCGGTGAAGGTTGTGTGACAACTTTCACAGATAAAACTTGGAAGGTCACCAAAGGAGTCCTGGTAATAGCAAAAGGCGAAAAGGTTGGTACATTGTATTTATGCAATGGTATTTCTAACTTTGTTAATGCTTTAACTTCCAAAGGAGAAGATGCAACATTATGGCATCATAGGCTCGGACACATGAGTGAGAAGGGAATGAAGATTCTTCACTCAAGAAATTTGTTGCCAGGTTTGAAGAATGTTGATTTGGATTTCTGTGAGAATTGCATTTATGGAAAACAGAAGAGAGTCAGATTTCTCAGAGTTGGGAAAGAAAAGAAGAGCTAAAAATTGGAGCTTGTGCATACAGATGTATGGGGACCTGCTCAGGTATCATCTCTCGGTGGCTCTCATTATTATGTTACTTTTATTGATGATGCAACTAGAAAAACATGGATTTATTGTATTCAGAATAAATCTGATGTATTTAATACTTTCAAGAAATGGAAAGCTTTGGTTGAGATTGAGACAGGAAAGAATTTGAAGTGTCTTAGATCATATAATGGAGGTGAGTATTGCAGCAAAGAGTTTGATAGGTAATGTTCAGAGCATGGAATTCATAGAGAGAAGACAGTTCCACGAACACCACAAGAAAATGGTGTGTCAGAAAGGATGAACAGAACAATCATGGAGCGTGCAAGGTGCATGAGATTGCATGCAGGATTGCCTTTACAATTTTGGGTAGATGTTGTAGATACTGTTGTTTATCTAATAAATAGAGGGCCTTCAATTTCCTTGGATGGTGGTATTCCAGAGGAAGCATGGACAGGTAAAAAGGTAAACTACTCTCTTTTAAAGCCTTTTGGTTGTGAGGCCTTTGTCCATATTAATAAAGAAAATAGAACAAAGCTTGAGGCAAAATCAAAGAAATGTACCTTTATTGGATATGGTGTTAATGATTTTGGTTATCGCTTATATGATTATGAAAATCAAAAAATCATTAGGAGCAAAGATGTAATATTCAATGAAAAGGTCTTGTATAAGAATCAGTTGCAGGAAAAGAAACAGGAAAAAGAAAGCAAGGAATACACGGTTCTTGATGAGATAACTGAAAAAGTAAAGGTGCCTGAAAATAATAATAATCAACAACCACAGCAGCAGTAACCACCACAACAGCAACAGGCACCTCAAACACCTGAAAGTGGTGTTAGAAGATCTACCAGGATAAGTAGACCCCCTGAACAATACTCTCCTTCATTATATTATTTATTGTTGATTGATTCTGGTGAACCTGAATGTTATGAAGAAGCAATGCAGGTTGAAAGCAGGAAGAAGTGGGAGCTAGCCATGGAAGAAGAGATGGACTCCTTAATGCATAACCAGACTTGGGACTTAGTCAGGTTGCCTGCAGGTAAAACTACATTGCAGAATAAATGGGTTTACAGCCTGAAGGAAGAAGATGGAGGAAAACAGAGGTACAAAGCTAGACTTGTGGTGAAGGGGTTTGCACAGAAGAAAGGTATTGATTTTGATGAAATATTTTCTCCTGTTGTTAAGATGAATTCAATCAGAACTATCTTAAGTCTTGTAGCAGTGGGAGATTTACATCTTGAATAGTTAGATGTAAAGACAACATTTCTCCATGGAGATTTGGAGGAAGAGATATACATGCAACAACCAGAAAGATATGAGGTAAAAGGGAAAGAAAAATTGGTGTGCAAGTTAAAGAAGAGCTTGTATGGCTTAAAACAAGCTCCAAGGCAGTGGTATCTAAAATTTGACAAGTTTATGTCTGAACAAGGTTATACTAGATGTCACTCTGATCATTGTGTTTATCTTAAAAGGAAAAATGATGGCAGCTATATTATATTGTTATTGTATGTAGATGACATTCTTATTGCATGATCTAACATGTAGGAAATAAATGTGCTCAAAATAAAATTGGCAAATTCCTTTGCAATGAAGGATTTGGGAGCTGCAAAACAAATCCTTGGTATGAGGATAACTAGAGACAGGAAAAATCACAAATTAACACTGTCTCAGAATGAGTACATAGAAAAGGTGTTGAAAAGATTTAATATGCAGAATGCAAAACCAGTTATTACACCTTTTGCTAGCCATTTCAAGCTTAGTAAGGAGATGTGCCCCAAGACCCACGAGGAAATGGAATATATGTCTAAAGTTCCATATGCATCTGTAGTTGGAAGCTTAATGTATGCAATGGTCTGCACAAGGCCTGATATTGCACATGTAGTGGGAGTTGTAAGTAGGTACATGAATAATCCAGGAAAATAACATTAGATGGCAATAAAATGGATTCTCAGATATTTGAGAGGTACCACAAATCAAGAATTATGCTTTGGTGGTTCAAACATTACTCTACAGGGATATGTTGATGCAGATATGGCAGGTGATAGAGATAAAAGGAGGAGCACTACAAGATATGTATTTACTGTAGGTGGAACAACTGTCAGTTGGGTTTCAAAAATCTGAAGATTTGTTGCACTTTCAACAATAGAAGTCGAGTATGTTGCTGCTACAGAGGCTAGTAAAGAAATTATTTGGTTACAAAGGTTTATGGATGCATTGGGTAAGAAGCATGATATGGGCACACTATACAGTGACAGCCAAAGTGCTATTCATCTTGCAAAGAACTCAGCATTTCATTCCAGGACTAAACACATACATCTCAAGTACCATTTCATACGGTCAGTATTCGAAGATGGAGAGTTGAAGCTGGAAAAGATACACACTAGCCAGAATCCTGCAGATATGCTAACAAAAGTTGTAACCAGGGAGAAACTGAGAATGTGCTCAGTTTCAATTGGTCTTCAAGGATGACGATGAAGATAAGGAATAGCCAGGTCCAAAGAGGAGTCATTGTCCAGCAAATGAAGCAGCGATGGAGTTGCTACAATCAGTCTCCAAGTGGGAGATTATTGGGTGTGGAGCCTGATTATCTTGTTTACTTTGTATCACAGCATCGGACCCCTATACCTTCAAAGGGGCGGCAACGCTGGCCATAATTAATCACTGTCGTGGGGGGTCTAGAGGGGGTGGCGATTTTCAGGGGCAGCGCCCTCAAAGCTAAAAATAGATGTAAAATTGCCTTGTAAAAGTATAGTAATTTCTAGTCAATCTAGGCCGTTCATTAGGCAAATGATCTGACGATAGAAGTTATGTTTAGATTAGGGTTTTTTGCCCTAGAAGGAAACCCCCTTGTATATATGAGGGTATTGTATTGCGGCTGGGTATTATGTGTGTATTCTCAGAGCGAGAAACAGAGAGGGAGACTATGAGAGAGAACAGAGGATATTACAACGGATCTGCTGTAGGTTTTGTCTCTTCATTTTTGCTAGATAATAGAAAGGAAGGACTGGTTGTTCGGGGTGGACGTAGCCCAAACTGGGTGAACCACGTATATCTGTGTCTCTCTGGTTTTATGTGTTTTGTGTGCTTGTATTTTTCCACATATTTTATGTGTTGCATTGCTCCATACTATATAATTTTCTAACAGAATGATCTTTCCTAGAGAAGATCTATCACCTCTTCCCTAGTTTAATGTAATGGGGAAATTTTCAAGTCAGATGTTTAGTTTATAAGACTAGACCGGAGATTGACTGAAGCAGCTTTTATCTACTTATGCACTCACAAAGCAATGTGCAGTTCGAAGGCTACCTGGCTAACTTCAGGATCCGTCTATAGTTTATAAAACAAAGAACACTAACAAACAAATAAGATTTTCTTCCCCAGCTGAGTTGCCACTATGTTAGGGCCTAAATCTACCTCAGGCTAAGAAAGGTAGGATCTAGGGTAACATCATACCATGCTTAACCTGGTAGCTAGCTCTACCAGGTCACGAGAGGGCTCTCTCCTTGTCAATCTCAGAAAATATGGCCAATGAAAGGTTGAGATGACTGATGTGATGAATAATTTTAGGCTAGGTATGTGTACAGAGATGTTTGATTGAATTTGATGATGTTTTGTTGGCTCAAATGTGAAAGGCAGATTTGGGCTTAGGGAATGAGGCTCAGTTTTGCAGAGATCTCTATGGGGAAAGGTAGACAAGTGATTTTGTACTTCAAATTGAGTGAGATGGAGAGGTTTTAGATAGATGAGGAGTTTAAGAGGGTAAGAAATTCTCAAGGATCCTCTTTAAATAGCTAAAAGCATAAATAACTAAACAAACCCAAGGTAGAGCACTGCACTTTCAATGTATTCTACCTTTATCTTTGTTTGATTTATTTAATATAAAATAAAGAGAGATATGGTATACATAAAACACATGTAGACTTATGATTATAGAAGAAAACAAAATACCAAAGCAAGATGCCACATGAATCCCATAAAGGGCTGCAAACCACTGGTCTATTCCTTAGCCAAACTGTTGAAATGAGTATACAATAAGCTCCAAGCTTTCCCAAAAGTCCAACCTTTTGCCAAATTCCAAACCCTACACTATGAAATTCATAAAATATATACATTTTCTCATCCTTGTACTAATGGAATTGAGCTCAACCATTTTCTTCAAAATAGAATTAGTTACATTAAACTTGGGCCAAATTTCTGAAAA
This sequence comes from Pinus albicaulis, assembly GCA_034641835.2. Classification (NCBI taxonomy): domain Eukaryota; kingdom Viridiplantae; phylum Streptophyta; class Pinopsida; order Pinales; family Pinaceae; genus Pinus; species Pinus albicaulis. The sequence goes on along the minus strand of CM076570.1, from coordinate 1,506,879,839 downwards.
TAGGTGTTGAATATGAACTCGTATCTCCTAAACCATAGCACCTGTTACAAAAATTAAAGAGGTTTTTGTAGATAAGGTCATTTTTGAGAAACACCTCTCTCAAATTTGGGAAATTTGTTTCCAGTTGCTCGCAATCTGTTCCACAAAATTACCTCTAAAATAGAAAATCATTAAAAATTTAAATTTGTGAAAATGAGCTGTAAAGATCTAGTCACATATCCCAATTCGTGACACTTGTGAATAAAATGAAAGCTGTTGTTGTTATATGGATTCTGTTTAACAAAAAACTCCTTGGGTTTTGAAAAATTACTTTCCATCTGTTGTAAAATGGCCCCGCACTAAAATGACTAAAACAGCAAAAAATATGAAATTTTTTCTTTGTTTTAATGTAGGCTCCAAATATCACTGTATATCTCCCACATAGTAGTGCCTGTGCATATACTGAAGGAGGTTTTTGTTACTTGGTATGTGATGAACAAAAAACTCTTTAACTTTTTACAAATTCCTTACCATTATTTCACAAACTTATTTTGTACTAAACTTGTCATTGTGTGCAGCAAGTGACTTCAAAACATGCATAACCAAGAATCACTCATTCATTTCGATCATATCTTCTAATCCAAGAGCGGTTACGGGAGTGTGATATACCGTTGGAAATATTTTTCCAAGATTTTTCTGATGGACACACTTGTGACATGTTTTGTGCTGAACATCATGTGCAAAACGTCTAACAAAACCAGACATAGTAAGAGCTCATGTTGATCCTTGGTGACAGGCTGCGAAGACTGGAACTAACATGGCCCATTCTAGGGAGGGGATAGTTATCGTTCAGTGATACTTTGTTCAAGTTTCTGAAATAAACATAGAGCCTGATTTCTCCTGTTTTATTTCTAGTGGGGACTAAATTAGATACCTAATCAGAATATCTTATGGGTGATATGATTTGAGCATCGTACATCCTTTTTACTTATTTTTCTATTAATGGCATAAGAACAGAGTTAATTCTCCTTAGATTTTGTTTAAAGGGCTTATGATTTTCTTTAATTGGTATCTTATGTTGGATAATGATGGTATCATAAGACTTGAGGTCTTCATAATTCCACGGAAGGATGTCTTGGAACTCTTTAAACAAGCTAATATACTTCAGCTTTTCAGTTGGAGGTAATGTCTTATATACCGTGATAAGCTTGGGATTTTCCCTTGTTCCTATGTTGCATTCCTCGATATATGACCTTAGAGGCTCCATTTTAGGTTTTATAGCTACATCATTGGAGTCAAAAAGGTCTTCTAGTGGGGCTAATCCTTTAGGAAAAATGTTGTCTTTGATGTTTAAAACTTCTGATTCGTCATTGATTAATTCCTCAATTTCTACTGTTTCTAATTGTTCTATTTCTAGTTTAGTGAATCTGGTTGGTTCTATATTATTTACATCATTTACATCTATTTAATTATTTATGGTATAATCTAATGTACATTCAATGTCTATATTACCATTTTGAAATTATCCTTCAGAAATCATAAAATCAAGGATTTTTTTGTCTTGTGAAAATATTTTCCAATACTTTATGTTATCAGGTATGGTTGGTCTATGTCTTACCTCAGCCGTGTACTGATTATTTGGCTAAAAGTGGCTAAGCTATGTGCTTGCATATTATGCTTTCTTGGAATGATAGCAAAGTTAGTCTCAAGGAAACATATTATCAAGTCTAGGATGGTTTCTCTGTAACACATAAGTCTATGGTTATTAGTAATGTACTCTCCCTTGAATTGTTTTATAATGAGTTTTGATTCTACCATGATGGAAACTCTTTTAACTCCAAGTTTTATTATGATTTGAAGGCTTAGCACTAATGCTTCATATTCTGCCATGTTGTTAGTGCATTTGAAATTTAAACTGAAAGCATGTCCTTCTGAATGATCATTTTCTAAATTGTAGATCCATACTCCAGCTCCTGCTCCTAATCTATTTACAGAGCCACAAAAATATAAATGCCACATAGATTCATGTGTTATATTTTCACTATCGACTTCTTTGTGTTTCTCTTCTACAACTATTATTTTATCTTTATCATTGTTTGAATTACATAAGATAAATTAGTCTAGATCATAATGCATGGAATATATAGTGTAATTATGTGTTCTGTCTAAACTTCTTATCATGAATTTCATCAAGGATTATCTATATAGCTTCCTTTGCTAACCAAACACAGAAATGGTAGCATATGAAATGTCTAATTGTAGTGATCCCTGTAATTTTTCTCCCCATGAGCGAGATAATAACATACCATATTTGGGAGGGATATCAGCAACTACTATGTCCATAATAATACTCTTTGCTGGGCACTGGACCAGAGTTACACATATATCTTCGATCAGGCCAAGGAATTTGACTTGACTAGAATCAAAGGAGAACAAGTCTTTGTAGGGTGTGGTGATGTGTAAGTTTAATTTTTCCATGACTTCATTAGGCATTAAGTTATGAGATGCTCCTGAATCTAAAAATTTTATAATGAATTTTTAAGCTAATACAGAATGGAGGGACACCCCCTTGTTGATGTTTTCCATTTACTTCAGGACCAAATAATAACTCAGGTTGATCATCATTGAGGTTGACAACATCTTCACCTTCACCTTTATTTAGTGTTTCAGTAATTTGTTCCCCGTATGAGTCATTTTTCACCAGCTCCGTTAAAGGAACTGATATTCTTAATTTGGCTATCTCAATTTTGATATTGAATGGTGTTTGAGTTTTTCCTAATTTAATTATTTCATCTTTACCAATTGTGGTTTGTGTGGTTTTTTCTTCTTTATTAACACTTGGTAATTTAGTTTGTGTGTCAACTGTTTTTTTTTTCAACTTCCTTGTCTAGAAAGGTTTGAGTAGCAGTTTATGTGATTTCTACAATATTTGGGCTGGAAGCATTCTGAGTTTCTCTAGGGAGAATTTGTAGAATTTCGGTCACAAGATCTTCTATGGTTTTCTTAGTTTGGGTGTGGATTGACTTATTAATAGGAACTTCTGTGTTCTTTTGCTTCTAAGGCTATACTATTTATGAACTTCGTCGATAGCAGATTCATAGCCTTGTTTGTAGTTAAAGGAATCTCTAGACTCTAATAGTAATTGATGTAACATGTACAACTCTTGTTCTTCCTCGGTAAGAAAAATGGAATCTTCATTGTTTACTTCCATCAAGTTTATCTCAGTGTCCTGGTATTCTTCATGCTATTTTGAACTTTTAGCATAAGTTTCCTGGAAAGGTGGTCTAATTTGTTTATTGGGTAGAACTTCTCTTGATTTACCAGTATTAGGATTTTTCCTAAAGTTGGGATTTCTAATTTGGGGACCTTGTTGATTTTCCCACTAAGGTTTTCTTTCCATGTTCTCTAATCTATCCATTAGTATTTCTACATTTTTGGCTAAACTATCAATCTTAATATTTGAAGTGGAAGGTTCTTCCTTAATGGTCACTCTCCTCTCATTCCTCATCCTAACTCTTTTAGATAGTAAGTTATATTCTACACTAACTACATCTCTGCATATGTTCTAAAGTTGTGGGGTTTCTTTCTCTTAACTGATAGGACATGTCAGCGTCAAAACCATCTGGAAATTTAATTAGGGCCAAGCCTGGTGGAGGTTTGATATTCACTAGAATTGCATTGTAAATATTGTTAAAACTAATATAGTAATCCTGAACAGATTCAATATGATATTTCCTAATGTTCTCATATTCAGATAATATCTAGAGAGGGGTTTTATTTCTTTCCCATCTATTATAAAAAATTGGTGGAAAGCAGCTAAATCAACAATACAATTAGTAGGTAAATATTTAAACCATTTTGTAACATCTCCTGCTACTATTTGTGCAAATAATATCATTTGTACATCGACCTCATCAACTTCATGCAACTGAAAATAATCTGTCATTTTATATGCATGTTGTTGAGCAGTATACTGACAAGTACCATCAAACTGAAAATTTTTACTCTGGTAATCTTGTGGCATGGCATGTAAAGGGGCCTGTAAGGCCAAATGGGAAAATTTGGCTACCATGGCTAATATTTAGCTTGACTGGGAGGTAAAGCAGTGGTGCTTGAATATGAACTCAAAACGTTAGGTTGAAGAGGAAGTTTAGGTATGAAAGGTTTTGTGGAATGAACTGGGGTGGATATTATAGGTGAGGTGGAACTGAATGAAGTTGTATTTATAGTTTCTGAAGATAGTGTAGAGAGCTTAGGGGTAGCAAATGTTAGGGAAGCTAGCTCAACTGATTGTTGAAAATAGACTTCGTCTATGTCTTTTATCAAAGTTGAGGTTAAAACAAGAAGTTTGTCAAAAGTATCTAGAACTAGTTGATCTAAATCAGGTTGTATAGTATCCTTCTTTGATTCAATAAATTGAATAAAATTGGGGTCTATTATAGTATCATGGACTGAATTTTCAGATTTGGTACGAAATAAAGAATGCTCAAATGATAAATCAAATTGAATATCATGTAGGGTTGATAACTCCTTACGAAGTGAATTTTCTTTGATTAACTCACTACTAGTTCCTTGACTCTCTACTATTTTAGGTTTTCTTAAAATTCTATTAGGATCATCAACTATTATAGCAGGCTATGGATCAGGATGATCCCTTGTATAATATGTTCTTTTAGAAGCTAGAATTTTAAAACCTTTTAAAACCTTAATGTGAAAAGTGAGGAAAACTGTTTCCTTTAAGATTTATTTTAAATAGGAACTAATTTTTCCCCAGTATGGTCACCACTATGTTATCACTCTGAAATTTCCAAAGGTTGTTTTAGCATTGAAAAGAAATATCAGAGGTAAATAAAAACCTACTTTGGAGATTAAGATCTAGCCTTCCTAAACTCAGAGAGGGCTCTCTCTAAATGATTTAACTTTTTTTATTTAATAGATTTTAGGCTAGTTAGGTATGCTTAATTTGGACTAGTTTTGATTGGTTGGTGGAATTAATGATTTAGACGAATAGGTTCTTTTCCATTTTCCATTGGGCTATGGAGACAATATAATTCGAAACATAACAAAATCGAATTATGAAGAAAGTGTTACAGGGAAAGGAAGGTGAGCAATATCAGATCTCAAGGTTGAATAATGAAGTGATCTTTCAATCGAGATCAAGGAGAAATTAAGAATTCCTTAAACCAGATAATGAATAAGGATGAAGAATTCAACCAAGATCAGAGGGAAATTAAGAATTCTCTAAACCGGATATCAGAAGAAAACATAGAAATAAATAATAATTAAAAGCAGAGTGTAATATTTGAGCAAATTTTGTGGTAATACTTCTGTTATAACATTAAAATTTAGAACACATATAAGTTTATAGAATGCTTAGAAAGAGAACATGAAAAATTGAAATTTTACACTTCACTGAGATAGTTCAACACATGAATCCTGTAAAGAATTTTCTTTATAACTTGTTATGTCTGTCGACTAGAAATTGGTACAATATCCCTTAGGAAATAGATCAGTCAGCTACGGAAATATTCAGAAATCCACTCTTGATACTTCAAATGATGAATTATTTATACAAAAAATTACAAAAAATATCCTATCAACTGACTAGGATTTATTCTAGGAAAATAAAATATCTTTATGCAAAAAGATAGTGACACCTTTCAACTGACTAATATTTGGCCCTGATTCTTTGCTTGATGTTCCTTGTTTGTTCTCTCATATTTCTTTTTATTTCACCCTTTTACGGTAAATCACTCCACTTCTCCCATGTTTCTTCATATGGTATTTTGACTTTCATCATCTTGCAGTAAATCTCAATCACCCCTGAATATTTGGCAAACGTAGGCTTATTTACAAAAAGGTGATTTACCTGTGGGAATGAAATTTATTGAGGAAATGTTGGAAGTTTCCTTGGCTACTTCCCTTAAATTCTTGTCATAATCCTCATGTATCATGGGTTTGTCATTTATTACTAGAGGATTAGGCAGACCCTTCTATCTCAATACATCAAACCTGTTAAAAAATCTTTTCACTACGAGTTCCATGAACTGAAATTTCTCCTCAAGTTGTGGCATTAGATTTCTTTTGGAAATATCTTTCTTTACTTATATGATAGTCTCTGTTCTGTTAGCTATCCAGAGCTCCTCTAATTCATACTTATTTATGGAATTCAGGAATTTGAATATTTCAGAGGCTTCCTCTGGTTTCTTTCCAATATTAGCTTTGACTTTCTGAATTGCCTCACCAGCTTCCTTCACCAATTTATTCTTCTCAAATATAATATGAATAGAAGTTAAAATATCATTAACCGAGTTAATGATATTGGCCCACAATTGTTGTTTTTCTTGGGCTAAAGGCTATGTTAGTGACAACTCCTTTTCTAGCTTGTGGATTATACCAGTCGGTTTATTAGCTTTATGTACTTTAGCTTCTTGCATTACTTCTGCCAATTTCATTCCATATTCTAAGCTATTTACCTGTTCCTTGAGCTTATTAATTTCTGTAGTATGTGTTAGTCATCAGCAATTTTTCCCTTGGTGATCACTAAATAATTACCCCAAGATTTCTAGAAACAAATTTTATAGAACATTGTGAGTTCTATAAATCTCACTGCCTTCATGATCGTCAAGGTAGAATTTTCGCTATTTTGTTATCCTATCTAGTCATTATTTACCCACTACTCCCGGAAGACCCATCAGGGGCTCAAACAATTCATTTTTAAACCTAACTTATCTTCTTAGCTCAAACCCTCTGTTTTGCTTACCTACAAAATTCCCCATCGCCACCTAAGCCTACCAAACAAAGCAACCTTGTTGTGCCTCTTTTAATAACTCTCAAAAATTGTTTTTCTCTGCGGATTCCTTAGATAGTAAAAAAATGTTGCATCTTAGGCCTACAAATACACAAATCTTGCCATGGATCCTGCCTTACACTTATAAATCCTAAATCTAGATCTCAGCCCAAAAACCAAGTCCAAGAAGGCCTCCACTAGGTCACCTAGGGTTTCACAAAGTCATAGGATGGATTTGGTGCCTTACAGACTCTGTTTTTCTTCTATATATAGAAAATACATTCAAAGGAGGGGAAAAGTCACTTTGTCCTAGATTCACCAAAGAGATCAGTCAAGGAACTTTTTAGCCTAAAGACTTTAATATTGCAAGGAGACAGTTGCTCTTTGCTCACATCTCTGCAAGAGTGGTCAAAAGGACACCAGGTTAGCAAAAAGGAAAGGTAATGGAATAAAAAGCCTCCTTTATAAAACAATAGAGGAGATTTCAAAGTGACATCCAAAAGTAGCCTCTTGTTTTAGCACCTAAACATACAAAAGATAAACTATCACCTCCAAACCTTTCTACAGAAATACCTTGAAGAGTAATCTGAAGTAGAGATCGAAAAAAAGGAAGTACATTTGAAAGAGTTAATAAAACCATTTTTGATAAAATACACAGTAAACTCAAGACAAACAAAAAACACCATGAGTTTATGGTAAATCAGTAAAAATACTTATCATCAAAGGGCTTGTGTTTAAGGAGAAAATGGGGTGTTTTTATTAGTCACAAAACAATGGTGACAAACAAGAAAATCACCACAAACACCATAAAGGCAGAAGTCACCTCCTCAAGTTTACTTCCAAGGATAGCATTAGGTCATCTGCACTGAAGGAAAGGGATAAAGAGTATCATTATGCAGAGCCTCATCTCACCAAAGAGGAAAAAACATAGTTTTTACCTTAAGATCAAGATGGGACATAATTCATTAACAAACATAGCTTAAGAAGAATTTTTCTCGTGATTTACATCTTGGATGAAAACCCCCAACAAGGGCATCCTTGTCAAAATATTGTCTTGCAAAAAAGATGATAAAAGCATGAGTAAACATTTTGCAAAAACTGCTCCAAAAGTGTTCTACACAGTGAAATGTCAGTAAAAAGAAACATGCAAGAAGAGAGGGAAACATGAACTTTACAAAAGTGGGTTTGCCCTTTTGATTTATTTTTCAATAAAGCTACAAAGGGCCCCTTCTAAATTTTCCCCCGCACCATTTGCCACTTTGCAAGAGAGAAGAAACCATTGGCAGAGAGTTGCAGTGTTTTTCGGGCAAAACTGTGAGAGTTTATTGGTGCTATGCACAGAGGCTGGCGCTACACCCCTGGCCTCCAGCGCTACGCACATAGGCAAGCCAGGCAGTGTAAAATTACACTACACTATGCACTCATAGCATGGTGCTACGCTCAGGCCCAGAAAATTCAACAGGCACCAGGGACACCACCCATTCCACCCGACGCTATGCTCCGACAGCCTGACCGGCCCAGCACTGCGCACAAGCGTTGCGCACCTGTGTTGCGCTCCTGGCATCATTTTCCATATTTTTCCAAAGACATTCAAAAATCAAATTTTCAGCCTCTAAACTTCTACAAGCTAAATATAAGGTTGGTGAAACCCTTTTCCTCCTCCCAAGCATTTATTTTCCTAAAATCAAGGAGGTCATCCATAGTCAAAATTTGACCAAACCCTAGACTATACAAAAATCAATTTTTATGTCTTTGAGCTAGGGTTTGTAATAAAATTTGGTTTTGAGTGCAAAGAGAGGACTGAGTAACTATAAGGCTGACCTCCACCACCAAGTACAAGCTTTGAAAAAGTTGTCTTCACCTTAGCTTTCCTTTTTTACAAAGAGTTGACCTACACCACTTGTTTTACTCCAAAAAACCGTCAAAAAAAGCCCAAGGTTTCTACTGCTGTTTTGGACCAGCCATCATGTCAGAGAGAGATAGTCACACCAATGGTGATGAGAGTCACACTCCCACCAAGCCAAAAAATCATGGAGGAAATGCTAAAATATTTGAGCCCCTAGACACCACTCCAATCACTTCCTCTCCTATGATCCTTTCATGCTTTTGGGATGTAGGGTGCTACAAATTTTGTGAGGAGGTCAAGAAATTCAACTGTCATCTAGACTTGACTAGATTATTTTCCTGTAGCCTACAAAACCAAGTTAATCTAGAAGGGGTCTAATTTGAACTTTCATCTAAAATCATTTCCAAGGCAACAGGCGTACCAGACATTGGTGAGTTTTGGCTCAAACAAAAGAAGTTGGATTTGGGTTATTATGGGCCTTATTTGAAACCCACCTATCGGAAAAATTGTAAGGCTATTTTCCATTTTTCTCATTTTCTAGGGAGGTATGCAACATTAATGAGGTAGATTATCAATTTTTTCACATGTGAGGGAAGATAATCTTGGCTCTACTCATATAATATCAAGTTGCTGATGCATTTTACCAAAGTCAAGATGATGAACCTACCTTATTACCTTTTTTGGAGTATTGATAAAATGGCCTCCACAGTCAAGAGGAAAAGCTATGACCACCAAATGCCAAGAATTTTTCACCACTCTCTGATCAAGATGAATGTCCTCTATCTACTAGAGCAGCAAGGAATTTCATGGGAAACCTTCATCTCACATGATGTGTTTTCTGATCCCTAGGCCTTCATCTAGCAGAGCTTGACTTCCACTTCACATCCATCTACCTCCACTCATCCATCATCTTCCCATATACCTTCTCCACAAAGAGTTTCACGTCTAGTTTCTTCCCCTAATTTGCCAAGTGAAGGGGCTGACAGTAGCCCCAGTGAAGAAAAAATGTGTGGCAACAGTCAGGAGGAAACTAAGACTAATAATAATGGCCATGAAGAAAGAAGTTGTGGCCCTGAAGAAAGTAGCCATGATCATGAAGAAAGCAGCAATGGCCAAGAGGAAAAAAATGATGAAGAAGAAGAAAACAATGAAGAGGGAGAACAACCAGATGAGGAGGACAACTATCTAAGTGCCCAGGATAGTCCAAGAAAGAGTCATGACAGTCATGAAAACTGTCATGACTGTCTCCACAAAAATCAATCCATAGAAGACAAAGAGAATCAGAGTGAGGAAGGTGCAGAAAATATAGAGCATATTTAAGGAGAAAATGATGACAACATTGCCTTTGAGACTCCCATTATTTCCCCTCTCTCATGCTCTTATGACAGAGGGAAAAGAGATGTGTTTGCTACCTCTAAAAGGAAAATGGCCATCTCCTTAGAAAATACCAAAGCATTGGACAAAGGCAAAGAGAAAATGAAGAGTGTTGAGCAAAATACACCATTCAGGAGGAGCAAAAGGATCAAAAAGGCTTCTCAAGGGCCTCTCTTTGTTGATCTATATAGTGATAATGAGGACCAAGAGATGAGTACTAAGTCACTCCTCTTAGAGAAAGATGCCCAAATTCAAGAATGGGAAAAATATTTTGAAAGGGCACAAAGAATTATTTACTACTACAAGCAAGAACACAAGCATTTCAAAGAGGTGAAGAGGGGCCTTTCCTTGTAGAAGAAAATGGTCAAAAACTATGCAAGGAAGAGCATGATTGCTAATGCCAAATTGAAGCAAGCCCTCATAGAGCTAGAAGAGCTAAAAAGGCCCAAAGTGCATGACAGCCTTGGGATCTTGGCTGATGCTTCTTAGCAGGTGTCTAAAACCCCTTGAGGGGTCTACACACCAATTTTCAAGAAAATACGGAAACTTTTTGTTTTTTCCAAATTTTGGCCCCTAGGAGCATAGCACCATAGGCACTATGCTAAAAAATGGGGCATCCTTAGTTGATAGAGTTTACATTTTTGGATTTTTCATGTCACCAGCAGTCCACCCACAAAATTTCATGTCAATTGGAGCATTTTTGCCCCCTAAAAAGGTCAAAAAACACCTCAAAATTGACCTTTCTGCCTCCTTTTCAAGCCTAGCGCTGTGCACATATCAGTCATGGGATATTGGATTTTTGAGTTGGTAAATGGCATCCATTTAGAACAAATCAAGTATTTCTGGAGATTAGACTCTTCAATACTTCCAACGAGCCATCACGGGTCCAAATCCGATGTCGGGAAGGGGTCCAAAACTCAGCTGCAACAGACCCCATTTATGCTGATATGGCGCTAAGCACAGAGACATATTTTGGCCAAAATGTCAAAAAAGAGACACTAATTAATGGAAAATTGGTTTTTTAATATTTTCTTGAACAAAACACTCCTGATTTGATTGGGGAGTTATGTTTTGGTGTTTTTCATTTATTTTCTTATCTATTATGTGTCTTAGGCCTTGCATGGTCATTAAGCACATTTATGACATTTATGGCTAAATTAGGGTTTCTGGAAGCCTCTTAGGGTTTCCATCTCCTCATTTGCTTCATAAATAGAGCATGAGGGTCTTATGTATTTGGTGGGATATTGATGACTTATGCTGAAGCAAATACATAGTCTCTTGGAGTTTTTTATGGAAATTTGATGTCTTGGAGCTCATGCATGCCCTGGTTTTCTTGTTGATGGATAGAGACTGTTTGTAGGATCCATAAGCTTGGTTGATGGTGAATTTTTCCTTTTTTTCATATTTTCTAGTTTTCCATTATTTTTTCCATCTTGCTATGTTGCAGTAGGAAAAAAAAGTTAGATTAAGAAATGTTTCCTAATGGCACCTTACTTCTGTTTGTCCTTCACTGCCTTAATGTTTTCTTCTGTTGAGATATATTAGGGAATCCATATCTTTCTCTCTAAAAAGTTCTTATCTTGTTCATTTCTTGAATGGTTTAGATCAATTAGTTTCAAGTATGATTTATGGCTAGCCCTTCATATTTTTTCCACTGAAATACTCTGTTCTTGGAATCATCTCTTTAAAAGCATCTTTGCCTAGCTTTGTCAATGAAGTATGTTTGAATCATGCTCTTTGCCTTTACTAGCTAAATTTTTTTCAAAGAAATTTCACAGCTGTAACTTCAGATGTTAAGAGTTATCTCTTCTTCTATGGTTATAACTACTTGTGCATCTTAAATATTTTTCTGCTCTTGATAATGAAATCTATGAAAGTTAAATAAGTTTCTTGTCTTTCTATAATTTCATTTGAATGTTTGTCTTGGATAATCATCTGTGTTTCAGTTTGAAATAAAATGGATTAGTTCTCACTTATGCCTTTGATTCTCTTTCCATGCTTATGATTTTCTAACTCTCTTAGTCTAAAAAGTTATTAAGGATTCTGTTATCAATATAAAAAAAATTCTGAAACTTGGTCAGTTACACTTGTTCCTAAGTCATAATGCTAAGATAGGGTTAGAGTCATTTTTAATTTTTTTTAAGGTCTAGGTAATGAGTTAAAGGTCTCATTCCATCACCAAACAATGTTCATTAACGTTGTTTCATTCTTCAAAGATATTATTCCATGTTTTAAAATCCATCTTTAAAGTTTTTTTGAAGATTTGATGAATAAGCCACGAAACCACGTTTTTGTAGCATGGTCAGTGTAAAAAACTAATTATGCGCTATGAAAACATTGGTGATTTCGTAGCGCAAATAACCAAATTTGCAAATCATGCGGTACAAAATCGAGGATTCTCAGTTTTGTCTCTGAGCTGTCACATCTGTCAAATATAGTTAAATTTTTCATCATTAGGTGTCATTCACAAGTTCTCATTCATGCATGCAACCATTTATTATAATTATTAGGGGTCATTTGTCATCGATTAGGGGCCAGATTGTCATTGGTACTTTCAAATTTGAAAACAGTTGGTTTTTTTTTACTTCATTTGTCTCATGCAAGACAATTAGTGCATGCATGTTTATGTTTTAGAAAAGAAATTAGTGGTGAAAGACCAGAGTTCACTGAAACTATATTTCAAGTGAGGTATAACTCAACTCATTTATCAAGCGAGGCTGCTCATTCAACACTATTTGAAAAATTTTCTATCAAGTGAATTCAAAATTCATTGCTGGTGGAAGCAGGATTTTTATTCAAGCGAGGAAAAATTCTTATCCAGCGAGGCTGAACTCATTTATCAAGAAAGTCGGTTCATTCAATAGTCTAGTTGCTAATTTGCTAATTTTCTGAAGGCACAGGGTTTTCAGAGAGATTCTAATAGATTTCTGAAGATACAAGGTTTTCAAGAAGATAATCGCCGAAGAAAGAAAGATTCATAGGTTTGGTCATTACCTAAGAACAAAACCTGAAGGTGTAGAAGCCCTTACAAAAGACAGGTCTGTTGAAGAAGCCTTTACGAAAGTAGGTTGCTAGAGGTTTTATGAAAAACTTTAAGGAGGGCACACCCAAATCACCAAATAATTTGCCACAAACTTCACAGGTTCAAACTCAAGGATTGGATTCCTAAATTTACCAATTTCCCCTGAAGTGATATCAGCAGTTATAGAAATTACGAGAGGATAAGACAAGTGGTTTAAAAATTTCAAGTTTGACATGCTACCCTGCAAAATCTTTCTAAAACTAGAGTTTTCAGAGGTTGACTTGAACAAGGTTGTCCCAAGAAACTATGTAAAAGGTACATTTTCCAATTTGATCTACAATATTCAGAGGTACTTCACCTGTGAAGGGAGATACCACAAGGTGTATACCTATCACTTTATACTTTTGCTTCATTTCACAGGGACAATATCTCTAGATTTACCCCTTTACCTTTTCAAAAGTTTGGCTAAGATGTTTGATAAGGTACAAATGAAAGTTGAGTCATGTGAAACCTCATTATTTCACCATGGCTTAGTTAATTTAATAGTCTTACATGAGCTATAGAAAGAAAATAGAGATTGGGCTGAATTCCTCTTTTTTAGTAGAATTGGGATTGAAGGAACAGGCGTTAGTCCTCAAGCTAAAGAAAAAACTCCATCAAAGATTATTGCCCCTGTAGAAACAAATTCAAGAATATTTGTTAAGCTCAAGCCTCGAAAACAAGTTAAAGAACCAATGATAGGAACAACATTGAAAATCCAAGATACTCCTAAATCCTCACAGGAGAAGAAAAATCTGGTTAAGGAGACAATTCTAGAGCAGTAACCTAGCAAAGCAGATCAAATGAGGTTGACTAGGAGCCAAAGGTTCAAGGAAAAAGGTAAGGTTGTAAGTACAAAGGGCTCAAAAGGTAATTTGAATGATATAATTCAAGCTATTGACATTGCGGAGTCTCCCCTAGTGCAAGCAGACTTCATCAAACTGGATATAGGTGGCAGCAAACCAAAGAAATTGAAGACATCCAAAAGGTTAGATTTTTAGGATGATGTGGAAGAGTTTATCTTTAAACCCTGAAAACCCTCAACTAGGCACTCCAATAAGTTGAAGTAATCAAACATAGAGAAAGATCAAACAGGAGCTGAAAGTGCTAATGTTTTTGAAGAAACCACAAATATATCTTTTTCAATGCCTGAAGAAGACAGAAACATGGTTTTCAATATTCAGAAGGAAAAGAGCAGCTATGAAGATGTCAAAGAAAAACTCAGATTCGAAAATAATGAGATTGATAAGTTGAAGAAAAAGGTGAGAGTGCATGAAAAATAAAGGGCAAACTTTGAAAGAATGAAACGACTGTGGGATATGGAGAAAAATCCAAACCCTGAATTAATTGATAGTCAAGCTCAATTCTTCATATGGACCCTACCTGCAATCAAAGAAGAAAAATTCATTAGGATGCTCAATACCAAACTAAAGGAAAACAATAGAAAGCTTAAGAGGAGGGTAGAAGACTTGGAAATACAGCTAGCACAATTTGAAGATCAACCACAACTAAAATAAGTGCAAATAGTAAGTGTCACACTTTAATAAATTTTTGAGGTTATATGAATATATCTCATTTTTGGAGCTATTTAAAGAGGATGTTATGGGTTATGAAGCTTGATATCCACCTTAAAATATAGTATTAAAGTGGTTGAAAACCAAATTTTTGGAAAGAAGCTATGAAAAGTGAAGACTCAATAGTTTCGTAGTGCAGTAGTATTGATAGTTGTTACACCATTTTGGAGGTTGAGATTTGCACAGCTGTAAGGTCGAATTCAAGTGAAAAACATAAGACATTTGCCACATGTTTTGAGTACCAGTTCTTTAGCAATTGATTTGAATGGACATAAATTAAGCATTCAACTATTATACAAGAAACATGCTCCTATTTTGCAACAATAGATAGGAAGCAGGTTGATGGGTCTAACAACAGCAAGATGAGCAACATCATGGTCGAAGTCTAGCTGTCAAGCATATTTTTAAATTGATTAGATAAGGTTGTTAAAGGTTGTTAAGATCTAATAAATAGTTTTTTAGTCCTAGCTGTATTAGGACTGTAAAACAGACAACTTTACTGTCAGTTTGTAAATGAATTTTGTTTAGAATTTGATAGGTGTCAAATTCGAATTTCTTCTCAAATGTTTAGAAGGAATCCAAGCATGTAATGACCACTCTATAAAAGGGAAGAAATCAAATTGTAGAGGGTTGGAATTTTCATTGAACAAGCATACTTTTTTTGATATCAGATAATTGTGTCTTTATCCTAATATAGAGAGTTTTGTTTCATTACTCATGATTCAGAAGGCGTTATGGATGTTTGATTGTCTCGTTATATTTCTCTTTAAATTACTTGCAGTGGCATGAATGTATATTACTTAGAATTCACTGAAGGTGCTCT
This sequence comes from Pinus albicaulis, assembly GCA_034641835.2. Taxonomy (NCBI): domain Eukaryota; kingdom Viridiplantae; phylum Streptophyta; class Pinopsida; order Pinales; family Pinaceae; genus Pinus; species Pinus albicaulis. The sequence continues at coordinate 1,506,864,392 of CM076570.1, read as the reverse complement.
AACTTCCTATATATGTTCATGAACTGTGTTTATCCTCTGTCCTACTATTCTATTGATGCATTTAAACCCTGAAATGCCCTGACTTCCATATGAAACTGATCTTTATTTTTTTTGAAAGCACATTTGACTCCATTTACCCAATAGATGTTTGTTGATTAGTAGTACAACCAATTATTCACTTTATTCACAGAGTTAGCCATCTGATATTTATTTGAAAATCATTAACCTATTGAGAGAGCCCTCTCAGGTTGAGGAGGCTAAGCCTCAACTGAAAGTTTGGTTTGAAATAGTTACTCTGGGTCTCCTTGACTAGCAGCCTATCAAGGTCTGATTTTGAGATAACATTTTGGTGTGTCTGTTAGGAGTCTGAAGATTATTCATTCCTAAAATAAAGAAGCTGAACTTATGAAGGTAGTAGAAGCTCAGAAATTTTTTCAAGGTTGCAATCTACCTTGTTGACTCCATACATTTCTCAAAGTTAAAGGTGGCTTCAAGAAGGAGATACACATGGAGAAATCCTGATCCCAATCCACCTACCGCTGTGGAAAATCCAAACACAATTTCAAAAATTCAAAGAATTTCAGAAACATCAGGTACTCCATCTCATTCGAAATCTTTTTCCTATGAAAAATTAAGAAGTCCTGAAGATAAGAAAGTTGATGACAAGATTCATGAAGTGTTGTTTAGATCTGAAAGTGAAAAAGAGCTCATTGATGTTATCTTAGACTTGCAAAAAAGAGGAATTGACACTTCAGCCTTAGTGACACAGGAAGACAAGGAAGAGTTTTGGGAAGCTGTTACCTTTGAACTATTGTTAGAAAAAGAGTCTTTAGATAAACTCGAATAAACTGATCCTTTGGAAGTCTTGCTGAAATCCAAAGTTGGTTTACCCCTTCCAAATTGGAGTTCTATTGTCAGTGGCTTACAAAACCAAAAATTCCTCCTGATATCAGTTCCTCATATTCTTCTACTCCTCCTACAATCACTGTTCATCCTCAAGTCATGGTTGCTCCTGCTAGGTATGCACCACTTGTACTTCCTGCTATTTTGCATGACCTTCCTTGTAAATATGCTACTAGGATTCCTACTTGGGGTAGTGATAAGGAGATTTCTGCAGAGGAATTTGTAGATAGATTCAATGATTTTATAGATAGGGAAGAATTTGATGATGAGGATGTGAAGCTAAGGTTATTTTCAGAGAGTTTTATTGGTGAAGTTAGGAAATGGTTTAAGGCTCTTGCACCAAGCAACATTAGACCTTGGAATGATTTTGAAGATAAATTCTTAAGAAAATGGGGTAATAGAACCAATCTAGTCCAAGCACTCACTAAATACAACAACCTTATATGGGAAGCTGATGAATCTATACAAAAAATTTCAAAAATATTCAATAATTTTTTTGACTCAATTCCAGCCCATTTGAAGCCTCCGGAAGCCTTAGCACAAATGAGATATGCTAAAGCATTTGACTATTAATTTTCTATCTTGTTGAAGGAAAGAGAGTCACCTACACTTGTTGAAATGCCGAGTGATGCAGTTAAGGTTGAGGTAAACATGATAGCTGCTAAACAGTCAAAAATGGGAAAAACCAAATTGAAAGAAGAAGAGAAACCATACACCTCAACTTCTGAAGACAAATTTGATTCAATGATGAAAACCATGGAGAAGTTGATGGATAGATTATCTCTTGGTAAAAATTCTGCTCCTCTTGTGCAACATGAACCTCAATTCAGAAATTCACAATTTAGGAGACCTCAAAATCAGCAAAGGTCAAGAGAGAACATAAATCAACAATCTGACCCTCCAGTGAGACCTCCTTTTTAGCAAAATTTGGTAAATGAAGAAGATGAGCCTGATATTCCTGAATAATCCATCCATTGTCTTGAAGAAGAAATCTCAGGAATATTCTTGACTAAATAAGATCATGATGAGTCAGATTTGGCTAATCAAAGAGAAGAACCATCAGATTATTTTAAAGGGTATCAACATGCTATTTTCGAGATGCAAAAGCAATATAATCTCATAAATAGAAATGTGCCTATCATTGCAAACAAAGAAAAACCCAAGAAAGATGATCCAAAGGCTGTTGAAGCTAAGAATGATACCCCAAAGGTGGCTGAAGGTAAAAAAGATATTCCATTTGGTAAGAAAGACACTCAAATTCCTCCTCTTGTCAAAGATGCTGAAAATTCTGTTTCTGTTTTCAGCCTTGAGAATGAAATTTCAAAGATTAAAATATCAGTTCCTTTTAGTGAAATTCTCAAGGTGAATGAATATATAAGCAAGATAGTTAAGATTTTGAATTCACAACCAGGGTCTGTTGACATCTTGAATGTCCAAGAAGACAATCCTACTATATATTTGGGTCCAAGGTTAGAAGATGATCAAAATGAAGAGTTTCCTCCTTTTTATGTAAGCATTAGTATTCATGATATGACTTTGCATAATGCTATGTTAGATTCAGGAGCCTCTCATAACCTCATTCCCAAGGTTATCATGGAGAGAATGGGATTGCAAATCACAAGACCATATAAGGTTTTTTTTTTTTATTCCAAGAGGGTTCAATGTATTAGTCTAATTAAGGATGTTGTTGTTGGTCTCATGCAAATTCCAGCAAAGACAGTTGTTATGGACATTGTTGTAGCTGATGTTCCTCCAAAGTTTGGTATGCTATTTTCAAGATCATGGGCGGTGAAAATCAAAGGCACAATGCAAATGGATCTTTCCTATTCAACGATTCCTGTTTTTGGTGAGCAAAGGAGGTTGTATCGGGAGACTATAATGGCCTACATGGTAAGCCGTAAAGATAAACCTCAAAATTTTCCTGTTTATTCCTTTGATACTGAACTTGGGTTTGCCATTATTTTCAATGAATCAGATGATAGTGTTGAGGAAGAAATTAGAGCAGAAAATCAGCATTTAGAAAATCAACACTCAAAAATGACAAAGAGATGGAGGAATGGTGGTCATTGTACTTTGATGGATCAGCAGGAAAAGAAGGGGCAAGAGTAGGGAATTGGATTACAAATCAAAATGATGAGAGTAAGTTTTACTCTTATAAATTGAATTTTCATTGTACAAACAACATGGCTGAGTATGAATCTTTGATTTTGGGTCTAGATATTTTGAAAAAGTTGAAGGCTCGAAATATTTCTATTTTTGGAGATTCTGAATTGGTTATTAGACAATTTGAAGGTGTCTATCAAACGAAGGATGTAAGAATGAGGGCTTACAAAAATTTAGTTTTAGACTTGTTGGAAAAATTTCAGTCTTATTCCTTCATAGTCAAAACTAGAGATCATAATTCCATTGTTGATTCCCTTGCTGTTTCTGCAAGTCTTCATTATTCATATGAATTAAAATGAAAAATATGAGATTGAAGTTCATCATAGGCTAGCTATATCGGACAATATCATAAATTGGAAAGTTTTTGAAGATGATCAACAGGTGAAGAATTTTATTGAGTTGAAAGAAGAATTTGAAAATACACATGTAGATCAACAAAATAAGCTTGTTGAGCCTAAAGAAAATTCGGAAGTTTTGTAAATAAAGAATAATTCAATACCTAAGGGTATTATTCCTCTTGAGAAGCTTTTTGATCAAAATGATGTTTTTAAAGCACCAAAATTGCAACTGATGAAGAGGAAGTAGAGAGATGTAATCTTGGTACATTAGCTTTGCCTAAAATTATAAAAAATTCAAAGCTTCTTTCAGCTGATGTGAAATCTAAATATATTGAGATGATGAGAAGGTTTATGGATGTTTTTGCTTGGGTTTATTCTGATTTAAAGCAGTATGATCCTTCCATTATTCAACATACTATTCCTATCAAGGAAAATGAGAAGCCTTTCAAGCAGAAATTGAGGAGAATTAATCCTCTTCTCATGCCATTGATTGAAAAGGAGGTTAAGAAAATTTTTGATGTAAAGATCATTGTTCCAATAATATTTTCAAATTGGCTTGCAAACTTAGTTCCGGTAAGGAAGAAGAATGGAGAAATCAGAATTTGTACTGACTTTAGAAATTTGAATAAGGCTTCACTAAAGGATAGCTATCCTCTTCCTAAAATGGATTCAATTTTTCAAAATATTGTTGGTTCACAAAGGATGTCTATGCTTGATGGATTTTCAGGGTACAATCAGATTCTGGTGCATCCAAATGATCAAGAGAAGACAACTTTCACAACACCATGGGGTACATTCATGTACGTTAAAATGCCCTTTGGTCTCATGAATGCAGGAGCCACTTTACAAAGAGCAATGGAAATCATTTTTTCTGAAGAAAAGGAAAAGGTGGTAGTCGTTTATCTTGATGATATCACAATATATTCAAAGAAAGAAGAAGATCATTTGAAACACCTAGAAAAAAATCTGCTGAAATGTAGAAGGTTTGGTATCTCTCTCAATCCTACTAAAAGCATCTTTGCTTTAACATCAGGAAAATTACTTGGTCATATTATTTCTAAAGAAGGAATTAGGATTGATCCTAATAGATTCAATGCAATTCAAAAGGTATATTTTCCAAGAAGTAGGAAAGAGATTCAATCTTTTCTTGGGAAAGTGAATATTGTTAGGCGCTTCATTCCTAACTTTGATGAGATTGTCAAAGATATAAAAAGGATGCTAAAGAAAGGAGTGGACATTAAATGGAAAGCTGAAGCAAGGAAATATTTTGAAGAAATCAAGAAGGTACTAATAGAAGCACTGGTGCTCATCAGTCTAGATTTTTCCAAAGAATTTCTGGTTTTTACATTTTCTTCCGAAAACACAATTGTTGGAGTGTTGCTACAAAAATGAAAGCAAGGTATTGAACAACCTATTTATTTCTTTAGTAGGACATTAGAAAATGCTGAACTGAAGTATAATATTCTAGATAAGCAGGCATATGCTTTGGTGAAAGCTATTAAAGATTTCAAAATTTATGTTTTGCATTCACACATCATAGCATATGTTCCAAGTGCTGTGGTAAAGGACATTATAACTTAGGCAGATCCAGATGGAAAAACGGGAAAATGGATCACCAAATTGCTGGAATATGATATAGACATTCAACCAATGAAGTTGGTGAAGGGACAAGGCTTCACGAAGCCAATGACTCAGTCATATCTAGATTGTCTTGACATAAATCTAAATGCAGAAATATCAGAAATTTCTGAAAATGACAAAGAATTGGTCCAAATTGATGAGAAATTTCTTACTTTAGAGTGGTATAAGGATGTGGTTTTTGTGCTACAACATAATAAAGCTCCCGCTGATCTAACGAAGTCCAAAGAAGGTTTGTTAAGCTAAAATCATTGCGATATTTTGTTTATGACATAAATCTATTTTGGAAAGATGCAGAAGGAATTTTACTGAATTGTTTGCTTGAACAAGAGGCTGAAAAGATAACTGATGAGTTCCATAAAGGTGATTGTGGAGGACACCATTATTGGAAAGCTATAGCAAACAAGATCCCAAGAGCTGGATACTTTTGGCCAACAATGTTTAAAGAAATTTACAAAAAGATCGTTGCATGTCATGAGTGTCAAATTTTTGAAGGAAGAAGAAAGCTTGTACCTCTACCTTTGGTTCCTATTTATGTTGAAGCTCCATTTCAGAAATGGGGGTTAGAATTTATTGGAGAAATACATCCATCTTCATTAGGGAAGCATCGTTGGATTCTTACATAAATAGACTACTTCACCAAATGGACAGAAGCGATACCAACCAGGCAAGCTAATGACTCTGTAATTATTTCTTTCTTAGAGAATAATATATTATCAAGATTTGGATATCCCATGAAGATTATAACAGATAATGCTCAAGCATTTAAGTCCAAGAAAATTATTAATTTCTTCCATTAATATCACATCACTCTTGGGCACTCTACAGCCTACTATCCGCAAGGTAATGGTCTTATTGAATCATCAAACAAGAGCATTGTAAGAATCATCAAAAAGGTACTACAGGAGAACAAGAAAGCTTTCCATTTAAAACTGAAGTACACCCTATGGGCTGATAGGATTTGTACAAAGAGATCAATTGGAACTTCGCCATATTAATTAGTCTATGGAGTTGAAGTTGTTTTTCCAATATCACTTGGGGTGCCAGTTATGAAGTTAATTCAAGGACTTGAAGAAGAACCAAATGCCATCCAAATGAGGATAAACCATCTGATAGTCTTGAAAGAAAAGAGAAATAAGTCTATGACAGTCATCAGCATGTTCAAAACAGAATCAGGAATACATTTGATAGGAGGATCAAAGAGGACAATTTTCAGATTCATGACAAAATGCTGAAATGGGAAGCTAAAATTGAAGAAAAGGTCAAGCATGGTAAGTTTGAGAATTTATGGAAGGGTCCTTTTCAAATTGTTGGTTTTCATGGAAACAACATTTACATATTGCAGGAAATTGATGGAGAATCATATGCTGGAGGGCCTGTTAATGGCAGGTTCCTAAAGAATTATGTTTGTTGAAGTAACATCTCTCATTCATGACATTGTATATATTCATCTTTGTCATGTTTTTGCTAATAAATGACAAGCTGAAATAAAGAGTGTTAGTATGAATCCTTTGTCGATGTGTACGAAAAAAGACCACTTTAGCTACGCATAACTAATAGCCCTAACATCAAAAGTGGCTGCCAATATCTTCAGATCGGCAGTTAGTTGACCAAGACAAGAGCTGCAAAAAACCAGATCTATGCATAGAAAGACATTAAGCAGTAAAAAGAAGGGTTTGCTCCATATATCCAATAGACAAGACAAGAACAATTTTTGAAAGAATTTTTGTATTAAGGGCACCTGGGAGGAAAACAAGAAGATGTTTCCAATTCTCCTCAATGGGATGGGTTCTTGGAAGTCCTCAGCACTTCAGATCTAGATCTCTCTCTCTTGTTGGTATAGAAAACCCAGACAAAGATAGAACTCAAAGGGAGCTCACACAACAAATAATGTAGAAAAATGTGACCAAGTGTATAGATCCAGAGTGATCTAATAGGCAACAAAAGGTGAAGAATGGTAGGAAAAACCCTCCTATTTATAACAAAATATTGGGTCATTCTAGATCTTGGTGCATGATTAAAATAATGTCAACCAAATCTAGATCCACCTTTTAGGGAATATTTTATTATATTTGTTGGAGGGAAAAAGTATTTGACTTGGGTCAAATCCCTTTATTTGTTAATAATAAATAAATAAATGATTTATTTATCTTTTTAAGGAAGTGTTTGAAGGATAATCAAATAAATAATGATTTATTTAATTATTTGTGGGTGATTTGGTCATATTTAACAAGGAATATTATCTAAATAAGATTTAAATAATTATTCCTAGAAAATAATAAGATAAATAAAGGTTTATCTAATTAATTTCTTTGTTTTGGGTTAAAAATGACTAGAAATAATAATTAAAGTATGGTTTAATTAATTATTCCATGAGGAAAATCAAACAAAATAGGTTTGTTTAATATTTCCTTTTGGGGTTTCCTGTTTAGACCATAAACAACCTAATAAATGTGGTTTATTAAGTTATTTTACATAGTGAAAGCAATTTTACTGAGGGTAAAATTGGTCTTACATGGTGTACTTGGGTCCATCTAATGATGATAGGTTAGATGACCAAAAAATGGTGTAACAGATTGCCCCCCAGCGTGCGAGTGTTAGGAGAAAATCGTATGACCGAAGTACGTTGTAAGAACTCAATCACCAGACATCAAGAGGGAAGTCAGAGAGAGAAATGTAAGGTAGACTAGTGTGCTGAAGAATGAGACCCTGAGGAGATGAGAATCGCAGGTGCAACAAGTCTCTTTTTATGAGAAGGTACCTGTGCTAAAGGCGGCGGGGTAGGCATACCTATGCCCGCCGAGACAAAGTACAAAAGAATAGTGTGTCCAGTAAACAAGGGACCGAATCATAAAGTACAACCGGCATAAACATGAGCCAGATAAGAATACAATGAGGAATCCCACATACATGTTGTGCCTGGGATAACAGCCAGGACTTATACAATAATATCTGAGTACATGAGATACAAATACAGCCCCAAATTCCCCTTATCAGCGGGGAAGGGCTCACAAAATCTGATTGATACATGCAAATCAAAGAGGCACTGCAAGCGGCTGAGGCCGACATCATCAAATATGTGGAGCTGCATCGAAGGCTGAAATGAAGAGGTCATCCGGGCATGTGGGGGGCTACCTGCAGGGCCACCCCCTCATGAGGGCTGAGACATCTCACACACACCTGAGAATCACCAAGAGCTGTTGCTGCTTCACTGAACCATCAAGTATATGGATCTCGATCATGCTGAAAGGAGCTGGAGTGGAGAAATAATCAAGTCAAAGGGAAATGAGAGATCCCTTTGCCTGATCCGAGGCACCGAACAAGAGTGGAAGCTGGAACCAAGGTACACCGCCCTCTAGACCTGTCTTCTGAAATGAAGGAGCTGATGTCGACAGAAGGAGTTCCGCCATAGGTGAGGCAATAAGAGATCCTCAACTAAGGCACGAGAGAAAATAGTAGAGTGACGGACAGACTAATACCAATGATGATGGTGGAATGGAGGGGACTGAGTAGCGAATGGACGACTTCCCTTGCTAGTGCATAAAGGGCATGAATGACATGGCAGCGACTGATACAATCCATCAGGGATAAGGGACAGTGGGACTGAAGGCCATAATGTGCGACACAAGAGAGAAACCAAGCAATGAGGGATGGAGGACTATAGCGGGGTACAAAGGGACTCGGGATAGACTCCATGAATGCGATGATGACTCCACTTGGATGCTCTAAACAAGGGCGAATCGATGGTGCTGCCACACAGTAAAGTTCCAATGGGGGACCATGAAACATGAGTACAAGATGGTAACTCACGACGAAAATCAACACGAACAAAGACAAGTAAGGAGGCAAAGTGGTGCCCCAAGTACAAGTGTTGTAAGTGAAGAAATACGATTTTAAGGAGAGGTGAAGTGACCCATCTTGGACAAAATGTGTCCTGGTGAAGTATCAAATCACAAAAAACTAACAGATACCCATTTGAGGGCTCGGAAAGAGCTTTCCAATAGTGCAGACGGTTTGTCAAACAGAGCTACGGTATGGTCGCAGCAGGCGAAAGAAGAAACAATGGTTCTCTTTTAATAAGGCAGTTTTCCCTCCAAATCCACTCATTTTCTAGTGTTGCTGTGGTAAATGTAGAGAGGAGAGAAGGCCATAAATCTTGCGGTGAGTGTAGCAGACAAACCGACTGTTGAAACCGAGATCTGTCAGTTGCAGGTAAGAGGCCTAAACTTACTCTTTCATTTTGATGGATTGAAAGTTCAGTTTAGGGCCCTAAATCTCAGTAACAGACCCTCCTTCATCTCTACGGCCGGGTCGCACTTTTTGGGCCAAAAAGTGTGACCTGGGAAGCAGGTTTCAGGGAAAAAACTGCGACCTGTCCCAGAATTGGGCAGAAAAGTGCGACCTGGAAGATGAGGGGGTTTTAGTGCTGTTTTATGGCTGAGAGTTGGGTTTTTGTGTTTGGTTATGGTATTCCCTATCTGTATGCTGACAAAGATGATGTTTTTGTGCAGATATGGCAGATATACGGGTTAACTGGAGAGAGAGAGACCTGGGTACATTACGGGCAGAGATCCAGGAAGATCAGGGTGTCCGTCATGTGTTGGCCAGGTTTGGCGTTCTAAATTTTTTGGAGAACCCTTTGATGAGAGCGGGAGAGCCTTTATTGGCCCGGATTATCAGTTACTGGGATCCAGAGCATGAGGTATTTGTAGTGCAGGGGCACAGGATCGAACTGACAGTCCAGGATGTGTATTTCCTGACGGGTCTCCCGCCACTGGGGATGGTGGGAAACACGCAGCCAATATTACCGCGGGGGTGGCATATCATGGAGTTTGTGGAGCGACATTGTCGACTGGGTCTCCAAGTCAAGGGGACTCGGATACTGATCAGGGATCTAGAGAGATTAGAGACCCGTGCAGTGGCTGCAGCGGTGCTGCATATCCTGGGCAACCAGGCGCTCCATCACATCACTGGGGGGCAGATGATGATTGTGGAGGGTGTGTTGAGTGGGACCTACTATGGGTGGGCCCAAATGATGCTGGTGTCACTAAAACGACATTTGTCTCTCTGCAAGTGGCCAGTGAACCATGATTGCTCGTATGGTACTTTATTGTGCGCCTTCTTCTTTGAGAAGATCCCGACCTTACGACCTCGTATACAGCTCCCAGATGGGGGCCCGAGAGAGCCCAGGATGCGCCGGTGGGGGTGGCTATTGCGCAGAGGAGGAGGAGTGGCGGTCAGACGAGTGTTTCGACCTGAGTTCTTTGCCCATTGGGATCAGATGCTGTTATACATAGACAACTATCCCTATAGTGGGATGAGTTATTGTGGGGATCCGGACCTACCACTTCCACCTGGTCGAGTATGGGGACCTGATGGTAAGTGGCAAGTAACTACTCTTTTTTGGGCATGTTAAAGTTAGTGAATAGTAGATATGGTACTGATTCATGGAATTTTAGTATGCAGATATAGCTCTGGTAAAACCAGCCGGATATATGGGACGCCTGGCAGCCTCTGGAGCTACAGGGCCGAGTGGGTCGAGAGAAGCGTGCAATGAGGATGCGGCTGCCCTTCTGGAGGACATCCACCGTAGATGCGAGAGGTTGCTAACTGGAGTTTCAGAGCACGGGTGGCGAGACTTAGACGACCAGTACGTGGAGCCATGTATTGGTCTACCTTCGGAATGGCGAGGTGTCATGCGGCGCATGGCGATGGCCGGTCAAGGCATACGTGATCTACGGGCTGCAGGGGTAGAGCCATTGGCTTGGGATCCGCCAGATAGTGAGTAGGTGTGGGGCATGTGGTGTCCCCTAGTGTGTATGTAGGGGTAGGTGGTGCCCCCAGTTTTGAGTTTTTGTAACATGCTATGGGCATGTCATATGTATCAAAGTAGATGGACTCTAAACAGATTTTTTGCGACACATATTATGGATATGCATCGTTTTTAATGATTATGAATGTTATTGTCTTGTATGAAATGAGTGTGATAAATGCCAATCTAGAACATGGTTTGCAACACTATCTACATAAAGGATTCTGCTTCTATACATGGTTGAAAGTTATGATTTCAAATCTTATCAAGAGGCTTCACTCAGAACACTGCCTAAACAACACATGGTTATGCACTATAAACACCATTTAGTTGCATGACAAGAAGTAGGGAATCCAAACAAACATGCAGATGGAGGATGCGATGAAAGAGGGCATTGGCTAAGAGACCACGCACTGCATCATATTCGGCCTGATTGTTGATGGCAGTACCAGTGCAGACTCCGTTTGAGAGAACAAGGGCATGCAAGGGGGTGAAAATGGCCCAACCTACCGAGGCTAGATTCTGGGAGTAACGACTTGCACCATCGGCGTAACCGATAAAGGGTGGGGATGGGAGGTCCTGCGAAATGGTGTTACAAGACAACAAATGGGGGGAGGAGATACAATGACGGCAACGTGAGTGTACAGAAGACATCAAGCGGCAACTGCAGGAGGGAGTGCAATGAGCAGGATGACTATGACTCATATACAAACGAGAGGGTGGTATATGAGGGCTATCAGAAGTATGGCGAGGACTCATGCTGCGGAGGTCAACAGAGATATGGGTGGAGTGATCTCGAGTATGGGTAGAAAAGAGGGGGTCAAGGGTGGTCGCTGAAGGGGGGTTAGGCGAAACAACAGGGGAGGATGCAAGGGTACTAGGCTCCAAAGGTCTCACAGAGGAGGATAGGTAAAGAATGGTCGTAGTAGACTCCGTCATCTGAACATCAGGAGGGGGAATGTCGATGGGAGTGGGGGGATCCTCAAGCTGGCCCGAAGCATACTGCGCGAGTATGGGAGAGGCGGATTGATTTTTTTCAACCTCATGCTCTCAGAATACTTCTAAAGAGGCGTGGTAATGCGTCAGGTGAGGACAATGGTGGGAGTAATGGCCATGGATACCGCACAAAGCACAGGGTTTGCTAGTGCGAATAGTTTTTGGGTTCTTGGTTACGGACGAGGATGGAAGAGAAGGGTCGGAGACCGTAGACTCAGGGAACGCGACTTTAACCATGGGTTGAATGCGGGGCAACCTCAAAGACAAGCATGTGCAGGGGACCACTGAGGATCACAAGCACACGGTCAAAAATTGATCTGGTGAGGAGCAGTGGTCACTTCTGTGGTGGCTCATCTGGATGCCCCTTGCAGCTTGTTCCTTTCTGGCTTTCACCATCTGGGTATGGTCCTGGGGATGTGCAGGGGGCCAGTAGTGAACAAGAGGAAGTAGGGGAACGGCTAACCAAGCACAAAGCAAGATAGGCTGAAGCTACTGCCAGGAGGGGTAGCTGCTAGAGGTTGGATCAAATTCTTACATCAGGGTCGTTAGGGAAGAGAGGTGGCGCACGCAGACCACTGACTCCAGAGGGGAGCAGGGAAGGTATATGACCCGGATAAATGGACGGTGAGGGATGGCCTCATGTTTATGTCTGGTGAACCACCTGTGTGATAAAGGGGTTCAGGGATGCCACGAGAGAGAAGGGGCCGAAGGGGGAGGTACCAAAGCAGGAGATGAAGGGCTAGGAGCGGGTTGCGGTGAGCGAGGTTGAGTCTGAGGTTGCTGACTAGCCAAAGCGGGTTGCTTAAGGGCAGCCCAAGACGATTGCATCATGCAAACATTCGATAAGCTGGGATCAGAGATGTGAGGAGGGGGAAGACTAGGAAAAGTTCCAAGCAGGGAGGAATCTTTGTAGACGCCGGGGGAGACACTGGTCAAGGAATCGACGGTTTACTTATTGGCTATAGAAGAGATGGTCATCTCAGGGGAGGTCTAAGATTTTGGCTCATGATAATTCAACTAGTCGATGGTGACTATCTTTCCATTGTGAGGAAAAGACATCTTACGAAAAACCGCAGAGGGGACAACAGACATGGCATACGTGTAGCTTCGCCCCAATAGAATGTTGTAATCTAGAGGGGCGTCGATGACCTCGACGTCAACGCAAACAGTCTTACCAGCAAGGGTGATAGGACAATTACGGAAAAGGCCGATGGGCTGGGAGGCATGGCCGTCCCACACTCGAAGGGTGATCGTGGAAGGGGCCAAGTCAAGAGATCCGAGTTGCTTCCAAACCGAGGCGGACATCACACAGGTGGATGCCCCCTCATCAATTATACACCGAGAAACGTTGGCATTCTAGATTTTGACTGGGATTTGGAAGGCGACGGAAGCAGGGAGAGGAGGATGTTCAGCTTAATGGGCGTCGAAAACAATCATTTGGTCATCAGCAGGATCTACAGCACCCACGGCAGATAGCAGAGCCTTATTTTGTGAAGGGCACGACTGGAGGAGTTCCAATGTGGAAATGGCAGCAGGAGATTACTCCAAATCATCTACTATGCTATACAAATGAGCATCTCGACCAGAAGCAGCATTTTGATGTAATGGTCCCTTAGGAATCTTGGTATGAACCTCAACTTTGGGTTGAGGGATATGTAAGGGGCCATTGGATGTCGAAAGAGGCTCTGTAGAACCTGAAGAAGGGGACTCGGGGGCAGACTGAGCGGGAGGCTTGGGGTACTGGCGAGACCGAGTTTGAAGGTGAAGGTCGATGGTTGGGGAAGGATCAGAGTTCATCATAAGGATCTGGTAATCGGAGGAACCAGAAGGGGAAGGTTGAGTGGCGACCTGGCTGTTAGGCGGTTGGGTAGCCATGAATCCTTGCTGAGGGAAAGGATCAGTAAACACAGCTGGTTGAGTAGTGGCCACATTAGGGGGAGCATGAGGGGAGACATGTTGTCCGTGCAACGTGGCTTGAGACTCCCATATCTGCCACATCTGTGGTAAGAGGGGACAATCGTAGGTGTATTTCCCATAAACACCGCAACACGAACAAGGCTTATTTGTGCGAAGAGGCCTGTCCGGCTTGGGTTGAGTGCCCTGTTGCTGGTTAGCAGTGTTAGGGTCAATACCTTGAGGATTGGGTCCCCGAGTACCAGGGGCAGACTAGTTTGTATTGCCTCTCTGCCTTCTTTGAGAAGAAGGGGGATTAGTCGCGCCCTGCTGTGCAAATACTTGCCCTGGAGGGGGCTGTAGGTGCTGTTGCGGGGTTGGAGGAGGTAAGGGAGATGGAAGCGCATATGCTAGAGGAGCTGGCGCACCAGGCTGCGGATAAGGGTAATGGTTAGGTTGGGCAACATTGAGGTAAGCAAGAGGTTGGGAAAAAGGAGGAGGCATGCTGTATCCTGGATACATGCTACCAGGAGGGGGAAGAGTGCTAGAGGTGCTGGCCCCTCCCTGAGGGATACCATAGCCCATAGGAGGTTGAGTATATGGATGAGAAAGGGCTCCAATGATACTGTCGGTGGAATGAGATGCCCCCAGGGCATTAGCGCTACTGGGCCTAGGGAGGTCAGGGAGGACGGTATAAACATAACCAGATTGAGCATAGATCAGGTCATATTTCAAGGCTATTTGGAGGGCAGCTTCTTTGGTTTGAGGGAAATGGGAGGCGACATCTTTTCCAATGGAAGCTAAGAGAGAGCGAAGGAACCAGTCCATATAGACTCGATATTCGAAGGGGGGAGCTCGACATAAGCTTCGTCTTCGTCGCCACTCCTGGACATGAGTGAAAAGGTGGGTAGAAGAGGTTTGCTTGAAAGAGGTCAAAAGCTCCGTACCAGTATCGTATCGGAGAGGGAGCTGGAAATAAGATAAAAAGGCTTGTGCAAGGGTCACAAAGGTGGTATGGGAAGAGGTGGCTTGGTCGACATACCATTTAGAAGCTTCGCCGGTAAGCGTGCATTGGAACAATCGAAGATGGATGGAGTCATCAGTAATGGAATTGGAGGAACACCACATGTGGAAAGATCGGACATGGTTGGTTGGATCTTCTCCAGCATGGCCTTCAAACTTAGGGATGTCGGAGGGGAGCTTGGTTGGCATAGCAGGCCAACCAACATCGTGGCAGATAGGGTCATTGATCAACTGATTGAAATCGGGGAGGCTGAAGCTTGCGATGTGTGGGAGCAAGGGTGAGGCCAAGGTAGTTCCTGTGGCAGTTCCGCTAGTGGTAGTTCCAGCATGAGGGTTGGGAGCACTGCTAGCGTTAGGCCCTGGACTAGACATAGTGAAGGTGATAGGGGGAGAACCAGAAGTAACAGGAGAACCCAAAGAATCAGAAGAGGAGTCGGAGTGTGGACTTGGAGGAGGACTGCCTCGACGACGGCAGGACGGAGCAGGTCGATCGGTCGGAAACTGAGGGTGAAGGCCAAGAAGTCTCTGGGAAGTGCGCCTTGGGGGTGCAATGATGACAACACAAACACGGCACAAGGGGAAGAAGAATGACCACAAGGGCAAGGAGGTGCAGAATCAAGTGATTACAATGTCGAAACAAGGGCAGATAGGTGCAGTGTCAATTGATTTTAAAGTATTTTCCTGGCGGTGTAAACCAGGCTCTTCTTCGCTTAGGGTGAGTGTGTGGTGTGCGTTAATTTTAACTTTTAAACCCTTTTTGTTTTGAGAGAAAGAGAAAAAGTGTGCTGCGTAACTGAAAATAAATCTGCAGAGAACAGTATATAATGCTGAAATAATAGAAAATTAACAGCTACTATTGCATCGATTCAACCCAAAAAGGTGGGTCTCTCAAAAATGATCTAAAAGAGGGAAAAAATCTAGTCAAAACAAACTAAAAAGAGGCCAATAGATCTAGGGTCAAAATGGATAGGGATCTAAAGGAGAAAGCTGCTGAAAAGAGGTGCAGATCACAGCCAAGAGGCAGAGGCAAGGTGGCTGGAAAAAAGGAGGAAATCAGCAAAGAGTGGAAAGGACAGGGAGGAGGTCCTAAAGGGAGGTCCAAAAAAAACTACAAGAGGTGATTTGAAAGGAAGAAAAGCTGATTTAAAGGGATCTGAGGATGAGGTATCATATCTGAAAAACGGAAGGCTGAAACTCTGAAAAAAACAGACGGCTGAAACAGCTAAAAACTCTTCCACAAAAAGTGGAGGGTACTGAAGCCCTAGGGGGCTAGGTTCCCACTTAGATGAGAAAAACAGATCAGAAATAGGTCTAAACGAGTGGAGACAGAGGCTGGAAAACCCTGACAGAAGCTTCAGCAAAACCCATAAAAATTGTAGAAAAATAGCTGAAAAATTGGCAGGTCGCAGGTTCTAACCTGTTTTCAATGCAGGTTGCAGGAAATTGGCTGAAAAGTGTGACCTGGAGGTCCAGGTCGCAGGTTATGGGCTGAAAAGTGCGACCTGAAGCTTCGGGTGTCTCGGCGACAGATTTTCAGAAAATTTGTCGTCTCAGTTGCGGCTGATGTCGGTCACCTGCGCAATAGGGCCAGAAACACGCGGAAGTTAGAAATTTTAATGTTTTAGGGTTTTATGTGAGAAAAACAACATAAAAATAGGAAAAACAAAAATCTGAAAAGAAACCCTAGGGTCTCAAGTAGCTGGATATGCAGGAATATGAAAAATGACAGCGGTCGTAATTTAAAACCCGTGTGGAGTCGCCATTTGTTAGTATGAATCCTTTGTCGAAGTGTACGAAAAAAGACCACTTTAGCTACGCATAACTAATAGCCCTAACATCAAAATTGGCTGCCAATATCTTCAGATCTGCAGTTAGTTGATCAAGAAAAGAGCTGCAAAAAACCAGATCTATGCATAGAAAGACATTAAGCAATAAAAATAAGGGTTTGCTCCATATACCAATAGACAAGACAAGAACAATTTTTGAAAGAATTTTTGTATTAAGGGCACCTGGGAGGAAAACAAGAAGGCGTATCCAATTCTTCTCAATGGGATGGGTTCTTGGAAGTCCTCAGCACTTCAGATCTAGAATCTCTCTCTCTTGTTGGTGTAGAAAACCCAGACAAAGATAGAACTCAAAGGGAGCTCACACAGCAAATAATGTAGAAAAATGTGACCAAGTGTATAGATCCAGAGTGATCTAATAGGCAAAAAAAGGTGAATAATGGTAGGAAAAAACCTCCTATTTGTAACAAAATATTGGGTCATTCTAGATCTTGGTGCATGATTAAAATAATGTTAACCAAATCTAGATCCACCTTTTATGGAATATTTTATTATATTTGTTGGAGGGAAAAGTATTTGACTTGGGTCAAATCCCTTTATTTGTTAATAATAAATAAATAAATGATTTGTTTATCTTTTTAAGGAAGTGGTTGAAGGATAATCAAATAAATGATGATTTATTTAATTATTTGTGGGTGATTTGGTCATATTTAACAAGGAATATTATCTAAATAAGATTTAAATAATTATTCCTAGAAAATAATAAGATAAATAAAGGTTTATCTAATTAATTTCTTTGTTTTGGGTTAAACATGACTAGGAATAATAATTAAAGTATGGTTTAATTAATTATTCCATGAGGAAAATCAAACAAAATAGGTTTGTCTAATATTTCCTTTTGGGGTTTTCTGTTTAGACCATAAACAACCTAATAAATGTGGTTTATTAAGTTATTTTACATAGTGAAAGCAATTTTACTTGGGGTAAAATTGGTCTTACATGGTGTACTTGGGTCCATCTAATGATAATAGGTTAGATGACCAAAAAATGGTGTAACAAAGAGCTTAAGCCCAAGGTGAAGGCCCAAGAGTTCAAAGAAGATACTTGTCAACAAAATTTCTATTTTTTATAAAAATGGATGGCACTAGTGCTACGGGTTCTTAGTGTACCACAGGGGCACACTATCCCAAGTGGAGCCATTGTTATCACTATAAAAAAATTTCTGAAACTTGGACAATTACACTTGTTCCTAATTCATAATGCTAAGATAGGTTTAGAGTCATTTTTGTTTTTAAGGTCTAGATCATGAGTTAAAGGTCTCATTCCATCACCAAACAATGTTCATTAACCTTGTTTCATTCTTCAAAGATCTTCTGCCATGTTTTAAAACCCATCTTTAAAGTTTTTTTCGAATATTTGATGAATAAGCCACGAAACCATGTTTTCGTAGCACGCTCAATGTAAAAAATCGATTATGCGCTATGAAAACGATGGTGATTTCATAGCGCAAATAACCAAATTTGCAAATCATGCACTACAAAATCGAGGATTCTCAGTTTTGTCTCTGAGCTGTCACATCTGTCAAAACTAGTTAAATTTTTCATCATTAAGTGTCATTCACGAGTTCTCATTCAAGCATGAAACCGTTTATTATAATTATTAGGGGTCATTTGTCATCGATTGGGGGCCAAATTGTCTTTGCTACTTTCAAATTTGAAAATAGTTGGCCATTTTCGACTTCATTTGTCTCATGCAAGACAAATAGTGCATGCATGTTTATGTTTTGGAAAAGAAATTAGTGGTGAAAGACCAGAGTTCACTAAAACTATATTTCAAGCAAGGCAGAACTGAACTTATTTATCAAGTGAGGCTGCTCATTCAACAATATTTCCAAAATTTTCTATCAAGTGAATTTGAAACTCATTGCTGGTGGAAGCAGGATTGTTATTCAAGCGAGGCAGAATTCTTATCAAGAGATGTTGAACTCATTTATCAAGTGAGCCAGTTCATTCAATAGTCTAATTGAAAATTTTCTAATTTTTTGAAGACATAGGGTTTTCAGAGAGATTCTCATAGATTTATGAAGATAGAAGTTTTTCAAGAAGATAATGACTCAAGAAAGAAGGAGTCGTAGGTATGGTCATTTCCTAAGAACAAAACCTGGAGGTGTAGAATCCCTTACAAAAGATAGGTATGTTGAAGAAGCATTTAAGAAAGTAGGTTGCTAGAGGTTTTGTGAAAAACTTCAAGGAGGGCACACTCAAGTCACCAAAGAATTTTCCACAAACTTCACAGGTTCAAACTCAAGGATTGGATTCCTAAATTTACCAATTTCCCTAGAAGTGATATCAGCAGTTACAGAAATTCCGAGAGGAGAAGATAGGTGGTTTAAAAATTTCAAGTTTGACATGGTACCCTGCAAAGTCTTTCTAAAACCATAGTTTTCATAGGTTGAATTGAAAAAGGTTGTGCCAAGAAACTATGTCAAAGATACATTTGCCAATTTTATCTACAATATTCAGAGGTACTTCACCTGCGAAGGAAGATACCACAAGGTGTATACCTATCACTTTAAACTTTTGCTTCATTTCATAGGGATAATATCTCTAGATTTACCTTTTTATCTTTTCAGAAGTTTGGCTAAGATGTCTGATAAGGTACAAATGAAAGTTGAGTCATGTGAAACCTCATTATTTCACCATGTCTTAGTTAAGTTAATAGTCTTACATGAGCTGCAGAAAGAAAATAGATATTGGGTTGAATTCCTCTTTTTGAGTAGAATTGGGATTGAAGGAATAGGCGTTAGTCCTCAAGCTAAAGAAAAAACTCCATCAAAGATTACTTCCCCTGTAGAAACAAATTCAAGAAGAATTTTTAAGCTCAAGCCTCAAAAACAAGTTAAAAAACCAATGATAGGAACAACATTGAAAATCCAAGATACTCCTAAATCAACACAGAAGAAGAAAGCTCTAGTTAAGGAGACAATTCTAAAGTAGTCAATTAGAAAAACAGATCAAATGAGGTTGACTAGGAGTCAAAGGTTAAACGCAAAAGGTAAGGCTATAAGTACAGAGGGCTGAAAAGGTAATTTGAATGATATAATTCAATCTATTGACATTGCAGAGTCTCCCCTAGTGCAAGCAGACTTCATCAAACTAGATACAGGTGGCAGCAAACCAAAGAAATTGAAGATATCCAAAAGGTTAGATTTTCAGGATGATGTGGCAGAGTTTACCTTTAAACCGAAAAAACCCTCAACTAGGCACTCCAAGATGTTGAAGCAGTCAGACATAGAGAAAGATCAAATGGGAGGTGAAAGTGCTAATGTTTTTGAAGAAACCACAAATATATCTTTTTCAATGCCTGAAGAAGACAAAAACAGGGTTTTCAATATTTAGAAGGAATAGAGCAGCTATGAAGATGTCAAAGACAAAGTCATATTGGAAAATAATGAGATTGATAAGTTGAAGAAAAAGATGAGAGTGCATGCAAAATAAAGGGCAAACTTTGAAAGAATGAAAGGACTGTGGGAGATGGAGAAAAATCCAAACCTTGAATTAATTTATATTCAATCTCAATTCTTCATATGGACCCTACCTGCAATCAAAGAAGAAAAATTCATTAGGATGGTCAATACCAAAATAAGGGAAAACAATAGAAAGCTTAAGAGGAGGGTACAAGACTTGGAAATATAGCTAGCACAATTTGAAGATCAGCCACAGCTAAAATAAGTGCAAACAGTAAGTGTC
Organism: Pinus albicaulis; assembly: GCA_034641835.2. NCBI lineage: Eukaryota > Viridiplantae > Streptophyta > Pinopsida > Pinales > Pinaceae > Pinus > Pinus albicaulis. The sequence continues at coordinate 1,506,844,093 of CM076570.1, read as the reverse complement.
ACCCTTTAATAAATTTTTGAGGTTATATGAATATATCTCATTTTTGGAGTTTTTTAAAGAGGATGTTATGGGTTATGAAGGTTGATATACACCTGAAAATATAGTATTAAAGCGGTTGAAAACCAAATTTTTGGAAATAAGCTGTGAAAAGTGAAGACTCAGCAGTTTCGTAGCACAGTAGTATTGATAGTTGTTACACCATTTTGGAGGGTTATATTTGCATAGCTGGAAGGTCGAATTCAATTGAAAGACATAAGATATTTGCCACATGTTTTGAGCACCAGTTGTTCAACAATTAATTCGAATGGACAGAAATTAAGCATTCAGCTATTATACAGGAAACATGCTCATATTTTGTAGGAGTAGATAAGAAGCAGGTTAATGGGTATAACAACAGCAATATAAGCAACATCATGGTCAAAGTCTAGCTATCAAGCATAGTTTTAAATTGATTAGATAAGGTTGTTAAAAGTTGTTAAGATCTAATAAATAGTGTTTTAGTCCTAGTTGTATTAGGACTGTAAAACAAATAGTTTTACTGTTAGTTTTTAAATGAAGTTTGTTTAGAAGTTGATAGGTATCAAATTCAAATTTAGAAGTAATCCAAGGATGTAATGACCACTCTATAAAAGGGAAGAAAATGAATTGTAGAGGGTTGGAATTTTCATTGAACAAGCATACTCTTTTGTGATATCAGAGAATTGTGTTTTTATCCTAATATAGAGAGTTTTGTTTCATTACTCAGGATTCAAAAGGGGTTATGGATGTTTGATTGTCTCATTATATTTCTCTTTAAATTACTTGCAGTGGCATGAATGTATATTACTTATAATTCACTGAAGGTTCTCTAACTTCCTATATATGTTTAGGAACTGTGTTTATCCTCTGTCATATTGTTCTATTGCTGCGTTTAAACCCTGAAATGCCCTTACTTCCATATGAAACTGATCTTTATGTTTTGTGAAAGCACATTTGACTCCATTTACCCAATAGATGTTTGTCGATTAGTAATATAACCAATTATTCACTTTATTAAGTTTATTAACAGAGTTAGACATATTATCTTTATCTGCAAATCATTAACCTATTAAGAGAGCCCTCTCAGGTTGAGGAGGCTAAGCCTCAACTAAAAGTTTGGTTTGAAATAGTTACTCTGGGTCTCCTTGACTAGCAGCCTATCAAGGTCTGATTTTGAGATAACATATTTAGTTCTGCCCTTCACTAGCTTGTATTCTCAAGTTTAATGTTCATCTCATCATCCACCACAACCTTAAATACCTACCAACCAAGTTAAAATTGCCCTGCAAATGCGCTTGAAACCATTGATGAACTCATCATGACCTTGTTAGACTCCATTTCCCAATGACTTGACAATATTCCATTTTTTCTTTCTAATTCCATCTGAGCATCATACCCAACCAAAAACAATCAAAATACCCTGCACTTAACATCTAGCCTAAAATCAACCCTAATCAGCAAACAAGTTCACATCTTTGCAGCTACTAGAGAGATCCCTCTCCAAATCTAGGAAGGCTAGGTCCTAGGATTCCAAAGCTTGGTTTGATGTTACCCTGTCCATTTGTATCTCAATCAATCTAGAAAATTACAGGGACATAACATAATGGCGATCATGGTGGGATTGAGTTCATAGTAGCCTAAAAAACTCTTATAGACTCATATACATCCCTAGTTTAACTTAAAAACCAACCCATATCCAAGAGTAGAAAATAATTTCTTCACCATCCTAGCAATATGATGACTCAGCTAGGGGATACTCATTAACCTTAAGGCTGCATAAAGAAACTAAAAAACCCAAAATTACTCCCTAGATTGATTTTTATTAAGAATTTGGTGGTGGACCATTGTATACATATCTTCAAAATTTCAAAAAGAATCCACCTGGAGACTCCACTAGCCTCCAGTAGGCCTTTTTTCATCTCACTAGTCCCATAGGTTGTTCTAGGATTGTGTCAAATCAGTCAGAAATAGTTTTCAAGGCCTATTTATACCTTGTGTGAGTAAAGAGATCTAGCTTCATGAAGGATCAATACCATATCACACCCTGACCCAAATCCTCCTACCGTAGTTGATGACCTAGAAAAGATTTTGTGGAAAAATTCTAAACTTGGAAACTCACCCACTGTTAGGACCATTCATAGAGCATGTTCTGCACTAGAACACCTTACAATTTCACAAGATCCTCAGTTTGGCTTGCACCATACCAAGAATCTATTCAGGACCAAGTCACAAAGTAGGGTTGACCAAACTGACCTTATAGATTTGCAACAAAGCTCCAGTAGAGAAGCTTCTCCTTCCACTCCACCTGAATTTCATCTTCTCCATCACTTCAGCTCTTTATATCTCAAATCCACTCAGAATCAGTTCTATGGTCCAAGTACCTCAGCTACACCCATTCATACCACCACTGTGCAAACCACCCCACGCCATCCTACTGCACCTCTCACAAATCCTCCCCTTGTAAATCAACCCTTATTTCCTTTTCCTCCCATCATGGCAGCCTAGCATGCTCCACTGGCTCTACAAAAACCACTATTACCTTTTCCAAATGACTATCAACCCAGGATACCTCACTTCTTAGGGACTGAATCCATCACTGCTCAGAAACATGTAGATAGAATTCGTGATGCTTTTGAATACATGGAGATAGAAGAAGAAACCATAGAAATGAGGATTTTTTCTCAGAGCCTAGGGGGAGAACTGAAGAAATGGTTTAAATAATTGTCTCCCAACAACATTCATGATCTCCCTACCCTCTACCAAACCTTTGTAAACAAATGGGAAATCAATAAAAACCCCCTTCAAATTCTTTCCGAGTATAACAATCTTAAAAGGAATTCGGGAGAAAGTGTTCATGACTACTCCACTAGGTTTAAAATTGTTTACAATGCCCTCCCACCACACATAAAACCTCCTCAAGGCTTAGCCTTATTAAAATATCACGAAGGATTCGATACTGATATGGCCTATCAACTAAGGGAGAGAGATTACCTAACTCTAGAAGACATGCAAAAAGGGGTTGCGAGTGTAGAGGCCAATTTAATTGAGAAAAGGGCTAGGATGAGATCAGAAAAAAGAGTGACTTATAAAGATGACACAGCTCCTACAACCTCCTATGTTGACACTAAGCTTGACTCCATAGTTAGGAAAATAGAGAGAATGATGGAAAAAATAAGTTTGAATGAGAGAACACCTCCTAGGGAAAATCAAATCCATCTTCAAAACAGGAACAGGAATAAAATTTTTAGAAGAGACCCTCCTCAAGTGAGACAAAGAGAGAATGACCAACAAATCATACCTCCTTTCCAAAACAACTATTTAGATGAAGATGAAAGAGAGCCTGAGCAGTTGGAAGAAGACCATGTAAATGTCATTGGTTCGGATGATGAGGATAACACCTTCCTTACCAAGGAATAACAAAGGATGTTTTCTTCAAAACCAAATGAGAAATCATATGAAGATTACAAAGACTAAAGACTAGGATTTGAGAATTCCATTATGGAAGTCCATAGGAAATATGACCTTAGGAGAAAAAAGAATCAATATGTTCCTAAAAAAAATCAGCCAAACATTGTTGTAAGAAAGACCTCTAAACATATCCCTAAAAAGATAGCAGAAACCACAAATACTATGGCTAAAAAATCTAACCTAAAAGAACCCAAGACTATCCAACCTAGTAATTAATCAAGATGCCCTAGTACTTCAACTAGTAGCCCTAAAAAAAAATTTTTGTCCAAACCATCAAATTAGAATCAACAAATCAAAAATGTAGAAAAGCTCATGGCCGATAAAGCTGATGTAAATACAATGAAGACACCTGCTCCTTTCAGTTTTTAGGGGGAGATTACTAAAACCAAGATAACCATACCCCTCACTGAGTTGGTAACCCAAGAGGTATATAGATCCCAGATGTTCAAAGTGTTAAATATAGGGAATGATACCGATACTTTAAACTTAACTGATGATAAACCAAACCTATTTTTTTGTCCTAAAGTAGAGGGAAAATATTAGGAAGGAGTTGTCCCTACTTTCTATGTAAGTCTGGACATACATGACAAAATTCTGCATAATGCTATGTTAGACTCCGATGGCTCACAAAACCTCATGCCAAAGGTTGTGATGGAGAGATTGGGCTTAGATATCACAAATCCCTACAAATACGTGTACTCTTTTGATTCCAGTAGGGTCAAGTGTCTAGGCCTAATCAAGGATCCGTGTGTCAATCTGGCACAAATCCCCGCTAAGAGTCTAGTCATGGATATAGTTGTGGCTGACATCCACCCAAAATATGGCATGCTTTTATCTAGATAATGGGGGGGAAAACTCCAAGGAAGCCTTCAAATGGACATGACTTATGCCACCATCCCATTTTTCAATCAAAAAAGGAGATTATACTGGGAATCCCACATGAAATGCATGGTGAGTAACATAGATAGGCCAAATAACACATCGATTTATTCCATTCACTCAGACCTTGAATCCTTCATCCTGTACAATGAAAATTACATAGATGAACAAATAATGACAAGGATAAATAACTAAGCCCCTCAGAACAACCAAGACAATCCCCTGACCAAGAAAATGACACCGCAAACTCTAGTAGCCCCGAAGTGCAGAACATTGACAAAACTGAAATTGACACCCTTTGGCATATAAGATTTGATGGCTCTTATGGTAAGGCTATTTCAGGAGTAGGGGTTTGTTTCCACAACAAAATGAAGGCCATTCCTATAGGCTAGATTTCCAATGCACCAACAATGTTGCAGAATACGAGGCTCTCCTTATTGGTTTACAGCTACTCAAAGACCTCAAAGCTAAGAAAATATTGGTTCAAGGAGATTCAGAACTGATCATAAATCAAATTAAGGGAGAATATTCAGCCAAGAACCCTAGGCTAAGGGAATATAGAAATTTTTCCCTAGACCTTCTCAAAACCTTTGCGAAATATGAGCTCACTTTCATCCCTAGGGCCCAAAACTGCCTTGCCAATGAGCTTGCCTTTGCTACTAGCAATCGATCTTTACATTATGAAAATAATCAATGCCTCATCAAAATAAATAATAGGCCTACCGTATTGGACAACTTGAACCATTGGCAAGTGTTTCACAATGATGACCAAATAGATGATTTTCTGCAATCTAGAAATGACTTTGCAAGCACAAAATAGAGTTTGAGATTTGAAAGAAATAATTCTGCTGAAAATGAAACTCCCAAAATAGAGCTTCCCTTTGATGATGATATAAACCACCATCAAAACCCTTGTGTTGCAGAAGTATTTGATAAATCAGATCAAAGAGAACTTGAAATTATGCAGTACAAATATGACACCTTGTCAAGAGGCCTTACACCACTAGAAGAGCTATTTGATTTTAATGATGTAGCTAAAAACCCCAAGATGGAATCCACTGAAACAAATGTAGAAGAGTGTAACATTGGAGGAATGAAAGAGCCCAAAATAATCAAGTTGTCAAAAACTCTCCCATCTCACACAAAATAGAAATACATTGTGCTTTTTAGAGAATTTAAAGATGTGTTTGCTTGGGGGTATGAAGACTTGAAATCATATGACACCAAAATCATCCAACATAAAATTCCTCTCAAAGAAAATTAGAAACCATTTAAAAAAAATTTGAGAAGAATAAACCCCCTCTTGTTACCCTTAGTTGAGAAAGAAATCAAAAATATGTACGATGCCAGGATCATAGTCCATGTTCGATACTCAGAACGGGTGTCCAACCTTGTGTGAGTTAGGAAGAAGACCAGGGAAATCAGGCTTTGTATTGACTTGAGAAATTTGAACAAAGCCTCCTTGAAAGACAATTACCCCTTGCCTAAAATGGATCACATACTCCAAAAATTAGTTGTCTCACAAAGAATCTCATTACTAAATGGATTGTCAGGTTATAACCAAGTTCTATTCTTTCCAAGTGACCAACTCAAAATTTCTTTCACTACACCTTGGGGTACATGCATGTATGTTAAAAGCCATTCAGTTTAATGAATGCAAGGGCTACTTTTCAAAGAGAAATGGACATAGCTTTTTTCAGAACACATAGGTTACTTCATAGTCATAAATCTTGATGACATCACTGTCTACTCTAAGACTAATGAGGAGCACTTAGTCCACTTAAGAAAAGTCTTTGAAAAATGTAGAAAGTATGGCCTGTCCCTAAATCCTAAGAAAACTTTGTTTGGCCTTCAGGAAGGAAAACTCTTAGGTCACATAATCTCTGAGGAAGGAATCAAGATAGATCCCAAAAGAATAGAAGGCACCTTACAAATCAGCCATCCTAGAAACATTAAAGAGCTGCAATATTTCATTGGAAATATTTACTTCCTAAGAAGATTCATCCCTAACCTTGCTGAGCTCCTAAGAAATATCACAAATATGTTGGAAAAGGAAGTAGGATTGAAGTGGAATATGGAAGCAAACCAATATTTTGAGCTTGTAACACAAGCACTCACACAAACACTAGTCTTAATCAACCCTGAATTCACCAAGGAATTTTACATTTTCTCATTTGCCTCTGAACATATTGTGGCAGCAGTATTGTTGCAAAAGAACATCATGGTGCAAGAGTAGCCCATATATTTCTTCAGCAAAGCCTTAATGGATTCCCCTCTAAAGTATAACATTATGGAGAAACATGCCTTTTCCTTAATCAAAGCTTGGATTTTAGAGTTTATATTTTTCATTCACATATCATATCCTTTGTCCCAAACACAGTTGTCAAAGATATACTTAATCAAGACCCTGATGGTAAAAGGGGAAAGTGGATTGCTACCATTTTAGAATATGATTTAGAAATCAGACCCACTAAGTTGATTAAAGGACAAGGACTTGCAAAACTTATGGCTAACTCAAATTTCCAAGCTTTAGACATGAATATGGTTGGTATGTTAGAATAAACTGAAGAAAGTACAACACCATACATCGAAGAAATATTTTTAAATTCACCTTGGTATGCTGATATTACTTATGTGCTTCTTTATCTCAATGAATTACATGAGGGAGAATGTGGGGGTCACCTCTATTGGAATACCATAGCCAACATGATCCTTAGAGATGGCTACTATTGGCCTACCCTATTTTCTGATACTGAAAAACTAGTTATGACTTGCCATAAGTGCCAAATCTTTGATGGCAAAAGAAAGCTCCTACCTTTACTCTTGAACCCCATCAGTGTTGAAGCCCCTTTTCAGCAGTGGGGTTTGGACTTCATAGGAGAGATCCATCCTACTTCATCTGCCCAACATAAGTGGATCCTTACTTCCACTGATTATTTCACCAAGTGGATAGAGGTCATCCCTTCTAGAAATGCGACTGACTCAGTCATCATCAAATTCCTTGAAACCAACATCCTATCTAGGTTTGCTTGTCCTAAGAAGATCATCACCGATAATGTTGTTGCCTTTAAATCTATGAAAATGGTGGAATTTTTCTATAAATATCACATCACCCTAGGTCACTACACTTCTTATTACCCACAAGGTAATGGACTAGCTGATTCCTCTAACAAGAGATTGGTAAACATCATTAAGAAGCTCTTAAAACAAAATAAAAAAGCATGGCATAGAAAACTAGTGCATGCACTATGGGTTGATAGACTAACCACCAAGAAATCTATTGGTATGTCTCCCTATCAACTATTGTATGGCATGGATGCATTTTTCCCCACCTCTTTGGGAGTTCCAGTCATGAAGCTTCTTCTAGAAGTATAATCAGAAGAAAATGACATGCAGAGGAGGCTGAACCAAACCATTCATTTGCACCAGTCAAGGGAAGAAGTTTACAAAAGGACACAAGCTATACAGGACAATATCAAGAAAATATTTGATAAGAGAACCAAATCAAATGATTTCCAGATTGGAGACATGTTTCTGAAATGGGATTCAACAAAGGAATACAAAGGCAAACACGGTAAGTTTGAAAATCTATGGAAAGGCCCTTACATCATTCAGTCAGCTAGAGGCAACAATGCTTTATTTTTGCAAGAGCTGGATGGGACTGAAATTTTTGGAGGTTCGGTAAATGGGAGGATGCTTAAACATTACTTTTGTGAAGCAACCTAGTTTTTTTTTCTCATTCATTGTACATACGACTGTTTGATGAAAAGAAAAATCACAAAAACAATATAAAAAGAAAAGAGGCAGATTTGAAAAGAGGTAAAGCCCCATACCCAAAAAATAGAATTTATGAAAGTGTGTAAGCATAAATACCACTAATAGTGCATAAATAAGTCTTGTTTCAGTCATCTAGACTAATCATGGTTGAACATGTTTTCAATTTGTTGCCAACAAGTTAGTGAAAGAGAGCTTTTTAACCCATTCGAACTTGACTTGTAAAAAAGGAAAGATTAGGGAATGAAAAGATACTGGTTCCACATGCTCAAAACAAAACCAAAGAGGAAGATGAGGATGCATAACCAATGATAGATCACAACCCTTATCTTTCTATTTTACTTTCATGCAAAATAATGTTTGTGTGCAACTTTTTTTTATGCCACAAACCCATGGTAGGTCAGATTGTCTTATCCTGATTTAACCATGCCTTCAATTTCATGTTTATAGCTTAGTGAATCAATCCTATCAAATAGCTTAATATTGACAGTTGAGTAGTCTAGGTAGAGAATAAGAAGAGTTCAATAGCCTAATTTGAACTCTTGGAAGTGATAAGAGTAGAAGTAGATAATTTGTTTTGCTTTCAAAAGAAGAAAATGTCAAGGGTTTGCCAGTTCATGTGCACCCATGGAAGAAAAAATGTTAGGCAAGTAGGTTGGGTAGGTAGAGATGATGTTGATGTTAATCATGTTTTTCAGATTACTAAGATCACAACTTCAAGCAAGTAGAAGCAAGTGAAAGAGGCAAAGATATGCCCAATGGATGAGGCAATAGTCTTCATAAGCCAGAAATCTGAAGTTCTAGAAACCTCCTGAAAAGGAGCTTCCCTCCCCAAGTGGAGCCACTGTTAGTCATCAGTAATTTTTTCCTTGGTGATGAATAAATTATTACCCCAATATTTCTAGAAACAAATTTTATAGAACATTGTGAGTTCTAGAAATCTCACTGCCTTCATTATCCTCAAGGTAGAATTTTCACTATTTTGTTATCCTATATAGTCATGATTGACCCACTACTCTCGAAAGACCCATTAGGGGCTCAAACCATTCATTTTTGAACCTAACTGATCTCCTTGGCTCAAAACCTCTATTTTTCTTACCTACAAAATTCCCCACCACCACGTAAGCCTACCAAACAGAGCAACCTTGTTGTGCCTCTTTTAATAACTCTCAAAAATTGTTTATCTCTGTGGATTCCTTAGATAGTCAAATAATGTTGCATATTAGGCCTACAAATACAAAAATCCTGGCATGGATCCTTCTTTACACTTGTACATCCTAAATCTAGATCTTAGCCCAAAATCCAAGTCCAAGAAGGCCTCCACTAGGTCACCTAGGGTTTCACAAAGTCATAGGATGGGTTTGGTGCCTTACAGACTTTGTTTTTATTCTATATATAGAAAATAAATTCAAAGGAGGGGAAAAGTCACCTTTTCCTAGATTCACCAAAGAGATCAGTCAAGGAACTTTTTAGCCTAAAGACACGAATCCTGCAAGGAGATAGTTGCTCTTTGCTCACATCTCTGCAAGAGTGGTCAAAAGGAAATCAGGTTAGAAAAAAGGAAAGGTAATGGAATAAAAATCCTCCTTTATAAAACAATAGAGGAGATGTCAAAGGGACCTCCAATAGCAGCCTCTTGTTTCAGCACCTAAACATACAAAGGATAAACTATCACCTCCAAACCTTTCTGCAAAAATATCTTGAAGAGTAATCTGAAGTAGAGATAGAAAAAAAGGAAGTACATTTGAAAGAGTTCATAAAGCCATTTTTGATAAAATACACAGTAAACTTAAGACAAACAGAAAACACCATGAGTTTATGGTAAATCAGTAAAAATACTGATCATCAAAGGGCCCGTGTTTAAGGAGAAAAGGGGTGTTTTTATTAGTCACAAAACAATGGTGACAAATAAGAAAATCACCACAAACACCACAAATGTAGAAGTCACCTCCTCAAGGTTACTTCCAAGGATAGCATTAGGTCATCTGCACTCAAGGAAAGGGATAAAGAGTATCAGTATGCAAAGCCTCATCTCACCAAAGAGGAAAAAACAGAGTTTTTACCTTAAGATGAAAATGGGACATAATTCATTAACAAACATAGCTGAAGAAGCATATTTCCAATGAATTACATCTTGGATAAAGACCCCCAACAAGGGCATCCTTGTCAAAATATTGTCATACAAAAAATATGATAATAGCATGAGTAAAAAGTTTGTGAAAACTAAACCAAAAGTGTTATATAGAGTGAAATGTCAGTAAAAAGACACATGCAAGAATAGAGGGAAACATGAACTTTACAAAAGTGGGTTTTCCCTTTTGATTTATTTTTCAAAAAAGCTATAAAGGGCCCCTTCTAAATTCCCCCCTACACCATTTGCCACTTTTCAAGAGTGAAGAAACCATTGGCGGAGAGTTGCAATGTTTTTTGGGCAAAACTGTGAGAGTTTATCGGCGCTACGCGCAGAGGCTGGCGCTACACCCCTGGCCTCCAGTGCTATGTACAAAGGTGAGCTGGGCAGTGTAAAATTACACTATGTTCCATGCTCATAGCATAGCACTACGCGCCTGGGTTGGCACTATGCTCAGGCCCAAAAAATTCAACATGCCCTCACGAGACTGCCCATTCCACTTAGCGCTACACTCCGACAGCCCGACAGGCTCGACGCTGCGTACAGGCGTTGTGCACCTACGCTGCACTCCTAGTAACATTTTCCATATTTTTTCCAAAGACCTTGAAAAATCAAATTTTCGGCCTCTAAACTTCTGCAAGATAAATATAAGGTTGGTGAAACTCTTTTCCTCCTCCCAAGCATTTATTTTCCTAAAATAAAAGAGCTCATCCATAGTCAAAATTTGACCAAACCCTAGACTATACAAAAATCAATTTTTATGTCTTTGAGCTAGGGTTTGTAATAAAATTTGGTTTTGAGTGCAAAGAGAGGACTAAGTAACTATAAGGCTGACCTCGACCACCAAGTAAAAGCTTTGAAAAAGTTGTCTTCACCTTAGCTTTCCTTTTTTACAAAGAGTTGACCTACACCACTTGTTTTACTCCAAAAAACCCTCAAGAAAAGCCCAAGGTTTCTACTGTTGTTTTGGACCAACCAATTTTCAGAGAGAGACATTCACACCAGCGGTGATGAGAATCACACTCCCACCAAGACAAAAAATCATGGAGGAAAAGCTAAAATATTTGAGCCCCTAGACACCACTCCATTCACTTCCTCTCCTATGATAATTTCATGCTTTCGGGATGTAGGGTGCTACAAATTTTGTGAGAAGGTCAAACAAGTCAACAGTCATCCAGACTTGACAATATTATTTTACTGTAGCCTACAAAACCACCAAGTAAATCTAGCAGGGGTCCAATTTGAGCTTTCATCTGAAATCATTTCCAAGGCAATAGGTATACCAGACATTGGTGAGTTTTGGTTCAAACAAAAGAAGTTGGATTTAGGTTATTATGGGCCTTATTTGAAACCCACCTATCAGCAAAATTGTAAGGCTATTTTCCCTTTTTCTCATTTTCTAGAGAGGTATGCAGCATTAATGCAGCAGATTATCAGTTTTTTCACATGTGAGGGAAGATACTCCCGGCGCTACTCATATCATATCAGGTTGCTGATGCATTTTACCAAAGTCAAGATGATGAACCTACCTTATAACCTTTTCTGGAGTATTGATAAAATGGCCTCTGCTGTTAAGAGGAAAAGATATGACCACCAAATCCCAAGCCTTTCTCACCACTCTCTGATCAAGATGATTGTCCTCTATCGGTTAGACCATCAAGGAATTTCATGGGAACCTTAATATCACATGATGTGTTTTCTAATCCCCGGGCCTTCATCTAGTATAGCTTGCCTTCCACTTCATAGCCATCTATCTCCACTCATCCATCATCTTCCCATATACCTTACCGCAAAGAGTTTCACCTCTGGTTTCTTCCCCTAATTTTCCAAGTGAAGGGGCTGACAGTAGCCGTAGTGAATAAAAAATGGGTGGAAACAGTCCAGAGGAAACTAAGACTGATAATAATGGCTATGAAGAAAGCAGTGGTGGCCCTAAAGAAAGCAGCCATGATCATGAAAAAAGTAGCAATGGCCAAGAGGAAAAAATTGATGAAGAAGAAGAAAACAGTGAAGAGGGAGAACAACTAGATGAGGAGGACAAATAGCTAAGTGCCCAAGACATTCCAAGAAAGAGTCATGAAAGTCATGACAACTCTCATGACTGTCCTGAAAAAAATCAGCCCATAGAAGACAAAGAGAATCAAAGTGAGGAAGGTGCAAAAAATATAGAGCAGATTGAAGGAAAAAATGATGACAACATTGCCTTTGAGACTCCCATTATTTCCCCTCTCTCATGTACTTATCACAAAGGGAAAAGATATGTGTTTGCTGCCTCTAAAAGACAAAGGGCCATGTCCTCACAAAATAGCAAAGCATTGGACAAAGGAAAAGAAAAATGAAGAGTGTTGAGCAAAAGACACCAGTCAGGAGGAGAAAAAGGATCAAAAAGGCTTCTCAAGGGCCTCTCTTTGTTGATCTAGATAGTGATAATGAGGACCAAGAGATGAGTACTAAGTTTCTCCTCTTAGAGAAAGATGCCCAGCTTCAAGAATGGAGAAAATATTTTGAAAGGGCACAAAGAATTATTTACTAATACAAGAAAGAACACAAGAATTTCAAAGATGTGAATAGGGGCCTTGCCTTGCAGAAGAAAATTGTCAAACACTATTCAAGGAAGAGCATGCTTGCTAATGCCAAATTGAAGCAAGCCCTCATAGAGCTAAAAGAGCTAAAAAGGCCCAAAGTGCATGACAGCCTCGGGATCTTGGCTAATGCTTCTTGGAAAGTGTCTAAAACCCCTTGAGGGGTCTACACACCAATTTTGAAGAAAATCCGGAAACGTTTTGGCTTTTCCGAATTTTGGCCCCTACGAGCGCAACACCCTAGGCGCTATGCTAAAAATTGGGGCATCCTCAGCTACTAAAGTTTACATTTTTGTGTTTTTCATGTCACCAGGAGTCTACCACTAGTAAATTTGGCCCAATTTCTGACGGCCACTTCGTCACTATTCCAAAACATAGTTGTCACAAGAGCGATAGTCTGAGGCCAGACAAAATGTGGTTAGCCATTACGTCGCAATTCCAACACTTCAATAAAGCATTGGAAGAGTGACACTTGTTCTGATGTTTCCAGAATGTCGTTAGTCTTCCGACGTTATCCAAAGCGTCGCTATTCCAACGTTTTATAACCATTGGTCTTCCGACAGCCACAACTATCATTCTTCCGACGATACCAAACTGTCGATCTTCCGACGCTTGTCAGGTTTTCAAACAAACGTCACAAGTTCGACATTATCTCTTCCGACATTTAAAGCGTCAGTCTTTCGATGCTTAAAAAACGTCGCTATTCCAACAAACATTTAAAATATTTAAAAAAAATGCAACGTCGTGCTTTTGACATTTGTTTAGAGCGTCGCAATACCGACGCGTATGAACTGTTGTAATATCGACGAACAGTTAAAAATATGTAAAAAAGAATGAAGATATTCACGCACAACAAGCTCGATCTCATGCCATGGATTTGGTTGGTAGGTCAGGGATTACATTTTCAAATTTTGTGGGAAATAATTCCCAGCTATCCTCGATCTCATGCCACGGATTTGGTTGGCAAGTCAGGGATTACATCTTAAAATTTTGTGGGAAATAATTCCCAACTCTCCTCGATCTCATGCCACAGATTTGGTTGGTAGGTCAGGGATTACATTTTCAAATTTTGTGTGAAATAATTCCCAGCCCTCCACTCTAAATTTCGACTCTTCCACAAAATCTACATGTGCCCAGCTAGCATATATACGCAAAGTCATGTACACGTGTATTTGAGGAGATTTATCACAGAAATATAGCGCATATTTGTAGGGAGCTTGCCTCCCTTCACCCCATTCGAACCACACTTGGCATCCGCAGAAAATATGCACATGGTGAGAGGGTAATACAATAGGAAACAAATAAATAAACTTAGAGATTCATGGACACCTATAACCAGTTGACATTACACTTGGGAAGCTCGATTTGGATTGGATATTTCTCTCATACACTTGACATTCGTTGAAGCATGAGGATCATCATTTCTTTGCCACTTGTGGTTTCAGTTTTCAGTGGGATTCATTCCCAAATTTGTATCAATAAATTAGCTCCCATTTTGACACGGTTGGAAGCTCTATGCTTGATGTTACTATGGTTGGCTATAGAATGGGTTCTCCAGTTTTTGCAAGACAACATGTAAATGGGCCTCCCTAACACTGCGAATATCTAAAGATGATAACAAAGCATCAAATGACTGCATTGTCCAAACAGTAAAAATATATTATACTAAACTTCAAAAATAAACATATAATATTCCACACTTGTTCACATTTATACAGTTGTTAAATTGTTTGTTACCGAAAGATCCATTATGAATCCTGTGAATAAATGTAAGGAGGAAGAAAACCATGCCAAAGGAGAATTTCATAATAAAGTGGATACAATCATGATTCATTACTATAAAGAGGCAAGAAACATTGGATAATCGTAAATAATCAATGTGATCCTAATGTTATTAATCCTTAGATAAGAAGACTTTCTTGGTAGTTGTGGGAATTTGATGCTTTAAAAACTTAACAATGCATACTTTATATAAAAAACAAGAGTATGTAAACTTCTGAAGCATTTCAATGAATGTCAGCAAACAAATTGCAAGATTTAAAGTGAAAGGTCTTCCTGCATCTTCCCCCTCTCTGGAGTCTCGTTCCTCTGAGATACTCTGAACCTTCCACATGTTGGCCTTTGAGAGGGCTTCGTACAGGTATGAATGCACCCTCTCCCTTAAATATAGATCTTCATAAGACCAAATTCAGGCCCCTTGAGCAAAGAAGAAGTTCTTAAGACCGGCTTCAGGCCATTTGAGCAAAGAAGCTCTTATCTCTCATTCACAAGATATAATTAGACAAGTATATTCCTGAATCACAAGCTGCAAAGCTTAAAGCTCAAGAATTCATGTTGTAGCAAAACAGTATATAGGAACATGTGTAGTCATTGTGGATCTCAAGGCAATCATTTGGGACCCCCAACCTCATGGGTGGTCCCTGGGTTCTCTAAATAATAGGCCCAATAGGATAGGTAGCAAGGGTAAAGGATTTAAATGGATTTTTGAAATGGCATTGAGACATTTTGGTCTTTTCTAGGCATAACATTTGAATTTGATACTCTTAGTCATTGTTGCAACAATTGTCCCCCATCGCCAACTGATGCTCATAACATTTGAATCTGAATATGAAGAACAAAAGTAAATCTTAGCAGAAAGTAGTTTGTATTTGAACACAATATAATCCAAAAAATAAGTAATTTGAACATAAACACTTTGGAGAATATAAGGATGTGAACTCTGTGCAAAACCAAGGCAATACGAACATTGCTTTTGTCTCAATTAGTCCTTTCTAGACAACCTGCAATAGCACTAAGCACACCTTATAAAAATCTCTTATTCAAATGCCCAAGAACCACTTTGTAGGTGGTGGTTCCACTCTTTTTACTAAAGGCATGGATCAAAAGGGCTAATGGATGATTGTGTATGGCCTTAGCATGCTGAAATTTGATGCAAAAAACTATTCTTGGGGAGATAAGGGTGCTACTTTAAAAGAAAGCCATAAAGGTGATGTTATATTGGTTCAAGCAACAATGTATTTTCTTAGATGCAAGATTAATACAACAAAAATGAACATGAGTTGAATTAGTACTCACATTGCATTTTTAATTTTTAAATCCTAATGAGAATTTTTATATTAAGTCAAAATCTACATTTGGAGCGTAGCTGTTACATCAATATACATCAAGAGGTTGCAAAGACTAGCTGGCAAACTAAAACAATAGAGATTTTCCAAGCTGCCAATGACCCCAAAATGCCAGCCTATTACTTAGTCAAAACTAATTTACCTGGAAGCAAACACTTTCCAAATACTTCCAAAATTTTACAAGCTTTAACAAACATACTGCTTTGTAGACTGATGGGCAGGATCACCATGGGTTGTACCCATATGTAGTGTCCCAATTTTAGCCTCAAGCTAAAATGGACATTATAGTGGCATATTTTTATTTTTTTGTTAAATAAAAATGGGTAAGGAGACCCCTTAACCCCTTTTGATGGAGAATATAACTCCTTGTGTGAAAGGAGAAATAATAAAGCAGCTGAAATAAACACCCCATGGTGTGAACATGATGAGGATCACCTTGAGTTGGATATTTTGATCAAGTCAATAGCGTTGCTTTAGAGGGTTAGCTTGCTTGAGAAGATAACGCAATTTTTGGAGGGAAACAATTAAAAAGTGAATGAAAACCCTAATTGTGGGGCCTATGGTGAAAGGGAGTTAATTTTATTTATAATAACAAAGGAGAAACTCATTTGATTCATTCTTTGATTCAGATATTTCGTGGTGAGGTCAAGGACTTGCACATCTGAGCTGTTTAGCAGGATTTTAGTGCTCTTGAGCATTGGGGGTGTTATCAGTGGGGATTCACCACCTCTTCCTCATGTGAGGAGAGGATTTGAGCTACATTTTCTCATTCCGACAATTGGCCAAGCTCAATCCTTCAGTTGCAGCGTTTCTGCAGCAGGTTGGTGCTGTGTAGCTGGGGTAGTAGCAAAGGAACTCATAGAGTTCTTCCCTACTTGAATTTTTTGAGGAGGATGGATTTATTATTTGGAGGATATGTAGAGAGAGCTCTTGGACTTCATGTCAGATCTGTGGCATCAGGTCACTCATTCACCATCTCCCACTACACAGTCACTTGGAGAAACTGTGTTATTCTATGAGGGCAGTGTTGAGGGAGATTCTTGTGCACATCAGGAGGAGTGCTTTTGAGTGAAAGGGATCAGCCCCTTTCCCTTTGAGGGAATTATCAGAGGAGGGCATCAGAATATCATATCAGCGACAACCTCAAATTCATTTGGTTCTAGCTACAGTGACAATTCATTTGTCATTATTATATTTTACCCGGCATTTCTAGCAATCTCCCTGAGATTGTCTAGAAATCCCATATTGAGCCCATTTTCCTCTATTGGGATATTTTTCTTGTATATTTCAGCCACATTATCATTTTTATGTACTCAGCAGCTACATCTCTCAAAGAGACTGTGCAGTGTTTTCCCAGCATTCTGTGTAGCTGCAGCTACTCCAACATTACATGGTATATTCATTGGAGTTGGTTCTAGAGGGTTGAGAGGGTTATTCCCTCAATTATTTATTTTGTATTCATGCTGAAATCATAATAAAATTTTGGCTGCACTATTTCCCCTCTTATGATGTATTTCATATTTTCAGAGTTAATATTAATGTTCATGTATTGCTGTAGCTCACTCTTTGAGCATTGTTTTAGAGATCTAGTTTGGGGAGGTCTGTATAACCCAAATAGAATCATTTTTTTAAGCTCATTTTCTACAAGGGAGTTATATTAGAAGTTTTCTAGGGCATCCCAATGTTGGATAGCCTTATTTATGCAACAGCTTCCTTATACAGCGTCCTCATGGGCAGCTGTAGCAGAAATTCCCGAGGTGGAATATTGCATATCCATAGGCAAAGTCTGTGAAGAGACATCTAGCCTCAATATCTCTTCCTTCTTTGAAGGATACATCTCCTGTAAATTCCCCAACAGTCGATCTCTAAAAATGACTTGCAGTGTCTCACTGAAGAAGGAAAAATGGAACATCTAAGATGTACCTGATTGAGTAGCAAGTTCCTGAAAAAGGGACATTACAGTGGTATCAAGCATGATCTTGGCTCAAAATGTGCCCAATATCCATTGCTATCATAATACAAGCTTCTCTCCAAGGAGAGGAGATTTACAAAGGAGATAATGAAAGAGGAATAAAGGAAGAGGAGGTTTCCCTTATTCTTTTCCAGACCATTGAGGAGATTATTGAAGATCTTGATGAAAGGGAAATTTGGGGAAATTTTCTGAGAAGGGTTTGTGGATTAGACAAATCCTAGCTACTTCATGAAGGGTGTGGACATCCAGCCACACAGGTAGATCCACAGCACAGTCCTTTGTTCACTTTCTTTGCAAAGGGATGGAGGAAGAAAGAGGCCTTGCGAGGAGCAACACTGCAACTCAAGGTATGGCTCATGATTGTTGGTTTGAGGGTTTCATTTTTCATTGTCATGCAAATGAAAAAACATGTGATGCATTCACTAAGGGTTTGATGGAGAAAACTTGGTGAAACTCATTATGTCATAAACACAAACAATTTGCATGCACTGGAAAGAACCAACAGTGCTGTCACATTATGAGGAGATCCATCACCACATGGAGGTGAAAGGGGAGCCATTTCTTCTACTAGAGGAGCCCTTGTGTCTTTGCAAGGAGTTCCAAAATTTTTTTCATGTGGGTACCAAGGCACAATTCTAGAGCCATATGTAGCATTTGTTGGGGATTGTGAGATGGAGGAAAAAGAGCAGAAGGATCAGCATGGAGGGGTGATGAGAATTCTCCCTTGTCTATTTCAGAAGGTTTTTTCACAAAGGAAAGAGACTACACTGCACAGAGGAGAGAGGGACAAATCAGTCCACTCATACATACAGTCTATTACAGATCTTGATGTCTCAATTTTTGGAGGCTTTCCACTTGGGATGCCACTTGATTGGGAGATGATGAAAGGCATCATGTTTTTTTTCATTCGCCACTCTTGTATTTCAGAGGGGTCGAGACACTATATGGATCCAACACAGCGCAGAGGGTTTGGGGTACACTCAAGGAGGAGAAATGCAATCTCTCATTTTCAGTATCACCCCTCTTCATCAGCTTTACTGCGCTGCTAGAGGTTTCTGCATGGATGGAGGGTAGCATCTTCATGATGCGGGATGATTGCTCCATGGATTTAGTGAGAGAGAGATTACTTCCTTGGGGAAGGAATCTTTTATGATTTGGAGTAGATGGAGGCCACTCATGCTTACATTTCCTAGGATCAAAGATTCTTTGGAGGTGATAGTCTCTCATGGGGAGGCTTATTTTCAAAGACCATCATTTATTTTGAGCATGAGTAGCTACATGATGGCATGGCAGCAACAATGAGGATGACTTTGGCATGAGGGGATGTCAAGGTAGCAGGCAGCAACATGATGGAGCACCTTATTGTAGAATACCAACGCTGTCTATGTGGAGGATTGATCCATGTTGGAGGACTCAGCTTCTGGTTGAGAGGTCCCAGGATCTTGGTGCATGCATGATTCTTGGATGGCCTTGATGGAGATGGGAAATACTTAGTAGATGATATGATCATCTATCATCATGGAAGAATCTTCTTGGATAGAGTTTCTAGTCTCAAGGAGAAACTTTTGCATGCAGCACATAAAGGCTTCCTAGCTATGCACTTAGATGCATACTGTGATTGTCTAGAGGATTTCACTTGGAGGGCATTCATCATGGCACCTATCAGCATAGGGAGATGCATAGCCCACTTTATTATGGTGGAGAGAACCTCACAGCCACTTCCCTACTTATTGGAGGTAGAGGGAAATTTCTAGTTGAGCCATTTCCGCTCAAGAGCTCAAGTGCATGAGGGAGAAGGTACAATTTTATGTTTTGTATTATACTTATTTTCCTTGTTTGAGCAGCATGATGTATCAAGAGGGCTTGTACATTTTTTCATATTATATGAGGATGTACTTGCAGCAATTTATAGTAGAAAAATTGGCCAATCTTATGGTAGTTTGTGGAGGAGACCACATACTTCTTGGTGTGCACTACTGACACCTATTTGTACTTTCATGATTCCATCTCATGAGATGTTTGTGGTAGCAAACAAGTGGCTGGGAATCCACCTGTTAATTCATGTTTTGATGCAGACAAGAGGTGCATTGCGTTGGTCCCATAAGAGAAGTAGTGACCCACTCTCTAGTTGTCTTATGGCAGCTTTTTTTCATTGTATTATGCTATCTTGTATTTCAGATGCTTATTTTTCACAGGGAGCATCATGTGGAGAGTGACTTATATGTTTGGGACAACCAATTGGGAGCACTATTCTCCCCATTACACATGCTCTATTTTGCAGGAGATACCATGGGCAAACCATGATTGCCATACTATCACTTTTCTCTTCTTGTGGGGCAAACCACTTGGAGAATTTACAGAGGCATTTCATGGCTGGATATTTTGATGGGGTAGCTTGGGCCATACCATTTCAGCCCAAGGCTAGAGGCAGCCCATATTTTCTACAGAAGGAGAGAAGAGCTTATTGGGATGAAGCAACAAAACTCTCCATTCAACCCCATTACATTGCAGAATCGGGGGCAAGATTTCCATTTGATGATAGTTGGATGAGGAGATCACTAATGGGATTATATTTTCCCATGCATGTCATCACTCCTACCTTGAGGAGGCCATGGTTTAGAAGATATATTTCCACCTACACCTTATATATTTCAGGGTGTACACCATTCTGGTTTGCATACTTTGGAGGAGGCATTGGAGGACAGTTTTATTGCAGCATATCTTTAGCAACGGTGGAGATTGTTGATGAGGAGGCCATAAGAGAAGAAGGGGGAGATTTTTTTTTTTCTCTCTATGCAGTTGCTTGGGGACAAGAAACATGTGGGAGGGGAGGACTGTAATGTCCCAATTTTAGCCTCAAGCTAAAATGGACATTATAGTGCCATATTTTATTTTTTTGTTAAATAAAAATGGGTAAGGGGACCCCTTAACCCCTTTTGATGGAGAATAACACTCCTTGTATGAAAGGAGAAATAATAAAGTAGTTAAAATGAACACCCCATGGTGTGAACATGATGACAATCACCTTGAGTTGGCTATTTTGACCAAGTCAATAGCACTGCTTTAGAGGGTTAGCTTTCTTGAGAAGATAACACAGGTTTTGGAGGGAAAGCATTCAAAAGTGAATGAAATCCCTAATTGTGGGGCACATGGTGAAAGGGAGTTGATATTATTTATAAGAATGAAGGAGCAGCTCATTTGATTCATTCTTTGATTTAGATATTTCATGGTGAGGTCAAGGACTTGCACATCTGGGCTGTTTAATAGGATTGCAGTGCTCTTGAGCACTGGGGGTGTTCTCGGTGGGGATCCCCCACCTCTTCCTCATGGGAGGAGAGGATTTAAGCTGCATTTACTCATTCCAGCATTTGGCCAATCTCACTCCTTCAGTTGCAGCGCTTTCCTGTAGCAGGTTGGTGCTATGTAGCTGGCGGTAGCAGCAAAGGAACTCATAGAGTTCTTCCCTACTTTCATTTTCAGAGGAGGATGAATTTCTTCTTTGGAGGAGCTCTAGAGAGAGCTATTGTAATTCATTCAGATCTATGGCATCAAGCCACTCATTCGCCATCTCCCACTACACTGTCACTTGGAGAAATTGTGTTATTCTATGAGGACAGTGTTGAGGGAGATTCTTGTGCACATCAGGGGGAGTGCTTTTGAGTGAAAGGGATCAGCCCCTTTCCCTTTGAGGGAATTATCAAAGGAGGGCATCATCATATCAGATCAGCCACAACCTCACATTCATTTGGTTCCAGTTGCAGTGACAATTCATTTTTCACTATTGTATTTTACCTGGCATTTCTAGCAATCTCCCTGAGATTGTCTAGAAATCCCATATTGAGCCCATTTTCCTCTCTTGGGATATTTTTCTTGTATCTTTCAGCCACATTATCATTTTTATGTATTCAACAGCTGCATCTCTCAAAGATACTGTGCAATTATGGTTTCCCGACATTATGTGTAGCTGCAGCTACTCTAGCATTACATGGTATGTTCATTGGAGTTGGTTCTAGAGGGTTGAGAGGGTTATTCCCTCAATTTTTTCTTGTATATTCATGCTGAAATCATAATAAAATTTTGGCTGCACTATTTCCCCTCTTATGATGTATTTCAGATTTGCAGATTTAATGTTCATGTTCATGTATTGCTGTAGCTCACTCTTTGAGCATTGTTTTAGAGATCTAGCTTGGGGAGGTCTGTATAACCCAACTAGAATCATTTCTTTAAGCTAATTTTCTACAGGGGAGTTATATTAGAATTTTTATAGGGCATCCTAGCGTTGGATAGCTTTATTTATGCATCATCTTCCTTATACAACGTCCTCATGGGTAGCTGTAGCAGAAATTCCCCAGGTGGAATATTGCATATCCATAGGCAGAGTCTGTGAAGGGATAGTTGGCCTCAGGATCTCTCCCTTATTTGAAGGAGACATATATTTTAAATGCCCCAATATTCAATCTCTGAAATGGGCTTGCAATGTCTCACTAAAGAAGGAAAAATGGAACAGCTAAGATGTTCCCGATTGAGCAGCAAGTTTCTGAAAAAGGGACATTACACCATATCTTTAATAGGGTCATGTTCATTAAGTCCAAGGAAAAAAAAATGATTATGTTTTAATTGAAAAACTTGGATCTCCTCTCACATTTGGTGCATCTAGTCCAACAACTATTGATGAGAAATTCCTGAGCTTGACATGTGGGCAAATTGAAATCCATTACCTGAAAAATCCCTTTGAAACTCCAAACTTAGATGAAACACCGAAATCTACCAAGTCAAAACTAACATACATAGAATTAAACACTTTCAAAAATAATCTCAAAATTTTACAAGCTTTAACAAACATACTACTTTTTAAATTTGGCCCAATTTCAGCATGTAAATGGGCCTCCCTAACACCCCGAATATCTAAAGATGATAACAAAGCATCAAATGCCTGAATTGTCCAAACACAAAACATGAAGTATTATAAATAGCTCAACAGTAAAAATATATTATCCTAAACTTCAAAAAAAAAAAATATAATCTTCCACAATTGTTCACATTTATACAGTTATTAAATTGTTTGTTACCAAAAGATCCATCTGTGAATCCTGTGAATAAATGTAAGGAGCAATCATAATGAGAATTTTTATATTAAGTGAAAATCTGCATTTGGAGCACAAATATTTCATAAATATACATTAAGAGGTTGCAAAGACTGGCTGGTAGAGTAAAACAAAAGATATTTTCCAAGCTTCCAATGTCCCCAAAATGCTAGCCTATTACTCAGTCAAAACTAATTTACCTAGAAGCAAATACTTTCAAAAATACTCCTAAAATTTTACAAGCTTTAACAAACATACTTCTTTGTAGGCTGATGGGTAGGATGACCATGGAATATACCCATATCCTTAATAGGGGCCTATTCATTAAGTCCAGGGACAACAAACTTGATAAGACTGACATAGCTGATGGTGAGGAAGGACTATATTGACTTTGACCAAAAGAGAATTGCAATTCCTCCAATTGTTGATGCCGATTGGAGTGTTCATCCTTAGATTTTTGGATTAGACTTTGGTGGTAAATAAGAACCCCCATGGTTGTTGTGATACCAAAAACCAGCTGATTATGTTTTAATTGAAAAACTTGGATCTCCTCTCGCATTTGGTGCATCTAGTCTAGCAGCTATTGATGAGAAATTCCTGAGCTTAACATTTGGGTAAATTGAAATCCATTACCTAACAAATCCCTTTGAAACTTAAAAATTAGATGAAACACCGAAATCTACCAAGTCAAAACTAACATACATATAAGTAAACACTTTCCAAAATACTCTCAACATTTTACAAGCTTTAACAAACAAACTACTTTGTGGACTGATGGGTAGGATCACCATGGGATATACCCATCTCCTTAATAGGAGCCTGTGTGTGAAGGTAAGGGAAAACAAACCTATTAAAATTGACAGAGCTGTTGGATGAGGAAGGACCGTATTGAATTTGACCAAAGGAGAATTGCAATTCCTCCAGTTGTTGATGTAGAATAGAGAATTCATCCTCGGATATTTGGTTTAGAATTCTATGGGCAATAAGGATTAAGAAACTCCATGCTTTTTGTGATAATAAAGATTGAATGATAATTTTTTAATTGAAAAAACATGGATCTCCTCTTGCATTTGGTGCATCTAGTCCAGTAGTTGTTGCTAAGAAAAATGTGGGCAAGTCGAAATCCACTACCTGGAAAATTTCTTCGAAACTTCAAACCCATGATACATCAAAATCTACACACAATTGACTTGGACATCATTCTAACAGAACTGATCCTCTACAGAATTGATATTGAGAAAATAGATTGAAAAGGGATAGACAGAGAGTTGCCTCACCAGTAATATAGACTGATAGTCTAACGCTGATAAAGAAACAGAGCTATTCAGAATCTAAAGTAGCACCATTAACAGTGTTGGGAAGGTATACAATGAGACAAATTCAGAGCTTTTGCTTCATGACCACCAATGTACACTTCACCGTAACTAGATCTCTACTTCGAGCATTCAATGAATAGTAGAATATAAGGACAGGAGAATTACCCAATTGGGCTTGGCTTACCATATAAAAACTAAAACTTGCCTCCACTGCATATGAAACATTCCCCCAGAATTACTAGTAATTATCTTAGAAATAATTAAAATTGCCTCTGTAATTTTCAACTTACTAGCATAAATGTAATTATCTTGATTTCTAAGATATGCTTAATAGATCTTGATTAAAACCTCCACACCACAAAATTTGCTATATCGTGAAAATAGCAACATCCATCATCATGGGCAAGCAAAACCAATTCTCCTTCTGATACAAACCAGCCTACAGTAGATGTCTTGTGGTTGAGATGATTCAATCGATCAAAGGAAACCTCTTCAGTTTCTTGAAATTTTCCTGCAAGATAACATTTATCATTAAAAAAATATGATCAAACTTGAATTAATCTCATGAATCCTTCAGATTTATATTGCAATATCCATCTCAGATCGATAGATCCAGAATATTAAATATTCTTATAAAAATGAATCTGGTTTCTCAAAAATATTAAAGAAGCTCAAACCACATAACAGAATAAAAAACCAATAATTCGGATGCAATAAAATGGTACTTTGCCAATACTAAGGAAAAAATGGTTAACAATAACACAACTTCAAAAATGATTGAACTCTAATGCGGAGCTACAAGAAAATATCTTTATTCAAATCAAAATAAGGCAACAAAAATTAGAGAACCTTTGAGAAAAACATTAAAAAGTACATGCATCTCCAGTCAGAATTTTCAGTGCTCCTCAGGTTTTCACATTTGAAAATAGCAAATTTGGATACCTAAATTATCCAAACAAAAATATGCAATTAGGAAGATTCACATATTGATGGTCCTTTGTCTGAATCGAATGGGAAATTGTGCCAAGATGAGATTTTAGTAAGAGAAGGTTTAAAGGTGTGATTACACATTTGCAGCTGAAACCATTGGCATCTGATTGATCATGTTAAGCCAAATATTTTTATTTTTGTTGATGATCATGGGCTCTTTCCAAAAACTAACACACAATGCATCATCTGATGAAGGAATTTTATCTGCCCATGTGTGCCATTCACTTTGATTTCGATCATATTGGGGGGAAATTATACTAGCATCAATATTCTCAAGGGTTTGACTGCATCCTAAAACATTCTGATGAAACCTAAGAAAATCATGAATAGATCCCCCAATCCTTCATCTTGACTATTGGACTTAGTAGAATACCTAAAGAATGCAGTTTTGAAAACTGCAGATTGTTGAGACTGAAATTGCACTCGGAAGAAATTGCAATAGATCCCCCAATCCTACATCCTAACTATTGAACTTAGTAGAATCCATGAAGAATGAAGCTTCGAAAACCACAGATTGTTGAGACTGAAATTTCACCCAGAAGAAATTGCAATAGATCCCCCAATCCTACATCTTAACTATTGAACTTAGTAGAATCCTTGAAGAATGCAACTTTGAAAACTGCAAATTGTTGATACTAAACTGGCACCGGGAAGAAATTTCAGTAAGGCAGTTGCAAGAGCAAGACCCACAACAAAATCCCTAATCACTAAGCCAACAGGAGATAACCAAAACAAATGTTTTCGGCGGGTGAAATGTTATTTTAACTGGAGGTCTAAAATTTAAAAGAAAAATGAATACTCCCGCTCTCCATTTTTCCAAACATCATTTTTAATATTATGCCTTCAAATATCATTTTAATATCATACCCATTGTTTTTCTTATGGATGTTGAGCGCACTCAGTGATTCTTTGTAATGCCAACAATTGATTTAAAAGGAAGCTTCAAAAATAAATTCAATTTCATTCTAATAAATTTATTTTAAAAATATTGATGGGGAACCACACAATGAGTGGTTCAAAGGCGTGTACCTTAAAAATTTTATGTGATTTATCCAGAAGAGTTTTTAAAGAAATTAATTAATTAATTATTAAAATAAAATTGAGATAAAATAGTAATTTTAGGAGAGGACAAGAGATAGGACTTATGAGACAGGAACTAGTATCATAGAAGAAAGAATAAGTGACCAAATTACTCTATATGGAGATGGGAGATAGGGGCACCCTACTAGCTACCTACTAAATGTCTAAACCAAATGTGGTGTAAATGTCTGTAATGGTGGTTGATTATACGAGGAGAGGATTTTATGAGGAGGCACTGGATTTTAAGACGGTCACAATTTAGCATTTTTTATATGACCACCCTCACACGACCCAACCCAACCTGACCTGACCCGTCCGAATGTGTCTGGGCAGGCGCCCTTACACGAAACGACCCGACCCAAACACGTTTGATCGGACGCCCTCACACGACGCGTTTGGGTAGGCACGACCGAACGATTAAGGCACAAGGGAGAAAATGACAAATAGGTCAGAGGAATGTGTAAAAGGCACTCGTGCGGCCACAACTTAGAAAATTTGATACGGCCACCCTCAAATAAAACAACCTGACCCAAACACGTTTGGGCAGGTGCCCTCGCATTGAAATGACCCGACCCGAACGCGTTTGGGCGGGTGCCCTCAACCGAACAGACACGACCTGAACGAGCCATTTGGAAGGATGCCCTCAAACAAAATGATGCAGCACGCCCGATCGAGCGAAGGCACAAGGGAGAAAACGGAAAATGGGCCACACGAACGTGCACAAGGCACTCATGCGGTCACAACTTAGCAAATTTGATACCACTGCCCTTAAACGAAACGACCCAACCAAAATGTGTTTGGGCAGACGCCCTCACACGATGCGACACAACGTGCATGACCAAACGAAGGCACAAGGGAGCAAACTGCAAACAGACCACAAGAACATGCAAAAGGCACCCGTACGGTCACAACTTAGAAAATTTGATATAGTCACCCTCAAACGAAATGACCCAACGTGAACGCATTTGGGTGGGTGCCCTCACATGGCACATTTTGGCAAGCACGACCAAATGAAGGCACAAGGGAGAAAATGGCAAATGGCTCGCACGAATGTGCAAAAGGCACCAGTGCGGTCACAAATTAGCAAATCTGATACGGCCGCCCTCAAACGAAACAACCTGACCTAACCTAAACATGTTTGGGCGGGTGCCCTCACACAACACATTTGTGAAAGCATGACCAAACTATTAATGCACAAGGGAGAAAATGACAAACAGGCCGCACGAATGTGTATAAGGCACCCGTGCGGCCACAACTTAGAAAATTTGATACGGCTGCCCTCAAATGAAACGACCTGACCCACACACGTTTGGGTGGGTGCGCTCACACCGAAACGACCTGACCCGAACGCGTTTGGGCGGGGAACCTCAACCGAAATGACTCAACCCGAACGGGTCGTTTGGACGGATGACCTCAAATGAAACATTGCAGCACGCTCGATTGAATGAAGGCACAAGGGAGAAAATTGAAAATGGGCCACACGAACATGCACAAGGCACCTGTGTGGTCACAACTTAGCAAATTCGATACCATCGCCCTCAAACGAAACGACCTGACCCAAACGCGTTTGGGCGGGCGTCGTCACACGGCGCGACACGACGTGCACGAACGAACGAAGGCACAAGGGAGAAAACTTAAAATGGACCACACGAACATGCAAAAGGCACTCGTGTAGTCACAACTTAGCAAATTTGATACGGTCGCCCTCAAACGAAACGACTTGACCCGAACGCATTTGGGCGGGCACCCTGACATGGCGCGTTTAGGCAGGCATGACCGAACTAAGGCACAAGGGAGAAAACGAAAAACGGGATGCACGAATGTGCAAAAGGCGCCTGTGCGGTCACAAATTACCAAATTTGATATGGCCACCCTCAAACGAAACAACTTGACCTGACCTGAATGCATTTGGGCAGGCACCCTCACATGGCGCGCTCGACCGAACGAAGGCATAAGGGAGAAAATGGAAAACGAGCCACACAAACATGCACAAGGCGCCCGTGCGGTCACAACTTAGCAAATTTGATATGGCTGCCCTCAAACAAGATGACCCAACCTGAACGTGTTTGGGCAGGCGCCCTCACATGGTGCGACACGACATGCACGACCGAACGAAGGCATAAGGGAGCAAATGGAAAATGGGTCACACAAATGTGAAAAAGGCACCCATGCAATCACAAATTAGAAAATTTGATACGGTCGCCCTTAAACGAAATGACCTAACCCAACCCGAACGTGTTTGGGCAGGCACCCTCACACGGTGCGCCTGACCAAACGAAGGCATAAGGGATAAAATGACAAACAAGCCTCATGACCGTGCACAAGACACTCCTCTGGTCACAACTTGGTAAATTTGATACGGCCACCCTCAAATGAAATGACCCGACCCAAACACATTTGGGCGGGTGCCCTCACATGACGCGTTTGGGCAGGCACAACCAAACGAAGGCACAAGGGAGAAAATGACAAACGGGTTGCACGAATGTGAAAAAGGCATTCGTGCGGTCACGACTTAGCAAATTTGATACGGCCAACCTCAAACGAAACCACCCAACCCGAACACATTTAGGTGGGCACCCTCATACCGAAATGACTCGACTCGAACACGTTTGGGTGGGTACCCTCAACTGAAACGACTCGACCCGAACAAGCCATTTGGAAGGATGCCCTCAAACGAAACGATGCATCGTGCCCAACCGAATGAAGGCACAAGGGAGAAAACGAAAAATGGGTCGTACGAACGTGCACAAGGCACCTGTGCGGTCACAACTTAGAAAATTTGATACCATCCCTCCCAAACAAAACAACCTAACCCGAACATGTTTGGGCGAGTGCCCTCACACGACGCGACACGGCGTGAATGACCGAACGAAGGCACAAGGGAGAAAATTGAAAACGGGTTGCATGAACATGAAAAAGGCACTCGTACGGTCACAACTTAGAAAATTTGATACGGTTGCCCTAAAATGAAACGACCTGACCCGAACGCGTTTGGGCGGGCGCCCTCACACGGTGCGTTTGGGTGGGCACGACCGAATGAAGGTACAAGGGACAAAATGGAAAACGGGCCGCACGACTGTGCAAAAGGCACCCGTGCGGTCATAAATTAGCAAATTTGAAATGACCAACCTCAAACAAAACAACCTGACCTGACTTAAAAATGTTTGGGCAGGTGCCCTCACACGACGTGTTTGGGCAGGCACCACCGAACAATTAAGGCACAAGGGAGAAAATGACAGACGGGCCGCACATATGTGTAAAAGGCACCCGTGCGGCCACAACATAGAAAATTTGATACGACCA
The DNA here is from genome assembly GCA_034641835.2 of Pinus albicaulis. Lineage (NCBI taxonomy): Eukaryota > Viridiplantae > Streptophyta > Pinopsida > Pinales > Pinaceae > Pinus > Pinus albicaulis. The sequence continues at coordinate 1,506,814,371 of CM076570.1, read as the reverse complement.
CCCTCAAACGAAACGGCCTGACCTGAACACGTTTGGGCGAGTGCCCTCACACCGAAACAACCCAATCCAAATGCGTTTGGGTGGGCACTCTCAACCGAAACGACCCGACCTGATTGGGCCATTTGGATGGATGCCCTCAAACGAAACTGTTACACCATTTTTTGGTCATCTAAGCTACTATCATTAGATGGACCCAAGTACACCATGTAAGACAATTTTACCCTAAGTAAAATTGCCTTCACTATGTAAAATAACTTAATAAAACACATTTATTAGGTTGTTTATGGTCTAAACAGGAAACCCCAAAAGGAAATATTAAAAAAACCTATATTTGTTTGATTTTCCTGGTCATGTTTAACCCAAAACAAAGAAATTAATTAGATAAATCTTTACTTATCTTATTATTTTCTAGGAATAATTATTTAAATCTTATTTAAATAATATTCCTTGTTAAATATGACTAAATCACCCATAAATAATTAAATAAATCATTATTTATTTGATTATCTTTCAACCACTTCCTTAAAATGATAAATAAATCATTTATTTATTTATTATTCACAAATAAAGGGATTTGACCTAAGTCAAATACTTTTTCCTTCCAACAAATATAATAAAATATTCCATAAAAGGTGGATCTAGATTTGGTTAATGTTATTTTAATCATGCACCAAGATCTAGAATGACCCAATATTTTGTTATAAATAGGAGGGTTTTTCCTACTATTCTTCACCTTTTGTTGCCTATTAGATCACTCTGGATCTAAACTCTTGGTCTGACTTTGAGCCATTATCATTGTCATATTTTCCATTATTTGTTGTGTGAGCTCCCTTTGAGTTCTATCTTTGTCTGGGTTTTCTACACCAACAAGAGAGAGAAATGCTAGATCTGAAGTGCTGAGGAATTCCAAGAACCCATCCCATTAAGGAGAATTGGAAACATCTTCTTGTTTTCCTCCCAGGTGCCATTAATACAAAAATTCTTTCAAAAATTGTTCTTGTCTTGTCTATTGGATGTATGGAGCAAAACCTTACTTTTACTGCTTAATGTCTCTTTATGCATAGATTTGGTTTTTTGCAGCACTTATCTTGATCAACTAACTGCAGATCTGAAGATATTGGCAACCATATTTGATGTTAGGGCTATAAGTTATGCGTAGCTAAAGTGGTCTTTTTTCGTACACTTCAACAAAAGATTCATACTAACAATTGGCGACTCCACACGGGTTTTCAATTACGACCGCTGTCGTTTTTCATATTCCTGCATATCCAGCTACTTCAGACCCTAGGGTTTCTTTTCAGCTTTTTTTTTTTCCTATTTTCATGTTGTTTTTCACCTATAAAACCCTAAAACATTAAAATTTCTAACTTCCGTGTGTTTCTGGCCCTATTGCGCAAGTGACAGACATCAGCCGCAACTAAGACGACAACTTTTCCGCAAATCTGCCGCCAGGACAACCAGAGTTGGAGGTCACACTTTTCAGCCCAAAAACTGCGACCTGGACTCCAGGTCGCACTTTTCAGCCCCTTTTCTGCGACCTGAACAGGAAAACAGGTCAGAACCTGCGACCTGTGTTTTTTTCTGCAATTTTTCTGCAATTTTTCTGGGTTTTGCTGAAGCTTCTGTCAGGGTTTTCCAGCCTCTGTCTCCGCCCGTTTGGACCTGTTTCTGATCTTTTTTGCTCATATAAGTGGGAACCTAGCCCCCTAGGGCTTCAGTACCCTCCACTTTTGGTGGAAGAGTTTTAGCTATTTCAGGTGTCTGTTTTTTCAGAGTTTCATCCTTCCCTTTTTCAGATCTAATACCTCATTCTCAGATCCCTTTAAATCAGCTCTTCTTCATTTCAAACCACCTCTTGTAGTTTTTTTTGGACCTCCCTTTAGGACCTCCTCCCTGTCCTTTCTGCTTTTTGCTGATTTCCTCCTTTTTTCCAGCCACCTTGCCTCTGCCTCTTGGTTGTGATCTGCACCTCTTTTCAGTAGCTTTCTCCTTTAGATCTCTGTCCCTTTCGACCCTAGATCTATTGGCCTATTTTTAGTGTGTTTTGACCAGATTTTTTTTCCTCTTTTAGATTAGTTTTGAGAGACCCGCCTTTTTGGGTTGAATCGATGCACTAGTAGCTGTTGATTTTCTATTATTTCAGCATTATATACTGTTTTTGCAGCATTATTTTCAGTTATGCAACACAATTTTTCTCTTGATCTCAAAACGAAAAGGGTTTAAAAATTAAAATTAATGCACGCCACACACTCACCCTAAGCGAAGAAGAGCCTGGTTTACACCGCCAGGAAAAGACTTTAAAATCAATTGACACTGCACCTTTTTGCCCTTGTTTCGACATTGTAATCACTTGATTCTGCACCTCCCTGCCTTTGTCGGTCATTCTTCTTCCCCTCGTGCCGTGTTTGTGTTGTCATCATTGCGCCCCCAAGGCGCGCCTCCCGGAGACTTCTTGGCCTTCACCCTCAGTTTCCGGTCGGTTGACCTGCTCCGTCCCGCTATCGTCGAGCCAATCCTCCTCCGAGTCCGCATTCCGACTCCTCTTCTGATTCATTGGGTTCTCCTTTTACTTCTGGTTCTCCCCCTGTCACCTTCACTATGTCTGGTCCAGGGCCTAACGTTAGCGGTCATCCCGGCCCTAATGCCAGAACTACTACTAGCGGAACCGCCACAGGAACTACCTCGGCTGCACCCTTGCTCCCTTACATGGCAGGCCTCAGCCTCCCCGATTTAAATCAGTTGATCAATGACCCTATCCGCCACGATGTTGGTTGGCCTGCTATGCCAACCAAGCTCCCCTCCAACATCCCTAAGTTCGAAGGCCTTGCTGGAGAAGATCCAACCAACCATGTCCGATCTTTCCACATGTGGTGTTCCTCCAATTCCATTACCGATGACTCCATCCGTCTTCAGTTGTTCCAACGCATGCTCACAGGCCAAGCTTCTAAATGGTATTTTGATCAGCCCACCTCTTCCCATACCACCTTTGTGACCATTGCCCAAGCCTTTTTATCTTATTTCAACCCGCCTTTCCACTCATGTCCAGGAATGGCGGAGAAGAAGGAGCTTATGTCGAGCTTCCCCATTTGAAGATCGGGTTTATATGGACTGGTTCCTTCACACTCTCTTAGCTCCCATTGGCAAAGATGTCGCCTCCCATTTCCCTCAAACCGAAGAAGCCGCCCTCCAAATAGCCTTGAAATATGACCTGCTCTACGCTCAGTCTGGTTATGTTTATACCGTCCTTCCTGACCTCCCCAGGCCCAGTGGCGCTAATGCCCCGAGGGCATCTCATTCCACCGACGGTATCGTTGGAGCCCTTTCTCATCCGTATGCTCAACCTCCTATGGGCTATGGTCTCCCTCCGGGAGGGGCCAAGACCTCTAGCACTTTTCCCCCTCCAGGTAACATGTATCCAGGATATGGCATGCCTCATCGTTTTGCCCAACCTCTTGCTTACCTCAATTTTTCCCACACTAACCATTATCCTTATCCATAGCCTGGTGCGCGAGCTCCTCCAGCATATACGCTTCCACCTCCCCTGCCTCCTCCGCCCCCGTAACAGCACCTACAGCCCCCTCCAGGGCAAGTCTTTGCACAGCAGGGCGCGACTAATCCCCCTTCTCAAAGAAGGCAGAGAGGCAACCCAAATCAATCCGCCCCTAGTATGCATCGACCCAATCCTCAAGGTACTGACTCTAACACTGCTAACCAGCAACAGGGCGCTCAGCCCAAGCAGGACAGGCCTCTTCGCACCAATAAGCCTTGTTCATGTTGCAGTGTTTACGGTCATTACACCCACGATTGTCCCCTCTTACCACAGATGTGGCAAATGTGGGAGTCTCAAGCCACATTGCGAGGACAACATGCCTCCCCTCATGCTCCCCCTAATGTGGCCACTACCCAACTGGCTGTTTTTACCGATCCTTTCCCCCAACAAGGATTCATGGCTGCCCAACCACCTGACGGACAGGTCGCCACTCAACCTTCCCCTTCTGGTTCCTCTGATTACCAGATCCTCATGATGAACTCTGATCCATCCCCAACCGTCGACCTTCACCTTCAAACTCGGTCTTGCCAGTACCCCAAGCCTCCCGCTCAGTCTGCCCCCGAGTCCCCTTCTTCAAGTTCTACAGAGCCTATTTCGACACCCAATGGTCCCTTACATATCCCTCAACCCAAAGTTGAGGTTCATACCAAGATTCCTAAGGGTCCATTACGTCGCAATGCTGCTCCTGGTCGAGCTGCTCATGCGTATAGCATAGTAGATGATTTGGCGCAATCTCCTGCTGCCATTTCCACATTGGAACTCCTCCAGTCGTGCCCTTCCCAAAAGAAGGCTCTGCTATCTGCCGTGGGCACTGTAGATCCTGCTGATGACCAAATGATTGTTTTCGATGCCCATCAATCAGAACATCCTCCTCTTCCTGCTTCCGTCGCCTTCCAAATCCCAGTCAAAATCCGGAATGCCAACGTTTCTCGGTGTATAATTGATGAGGGGGCATCCACCTGTGTGATGTCCGCTTCGGTTTGGAAGCAACTCGGATCTCCTGACTTGGCCCCTTCCACGATCACCCTTCGAGCGTGGGACGGCCACGCCTCCCATCCCATTGGCCTTTTTCGTAATTGTCCTATCACCCTTGCCGGTAAGACTGTTTGCGTCGACGTCGAAGTCATCGACGCCCCTCTAGACTACAACATTCTATTGGGGTGAAGCTACACCTATGCCATGTCTGCTGTCCCATCCGCGGTTTTTCGCAAGATGTCTTTTCCTCACAATGGAAAGATAGTCACCATTGACCAGTTGACTTATCATGAGCCACCATCTTATACCTCCCCAGAGATGACCATCTCTTCTGTAGCCAATAATCAAACCATCAATTCCTTGACCAGTGTCTCTCCCGGTGTCTACAAAGACTCCTCCCTGCTTGGAACTTTCCCTGGTCTCCCTCCTCCTCCTATCTCTGATCCCAGCTTATCAAATGTTTGCATGATGCAATAGTCTCGAGCTGCCCTTAAGCGACCCGCTTCGGCTAGTCAGCAACCTCAGACTCAACCTCGCCCACTGCAACCCGATCCTAGCCATTCATCTCAGCCAGCCGGACCTCCTCCTTCTAGCCCTTCTCCTACAGCTGGTATCTCTGAACCCCTCTATCCTCCCGGGTCAGTTCCCCCAGGCCTCAACTAGCTCAGAGATGTACCTCCTGGTCATTATCCCGCCAGTCAGATAACTTTCCTGGCTCCCCCTCCGGGAGTCTATACGGTCCCTGCCATGGCCACCCTCTCTCTCCCTAACCTGACCTTGGGCATACCCGTCTAGTACCTTGACCCTCCAGCCGCTACCCCACCTGGTCATTCCCAACCCTATCTTACTTTGACACCGGTTCAACCGATCCCCCTCGCTTCTTCCGTTGCTACCATGCCCCCCGCACCTCCCCAGGGCCCTAACCCTATGGTGACAGCTCCAGGAAAGAAAGGCAAAGCTCGCAAGGGGGCATCCAAAGACAAGGCCACCCCGACTGACCCAGCTCTCCCTTCACCCACAAAGCCTTGCGCCTTGTGTGATGTCGTCAGTCACGCCACCCATACGTGTCCTGAGTTGCCCCGCATTCAACCCATGGTTAAAGTCACGTTCCCTGAGTCTACGGTCTCCGACCCTTCTCTTCCGTCCTCGTCCGTAACCAAGAACCTCAAAACTATTCGCACTAGCAAACCCTGTGCTTTGTGCGGCATCCATGGCCATTACTCCCACCATTGTTCTCACCTGACGCATTACCGCGCCTCTTTAGAAGTAGTCCGAGAGTATGAGGTTGAACAAAATCAATCCGCCTCTCCCATACTCGCGCAGTATGCTTCGGGTCAGCTTGAGGATCTCCCCGCTCCCATCGACATTCCCCCCCCTGATGTCCAGATGACGGAGTCTACTACGACCATTCTTTACCTATCATCCTCTGTGAGACCCTTGGATCACATTCCCCTTGAATCCTCCCCTGCTGTTTCACTTGACCCCCCTTCAGCGACCACCCTGGGCTCCCCATCTTTTAACCATTTGTTTCCCTGTTCTCCCGTCATTCCCCGTGACGATCCGTATGCGAGCCTTTATTCCCCTACGGATGATTTAGATAACTTTGCCGCGTCATGTGGTGTCCTTTCCACCCTTGACCCCCTCTTTTCCGCCCATACACGAGATAACTCCACCCGTATCTCTGTTGACCTCCAGAGCCCGAGTCCCCGCCATACCTCCTATAGCCCTCATCTACCACCCTCTAGTTCGTATATGAGTCATAGCCATCCTGCTCATCGCACTCCCTCCCGCAGTTGTCGCTCTATGTCTTCTGTACACTCACGCTGCCGTCATTGTCCCTCCTTCCCCCATTTGTTTTCTTCTAACACTATTCCACAGGACCTCCCATCCCCACCCTATATCGGTTACGCCGATGGTGCAAGTCCTTACTCCCGGTATCTAGCCTCAGTAGGTTGGGCCATTTTCACCCCCTTGCATGCCCTTGTGCTCTCAAACGGGGTCTGCATTGGTACTGCCACCAGCAATCGGGCCGAATATGATGCAGTGCGTGGTCTCTTAGCCGATGCCCTCTTTCATCGCACCCTCCATCTGCATGTTCGTTTAGATTCCCTACTTCTTGTCATGCAACTAAATGGTGTCTATCGTGTGCGTAATCCTGTGCTGTTTAGACGATATTTACGAGTGAAACTCTTGATACGTGAATTTGAAACCATAACTTTCAACCATGTACCTCGAGAACATAATCACTATGTAGATAGTATTGCAAACCATGTTCTAGATTGGCATTTATCACACGCATTTCATACAAGACAATAACATTCATAATCATTAAAAAAGATGCATATCCATAATATGTGTCACAAAACATGTGTTTAGAGTCCATCTACTCTGATACATTTGACATGCCCATAGCATGTTACAAAAAAAAACTCAAAACTGGGGGCACCACCTGCCCCTACATACACACTAGGGGGCACCACATGCCCCACACCTAGTCACTATTTGGTGGATCCCGAGCCAATGGCTCTGCTCCTGCAGCTCGTAGATCACGTATTCCTTGATCAGCCATCACCATGCGCCGCATGACACCTCGCCATTCCGAGGGTAGACCAATACATGGCTCTATGTACCGGTCGTCTAAGTCTTGCCACCCGCACTCTGAAACACCGGTCAGAAACTTCTCGCATCTATGACGGATGTCCTCCAGGAGGGCAGCTGCATCCTCACCCTGTGCCGCTCTCGATCCACTCGGGCCTGCAGCTCCTGATGCTGCCGGTCGTCCCATATATCCGGCTGGTTTTACCGGAGCTATATCTGCATACCAAAAGTACATGAATCAGTACCCTATCTACTATTCAATAACTTTAACATGCCCATAAAAGAATAGTAATTTTTCACTTACCATCGGGCCCCCATACTCGACCAGGCGGAAGTGGAAGGTCCGGATCTCCACAATAACTCATCCCACTATAGGGATAGTCGTCTATGTATAACGACATATGATCCCAATGGGCAAAGAACTCAGGACGAAATACCCGTCCGACCACCCCTCCTCCTCCTCTGCATAGTAGGCGCCCCCACCGGCGCATCTTGGGCTCTCTCGAACCCCCATCTAGGAGCTGTATACGAGCTCGTAGGGTCGAGATCTTCTCAAAAAATAAGGAACACAATAAAGTCCCATACGAGAAATCGTGGTTCACTTGCCGCTTGCACAGCGACAACTGTCGTTTTAACGACACCAACATCATTTGGGCCCACCCATAGTAGGTCCCACTCAACACACTCTCCACAATCATCATCTGCCCCCCGCTGATGTGATGGAACGCCTGGTTGCCCAGGATCCGCAGCACCACTGCGGCCACTGCACGGGTCTCTAGTCTCTCTAAGTCCATGATCGATATCTGAGTCCCTTTGACTTGGAGACCCGGTTGACAATGTCACTCCACAAAATCCATGATGTTCCACCCCCGCGGTAACACTGGCTGTGTATTTCCCACCATCCCAAGTGGCGGGAGACTAGTCAGGAAATACAGGTCTTGGACCGTCAATTCGATCTTGTGCCCCTGCACTATAAAGACCTCATGATCTGGATCCCAATAACTGACAATCCAGGCCAACAAGGGCTCCCCAACTCTCATCAAAGGGTTCTCCAAAAAATTTAGAACCCCAAACCTGGCCAATAGACGACGGACACCCTGATCTATTTGGATCTCTGTCCGTAATGTGCCCAGGTCTCTCTCTCTCCAGTTGACCCATATATTTTCCATAGCTGCACAAAAACATCATCTTTCTCAGTATATCGATAGGGAACACTGTAACCAATCACAAAAACCCAAATCTCAGCCCTAACATAGCACTGAAATCCCCTTCATCTTCCAGGTCACACTTTTCTGCCCAATCCTGGGCCAGGTAACAGTTTTTGGCTCAAAACCTGCATCCCAGGTCACAGTTTTTGGCCCAAAAAGTGCGACCCGGCCGTAGAGATGAAAGAGGGTCTGATGCTAAGATTCTGGGCCCTAATCTGAACTTTCAATCCATCAAAATGAAAGAGTAAGGTTCGGCCTCTTACCTGCAACTGACGGATCTCGATTCCAATGGTCGGTTTGTCCGCTACGCTCGCCGCAAGATTTAGGGCCTTCTCTCCTCTCTACAGTCACCACAGCAACACTAGAAAATGAGTGGATTTGGAGGGAAAATTGCCTTATTAAAAGAGAACCCTTGTTTCTTCTTTCTCCTGCTGCGACCATACCGTAGCTCTGTTTGACAAACTGTCTACACAGTTGGAAAGCTCTCACTGAGCCCTCAAATGGGTATCTGTTAGTTTTTCCTGATTTGATACTTCACCAGGACACATTTTGTCCAAGATGGATCACTTCACTTCCCCCCAAAATCGAATTTCCTCACTTACAACACTTGTACGTGGGGCACCACTTTGCCTCCATACTTGTCTTTGTTTGTGTCGATTTTCGTCATGAGATATCATTTTGTACTCATGCTTTTTGGGTCCCCCATGGGCTCTTTTCTGTGTGGCAGTACCATCGAGTCGCCCTTGTTTAGAGCATCCAAGTTGAGTCATCATTGCATTCATGGTGTCTATCCCGAGTCCCTTCATACCCCGCCATAGTCCTCCATCCTTCATTGCTTGATCCCTCTCTTGTGTCGCACATTATGGCTTTCAGTCCCACTGTCCCCTGTCCCTCATGATATTGTGTCAGTCACTACCATGTCATTCATGCCCTTTATGCTCTAACAAGGGAAGTCGTCCATTCGCTACTCAATCCCCTCCATTTCACCATCATCATTGGTATTAGTCTGTCAGTCACTTGACTATTTTCTCTCGCGCCTTAGTTGAGGATCTCTCATTGCGTCACCTATGGCGGACCTCCTTCTATCGACATCAGCTCATTCATTCCAGAAGGCCGGTCTAGAGGGCGGTGTACCTTGGTTCCATATTCCACCCTTGTTCGGTGCCTCAGATCAGGAAAAGGGCTTTCTCATTACCCTTTGACTTGATTGTTTCTCAGCTCCAGCTCCTTTCAGCATGATCGAGATCCATATACTTAATGGTTCAGTGATGCAGCAGCAGCTCTTGGTGATTCCCGGGTGTGTGTGAGATGTCTCAGCCCTCATGAGGGGGTGGCCCTGCAGGTAGCCCCCCACATGCCCGGATGACCTCTTCATTATAGCCTTTGATGCAGCTCCATATATTTTATGATGTCGGCCTTAGCCGCTTGCAGCGCCTCTTCGATTTGCATGTATCAGTCAGATTTTGCGAGCCCTTCCCCATTTTCAGGGGGCATTTGGGTTGTATTTGTATCTCATATACTCAGATATTATTGTATAAGTCCTGGCTGTTATCCCAGGCACAGCATGTATGTGGGATCCTTCATTGTATTTCTATCTGGCTCATGTTTATGCCGGTTGTACTTTATGGTTCGGTCCCTTGTTTACTGGACACACTATTCTTTTGTACTTTGTCTCAGCGGGCATAGGTATGCCTCCCCCGCCGCCTTTAGCACAGGTACCCTCTCATAAAAAGAGACTTGTTGCACCTGTAAGTCTCGTCTCCTCAGGGTCTAGTTCTTCAACACATTAGTCTACCTTACATCTCTCTCTCCGACTTCCCTTTTGATGTCTGGTGATTGAGTTCTTACAACGTACTTCGGTCATACGATTTGCTCCTAACACTCGCACGCTGGGGGGCAATCTGTTACACCATTTTTTTGTCATCTAACCTACTATCATTAGATGGACCCAAGTACACCATGTAAGACCAATTTTACCCTAAGTAAAATTGCCTTCACTATGTAAAATAACTTAATAAAACACGTTTATTAGGTTGTTTATGGTCTAAACAGGAAACCCCAAAAGGAAATATTAAACAAACCTATATTTGTTTGATTTTCCTAGTCATGTTTAACCCAAAACAAAGAAATTAATTAGATAAATCTTTATTTATCTTATTATTTTCTAGGAATAATTATTTAAACCTTATTTAAACAATATTCCTTGTTAAATATGACTAAATCACCCATAAATAATTAAATAAATCATTATTTATTTGATTATCTTTTAACCACCTCCTTAAAATGATAAATAAATCATTTATTTATTTACTATTCACAAATAAAGGGATTTGACCCAAGTCAAATACTTTTTCCCTCCAACAAATATAATAAAATATTCCATAAAAGGTGGATCTAGATTTGGTTAATATTATTTTAATCATGCACCAAGATCTAGAATGACCCAATATTTTATTATAAATAGGAGGGTTTTTCCCACCATTCACCACCTTTTGTTGCCTATTAGATCACTCTGGATCTAAAATCTTGGTCTGACTTTGAGCCATTATCATTGTCATATTTTCCATTATTTGCTGTGTGAGCTCCCTTTGAGTTCTATCTTTGTCTGGGTTTTCTACACCAACAGGAGAGAGAAATGCTAGATCTGAAGTGCTGAGGACTTCCAAGAACCCATCCCATCGAGGAGAATTGGAAACACCTTCTTGTTTTCCTCCCAGGTGCCCTTAATACAAAAATTCTTTCAAAAAATTGTTCTTGTCTTGTCTATTGGATGTATGGAGCAAAACCTTACTTTTACTGCTTAATGTCTCTTTATGCATAGATCTGGTTTTTTGCAGCACTTGTCTTGATCAACTAACTGCAGATCTGAAGATATTGGCAGCCATATTTGATGTTAGGGCCTTAAGTTATGCATAGCTAAAGTGGTCTTTTTTCGTACACTTCGACAAAATATTCATACTAAAAGAAACGATGTAGCGTGCCCGACCGAATGAAGGCACAAGGGAGAAAATGGAAAATGGGCTGCATAACGATGCACAAGGCACCTGTGCGGTCACAACTTAGCAAAACTGATACGAGCACCCTTGAACAAAATGACCCGACCTGAATGTGCCCGGTTGGGTGACCTCACACATCGCGACACGGCGCACCCGACCGAACGATTCCACAAGGGATAAAATGGCAAACAGGCCACCCAAACATGCACAAGGCACCTAAGCGGTCACAACTTAGCAAAATTGATACGGGCACCCTTGAAATGAAACTGTTCGACCAGAACATGCCCAGTCGAGCGACCTCACATGGTGTGACACCATGCGCCCGAACGAACGATGCCACAAGGGAGAAAATGGCAAACGGGCTGCTCGAACATGTACAAGGCACCCGGGCAGTCACAACTTAGCAAAACTGATACAAGCACCCTCGAAAAAAATGGCCCAACCTGACCTGACCCGAACCGAACGCGCCTAGTTGGGCGACCTCACATAATGCGACACGACGCGCCTGACCGGATGATGCCACAAGGGAGAAAATGGAAAACGGGCTAGTCGAATGTGCACAAGGGACCTGGGCGATCACAACTGACCAAAACTGATATGGGCACCCTCGAACGAAATGGCCTGACCCAAACGCGCCCGATCGGGCGACCTCACATGGTGCGTCAGTACGGCGTGCCCGACTGAACAGTTGAAACAACTAAAAGTTGTCCCAAACAAATAGTTGATAATGCAAAACCTTCTTATGTACCATTCAAGCAAGATTACATTCATGTGAGAGAAGGAAGAGGCCAAGCAACTGATAGGCATAGCCTGGAAGAATATACGGTATGGTTCCCTCTTTTTGATGAAATATTTGATTTACATTTTGTCTATCGAAGATTAGCCATTTTAACCTTGCCGAAAAGGCGGAATTAACCCAATCATAGGTCCCAATATGTCATGATATATATTAGCTCTAGATATATATCTTACCCTTTCACATTCCCTAAGGCACAAATCAAATATTTGGATGTATCTTGGATGACTTGTCACATTCCATGACTAGCTTCATGCACATTGAATAGTAATTCCCATCATTTAAGAATTTTTTGGAGGGTTTTCATGGCATATTTTTTAGGGGCTTAGGGGTTCAATGAATAAAATATTAGGGGTTAGAGGTTTAAAGTTTAGCGGTTAGGGGTTAGTACTAGAATAATGGAGTTAGAGAAGGTTAAGCGGTTAAGGATTGGGGGCTTAGGAGTTAGGGGATATAGGTACATTTATGGGTTAGGGGAGTAATGATTTAGTATTGGTTGAGGGATTATGGATTGGGGTTAGAGAGATCATAATGATTTAGTGGTTAAGGGTTTAGGGATTGGGGGTTAGGGGTTAAGCGATTTAGGTGCCAGGTCACAAGTATTTTTTGCTAGGAAGGCTTTCCAAAGAAGTTGGCTGGCATCACTATGACACTATTAGGGAATTAGAAGGGAAGAGAAAGGCAAAGACTCAGGTATCATATGAGAGAAGGAAGCAATTGGAAAAATTGAGATCAAAAGCAGTGCAGTTAACCGAAAAGCATCTTGCCCCAGAGATGGATAAGATAAAACTTGACAACATATTGGTCAATTTCCTTGACCCTTTATTGGTTATTTAGAAGGAGTATGAATACACCACCGTTAATATCGACGTAACTGACCCCTAGTAGATCAAGGGTTGAGAGGAAAATCAATCATCAATGAAAATTCAAAATTTTCAAGCTGAGAAAGATCAACCAAATTGGCGGCAGAGTTTGGGGAACCTTTGTAAGTGAATGGGGCCTATATGATATGGCTACGAGTTACCTGAGTATATAGTGAATTAGACATAAGTAAGAAAACAATTACTTCTTCAAAGCTAATTCGAATTTGGAGGGTGCCTTAGGGGATTGGGGGTTAGGGGTTAGGGGATTTAGGTGCATTTAGGGGTTATGGATCGAGTAATGAGTTATTAGTTAAGGGATTAGGGATTGGTGGCTTAGGGGGCTCGACTCGAATGCATTTGGGTGGGCGTACTCAACCAAAACGACCCAAGCAAAATGTGTTAAGGGGTTATAGGTTTATGGTTTAGGGGGTTAAATCGGTTAGGGTTGGGAATTAGGGTTTAATGGGTTAGGGGTTAAAGGGTTATAGGTTTATGGTTTAGGGGGTTAAATGGGTTAGGGGTTTATGGATTAGGAATTAAATGGGTTAATGGATTAGGGATTGGGGGCTTAGGGGTTAGGGGATTTAGGCACAGTTAGGGGTTAGGTGAATAATGATTTAGTGGTTAAGGGATTAGGGATTAGGGGCTTAGGGGTTAGGGGAAGAGAATGGTCATTCCAAATGCTCTGTCTTCAGCTAGGTCACAAGTATTGTCTACTAGGAAGGCTTTCTAAAGAAGTTGGCTGGCATCACTATGACACTATTAGGGAATTAGAAGGGAAGAGAAAGGCAAAGGCTCAGGTATCATATGAGAGAAGGAAGCAATTGGAAAAATTGAGATCAAAAGCAGTGGAGTTAGCCGAAAAGAAGCTTTCCCTAGAGATGGATAAGATAAAAATTGAGAACATATTGGTCAATTTCCTTGACCCTTTATTGTTTATTCAGAAGGAGTATGAATACACCACCATTAATATCAAGGTAATCAGCCCCTAGCAAATCAAGGGCTGAGAGGAAAATCAATCATCAATGAAAATTCAAAATTTTCAAGCTAAGCAAGATCAACCAAATTGGGAGCAGAGTTTGGGGAACCTTCCTAAGTGAATGGGGCCTATGTGATATGGCTACGAGTTATCTGAGCATATAGTGAATTAGACAGAAGTAAGAAAACAATTAATTCTTCAAATCTAATTCGAATTTGGAGGGCTAAGGGGATTGGGGGTTAGGGGTTAGGGGATTCAAGTGCATTTAGGGGTTAGGGGTGACATAATGAGTTACTAGTTAAGGGATTAGGGATTGGGGGCTTAGGGGGCCTGACTCAAACGCGTTTGGGTGGGCACACTCAGCCGAAACGACCCGACCCGAACATGTTAAGGGGTTATAGGTTTATGGTTTAGGGGGTCAAATGGGTTAGGGGTTGGGAATTAGGGTTTAATGGGTTAGGGGATAAGGGGTTATAGTTTTAAGGTTTAGGGGCTAAATGCGTTAGGGGTTTAGGGATTAGGGATTAAATGGGTTAAGGGATTATGGATTGGGGGCTTAGGGGTTAGGGGATTTAGGCACAGTTAGGGGTTAGGTGAATAATGATTTAGTGGTTAAGGGATTAGGGATTAGGGGCTTAGGGGTTAGGGGAAGAGAATGGTCATTCTAGATGCTCTGTCTTCAGCCAGGTCACAAGTATTTTTTGCTAGGAAGGCTTTCCAAAGAATTTGGCTGGCATCACTATGACACTATTACAGGTGCCCTCGAATGAAATGACTCGAACCGAATGCGCCCGGCCGGGCGACCTCGCATGGCGCGACACGATGCACCCGATCGAACAATGCAACAAGGTAGAAAATGGAAAAATGGTCGTCTGAACGTGCACAAGGCACGTAGGCGATCACAACTTAGCAAAACTGATATGGGCACCCTCGAATGAAATGGCCTGACCTGACCCAAATGCACCCAGTCAGGCGACGTCACACGGCGTGACACGGCACGCCTGACTGAACGATGCCACAAGGGAGCAAACGGGAAATAGGCTAGCCGGACATGCACAAGGCACCTGAGTGGTCACAACTTAGAAAAACTGATATGGGCGCCCTCGAACGAAATGGCCTGACCCGACCCAAACACACCCGGTCAGGCGACCTCACATGGCGTGCCTAACTGAATGATGCCACAAGGGAGCAAAGGGAAAACAAGGCACCTAAACGTGCACAAGGGACCCGAGCGGTAACAACTTAGAAAAACTGATACGGGCACCCTCGAACGAAACGGCCCAACATGGATGCACCCGGTCAGGTGACCTCACACAATGCGACAGTACGGCGCGCCTGACCGAACGATGCCAGAAGGGAGAAAACGACAAACGGGCCACCCGAACGTGCATGAGGCACCCGCCCGGTCACAACTTATAAAATCTGATACTGGTGCCCTCAAATAAAACTTCCCAACCTGAATGCGCCCGGTCGGGCGACCTCACACGGCGCACCCAAACGAATGATGCCATAAGGGGTAAAATGGAAAATAGGCTTCTTGAACATGCACAAGGCACCCAGGTGGTCACAACTTAGAAAAACTGATACAAGCGCCCTCGAACGAAACGGCCTGACCTGACTCAAATGCACCCGGTCAGGTGACCTCACATGGTACGACACGACGCGCCCGACTGAACGATGCCACAAGGGAGAAAATATAAAATGGGCCACTTGAATGTGCATAAGGGACTGGGGCAGTCACAACTTAGCAAAAATGATACGGGCACCCTCTAACGAAATGACGTGACCTGAACGCGCCTGATCGGGCGACCTGACACGATGCGACAGTGTGGCACGCCTAACCGAACGATGCCACAAGGGAGAAAATGGTAAACGGGCCATTCGAATGTGCACAAGGTGTTGGGGTTCCCATGTTTTGGCAAGGTTGGCAATACCAAAAGATGAGACAACATCAAACCACTTTCAGACCTCAGGATCTAGCCCTCCTAGGTCCGGAGAGGGATCTCTCTATGATATGTCAAAGGTATATGACTTTGAAGATCGGTGTTAAGATATTAGGCTAGTTATAGGGCTTGGGTTGTTTATTTTATTGTATGTTTGGTTGCTGAGAATTAGGAAAGAAGGGTTCAATATAAGACAAGGATGAGCAAAGAGGACTTTAGGCAAAGGAGAGATACTCCAGGAAACATTCAAGACCATTGGGCAATGGAGTCAGGAAAGGGTTTACTTGCTACTCAATATGCAGGCTTTCAATTGGGCTAGTCATCTCAAACATTGGATCTTAAAGATGATAGTGTGGTATGATAGGCAAGAAGGAAAATGAGAGCAAGGAAACATTAAAGATTTTAGAACACGAAGTTGAAAACCTGAGATCAGAGAGAGACTTTGAACTCTCAATGCTTCGGCCTCCAGCTTGAGAGAGCTTAGAAAGGTTCGGTTAATTGAAAAGGATCCTAGTGAGATAAAGATAGAGTTCTAGACCTCCTAGTGTTCCAAATTCATCCAATAAAATCTTAATAAGAACATCTGAAGCATTACCTCAATAATTCATACATCAGCTAGCAGGAAATAACATCCACTACACTGGTTAAATTAATTGAAATCAATCCTCAAATACACATAAAGCAGAAAAACATTAAAGGAAAGGAGAGCAGAAACATAGGGTACCTAGCAAGGGTAAATCCTATGCCAAATTTATGATGCAAGCCAGCAGAAATGTAATGAAATGAAATAAACATAGAGATAGAAAAACATCACCAGCTGCTTTAAATCAGGATCCAAAGAAATGTGCTTGTCATATTAAGAGCAACACCAATCAAATACAACATTGCCAACAGCTTGAAAGTTCAGTCTGAATACATCTTCCTCAGCCTATCTTACGACTTTACATAGATAACATGTCTCAAAGGAAAAAACTTGCAATTCTCTGAAAGTCGATCAACCACCTTTACAATAAGTTTCCTCCTAATTTTATAGCTGAAGAGAGTAGAGGAGGTAGGTGAAACACTAAATGAAGCATTAATCTCAGAAAAGAAAGAGGGTCGAAGCCCATTCTGTTTAACTCCTGTGCATTTATCTCTGCATTATTTGGGCGAATGAATGATCTTCTTCAGTCCTCCATTTACTCCAGTATGGCTCTGATGCACTCTGGCTGCAGTACTCTATGGTACTTTTGGTGAATAAACAAAAAGGAAAATGAATGACAGTGAAGTGTGCCATGCTGCATAACAAATGCTCTGATAGCTTAGGACTGTGGTCAAGGCTGAATGTTCTTCAGGAACATGGTAAATAGAGGAAACAATATGGGCGCTTTGTCCTTTCATAGGTAGGGATGTTCTGTTGATGTAGCTACCCTGATGGCATAGTTTTCTGTACGTTGGACCTTCTGAGAGATCCATGATGTCTTCAATCTGGTACTTTGCCTCCAAATCAATAGATTAGGCCTGAAATTTTCAATGATAGGCCTTGAACACTCAGTTTTCCCACTGATACTCTTTTTCGCTTCCATGTTTGCCTCTGACTGCGAAATCTGAGCTTTAAGGGCTCTGGAGAAGATTTTACAGAGTTTAAACTATGTTCCTTTAATGCGTGCTCTGTCACACGTCTTCTTAGACCCTTACTCACAATTTTAGTCCCTGAGAATGGTCCTTTCCCGTGTTTTCTGTAACTGTGACAGTGACTGTAAAGCATGGTGGCTTCTGCCACTTGTACCTGAAAAAATATGCAACCTCGTTATGAAATCTATGCATAGGGAGGATCGCTGCAGAGAGCGGGGGGAACGATAGTGCAGTGGTGGTATGAACGGTGGTTTTAAATGGAACAATGGTGAAATATGTAGTGATATGTTGTAAACATCAATTAATATAGTTTTGGTGGAAAAATGCTTGTGGGTCGTTCAATCATGATCTGGTGGTGGGATCGACGGCAGAGATTGATCAGCGGAATGGTTTATGAAAATGGGTGGGATGCATAGAAATGAACAAAAATAAAATGAAATGCGTGTGTGGTGGGACCCGAAGTGGGTAGAGGGTGATTAGTTTCGGACCGTCGATCTTAGATCCAACGGACGGTTGAGATCAAGTTGGAGGATCACAATCGGGGGGGGGGGGGGGGGGGTAGTAGGGGTGACACATTACAAAGGTTCTGATTACGATTGGGAGTGGGGACGCAATTGAGCGCTAGCCGTTGATCTTGGATCAAGATCAATGGTGGGGGTTTACTCGGTGGGGAGATAGGGAAGGAGGGGGATAAATCTGAACCATTGGATCTTAGAGGGATGGATGGCTCCGATCAAATCGGGGGAAGAAATGGGCAGAATCGACATTTCGATGGACGGTGGTGCATTTAGATCCTGACCGTTGGATGTGGACTAACAGATGGTCAAGATTTGATCGGGAAATCGCAATCGCAAAGGGAGGAAGGTGGCAGCGATTGGGAAATGCGATTGCGATTCGAGCGGAAAGCGAGGGCCGTCGGATCTGGAAGGGGATGGATGGATGTGATTTGATCGAGAGATCGTGATCGGGAGGAGCAAAAGGGTGTCACAAGAGGAGTTGCGATTGCGATCGGGGCAGGAATTCGATTAGCACCGGGCCGTCTGATAAAAACGATGGATCAATGGTGGAGATCATGGCGGAGGCCTGATGGACCAAAATCAATCACATCGGAGTTTTCCAATGTTACAAAGGGATTTGCCCGCCCGACAACTCCGATTGCGATTGGCGCCCAAGACTTAAGCGCTTGGTCTTGGCGCTAGGGGCACATGGGGAAGTGGTTTGTGAGGCTGGTGGAAAAGGGGCTAGGCCCTATTATAAGGTGAAAAGTGGGTTTTAAGATTGGGAAAGGGTAACGGTAAGGGAAAAAAGGATAATTTGGCCAAATAAAGGGTAAGGGTAGAATATAAAGGGGATTTTGGGGAGATTTAGGAGGACTAAGGGAGAAATTTTGGGATGGAAAGGGAAATTTGAAAAGAGGAAAAAAGGGGTGAAATGGGACATTCTGCAGGGATACAAGGGGCAAATAAAGGCCTTTTGGAGCACAATTTTTTGCAATCAGTGAGGCTTATTGACTCCAAAACAGCAGAGGGAAAGGATCAAAGAGTAGGGAACATGAAAGGCTTCAAGGATGATGTGTTTTCAAGAGAAATGCATTCCTTAAAGGCTCATAAAAAAAATTAGCCCCTTGCTTGCTTGTCAAGGAATTTATAGGGGCTAACACAAGGCACCTGGGCGGTCAGAACTTAGCAAAACTGATACGGGCGCCCTCGAACAAAACAGCCCGACCCGACCCAAACGCACCCAGTCAGGCAACCTCACACGATGCAACACGGTGCGCCCAATCGAACGATGCCTCAAGGGATAAAACTGCAAATGGGCTGCTCGAACATGCACGAGGCACCCGAGTATTCACAACCTAGCAAAACTAATATGGGCGCCCTTGAACGAAATGGCCCGACCCGACCCAAATGCGACCGGTCGAGCGATCTCATACGACGCGACACGACGCGCCCAACCAAATGATGCCACAAGGAAGAAAATGGAAAACGGGCCACCCGAATGTGCACAAGGGACCCGGGCAGTCATAACTTAGCAAAACTGATACGAGCGCCCTTGAACGAAACGACCCAACCTGAACACACCCGATCGGGCAACCTCACATGGTACGAAAGTATGGCGCACCCAACCGAACGATGCCACAAGGGAGAAAATGGTAAATGGGCCACCCGAACATGCACAAGGCACTTGGGTAGTCACAACTTAGCAAAACTAATATGGACACCCTCAAATGAAATGGCCTGATGCGACTCGAACGCGCCCGGTCAGGTGACCTCACACGGCGTGACACGACGCACTCGGCCGAATGATGCCAGAAGGGAGAAAACGGAAAATCGGCCACCCAAACATGCACAAGGGACCCAAGTAATCACAACTTAGAAAAAATGATATGGGCACCCTCGAACGAAATGACCCGACCCGAACGTGCCAGTCGGGCGACCTCACACGGCACAACAGTATGGTGCACCTGACTGAATTATGCCATAAGGGAGCAAATGAAAAATGGGCCACCTGAATGTGCAGAAGGAACCCGAGCAGTCACAACTTAGCAAAACTGATACAGGTGGCCTCGAATGAAACGACCCGACCTCAACGCACCCGGTCGGGCGACCTTACATGGCGTGACACTGTGCGCCCGATCGAACGATGCCTCAAGGGAGAAAATGGAAAATGGGCTGCCCCAACATGCACAAGGCACCTTGGCTATCACAACTTAGAAAAACTGATACGAGCGCCCTCGAACAAAACGGCCCGACCCAACCTGACCCGACCCGAACACACCCTGTCAGGCGACCTCACACGGAGCGACACGACGCGCCTGACCTGAC
This sequence comes from Pinus albicaulis, assembly GCA_034641835.2. Classification (NCBI taxonomy): domain Eukaryota; kingdom Viridiplantae; phylum Streptophyta; class Pinopsida; order Pinales; family Pinaceae; genus Pinus; species Pinus albicaulis. The sequence continues at coordinate 1,506,794,024 of CM076570.1, read as the reverse complement.
GAAGCCACAAGGGAGCAAATGGAAAATGGACCACCTGAACATGCACAAGGGACCCAGGTGGTCACAACTTAGCAAAACTAATATGGGCACCAGCCTTGCACAAAACGGCCCGACCCAAATGCAACCGTTCGAGCGACCTCACACGGTGTGACAGCACGGGCCGCCCGACCAAAAAATGCCACAAGGGAGAAAATAGAAAATGGGCCATCCGAACGTGCACAAGGCACCTGGGTGGTCACAACTTTACAAAACTAATACAGGCACCCTTGAACCAAACAACCCGACCAGACTCGAACGTGCCTGGTCGGGCAACCTCACACGGTGCAACATGGCGCACCGAACCGAACGATGCCACAAGGGAGAAAATGGAAAGTGGGCCACTCGAATGTGCACAAGGGACCCAAGCAGTCATAACTTAGCAAAACTGATACGAGCACCATCGAACGAAACGGCCCGACCCAAACACGCTCGGTCGGGCGACCTCACACAGTGCGACAGTACGGTGCACCTGACTGAACGATGCCACAAGGGAGAAAATGAAAAATGGGCCACTCGAACATGCACAAGGCACCCAGGTGGTCACAATTTAGTAAAACTGATACGGGTGCCCTCGAATAAAACGAACCGACCTAAATGCGCCCGATCGGGCGACCTCATACGACACGACATGGTGCGCCCGAATAAATGATGCCACAAGGGAGAAAATGGAAAATGGGCCACCCAAATGTGCACAAGGCACCCGGGTGGTCACAACTTAGAAAAATTGATACAAGCGCCCTCGAACAAAATGGCCTGACCCGACTTGAACGCGCACTGTCGGGCGACCTCGCACGGCATGCCCGACCGAACGATACCATAAGGGAGAAAATGGCAAATGGGCCACCCGAATGTGCACAAGGCACCCAGGCGATCACAACTTAGCAAAATTGATACGGGTGCCCTTGAGAAAAATGACCCGACCCAAATGCACTCAGTTGGGCGACTTGATAGTATGGTGTGACACAACGTGCCCGACCGAATGATGCCACAAGGGATAAAATGGAAAATGGGCTACCCGAAACTGCACAATGCACCCGGGTGGTCACAACTTAGTAAAAATGATACGGGTGCCCTCGAACGAAATAGCCTGACCTGAACGCGCCCGGTCGGGCGAGCTCACACGATGCAACACAGCACGCCCAACCGAACGATGCCACAAGGGAGGAAATGGAAAACGGGCCACCTGAACGTGCACAAGGGACCCAGGTAGTCACAACTTAGCAAAATTGATACAGGCGCCCTTGAACGAAATGGCCCGACCTGAATGCACTCAGTCGGGCGACCTCAGTACATGGCGTGATACGGCATGCCTAACTGAATGATGCCACAAGGGAGCAAATGGAAAACGGGCCGCCCGAATGTGGACAAGGCACCCGGGCAGTCACAACTTAGAAAAACTGATATGGGAGCCCTCGAACAAAACGCCCTGACCCCCTCACACTGCACGACATGACACACCTGACCGAACGAATCTGCCACAAGGGAGCAAACAATAAACAAGTTTCCCGAATGTGCACAAGGCACCTAGGCGGTCACAACTTAGCAAAACTGATACAGGCACCCTCGAACAAAACGGCCCAACCCGAACGTGCCCGGTCAGGCGACCTCAGACGACGCACCCGACTAAATGATGCCACAAGGGAACAAATGGCAAATGGGCCACCCAAATGTCCACACGACACTCGGGCGGTCACAACTTAGCAAAACTGATACGGGCACCCTCGAACGAAACGACCTGACCCGAACGCACCCGGTCAGGTGACCTCACATGGCGCGACATGATGCGCCCGACCGAATGATGCCACAAGGGAGCAAAGAACAAATGCGATGCCCAAACGTGCACAAGGCACCCTGGCGGTCACTACATAGCAAAAATGATATGGTCGCCCTTGAACGAAACAACCCAAACCGAACGAGCCCGTTCGACAGACCTCACACGGTGCGACACCGTGCGCCTGACCGAACAATTCCACAAGGGAGAAAATGGAAGACAAGTTGCCTGAACATGCACAAGGCACCTGTGTGGTCAAAACTTAGCAAAACTGATACGTGCGCCCTTGAAAGAAATGGCTCAACCCGAATGCGCCCGATTGGGCGACCTCACACAGTGCGACACGACGTGCCTGACCGAACGAATATGCCACAAGGGATAAAATGACAAACGGGCCTATGGTGTATGACTACGCGTGAAGCCACCCAATGGTGTATGACTGCGAATTTTTTTTGGTTAGTAGGCCTAGCTGATTCACAACCTCTGCTGAAATAAGGTTCTTTTAGCTCTTGTTTTCGACAATGAACTATAGCGGAGAACCCTTCACCCACATCTATGAGTGGAAGAGGCGATCCCCCTCCTCTAGATCTTCAGGTTCATCCTTATGGATCTTGGTGGTGGTAATAGTGGCACTAGTCTCTGCATAAATTGTATGCTTCCCTTTGTCATTCCCCTTATCGGGTTTTGACTTAGAATCAGAGCATGCATCTTGTTAGCACTCATTTTTTCACCCTCGAAAGTTGTCTTTCATGATCATTTTTTGGCTATTATTCCTTATGCCTTCACTATATTCACCATTTTCCGTCGTTATCATATACCTCAATTTTTCTAAAAATCCCTAAATTACCCCAGTCTGGCCATTTGCATGCTAAAATATATGAAATCCTATTTTTCCTAAACTACCTTAATGATTGTCCTATCTCTTTCCCTCTTTTTCCATTTTTGTAAAAAATCTCAAAATGCCCTAATCCTATCGTATTCTAGCTTATTTTATTGGGCAAATAAAAAAGTGTATATCAATTTTATATTTAATATAAAATTGTTCGTATTCTAGTTTATTTTATTGGACAAATAAAAAAGTGTATATCAATTTTATATTTAATATAAAATTGTTTATATTTTCCTTAATAATTGTCCTATCTGTTTCCCTCTTTTTCCATTTTTATAAAAAATCTCAAAATGCCCTAATCCTATCGTATTCTAGCTTATTTTATCGGGAAAATAGAAAAGTGTATATCAATTTTATATTTAATATAAAATTGTTGGTATTCTAGCTTATTTTTTTGGGAAAATAAAAATAAATAAAATTGTTTATATTTTTAATAAAATTGTGGGCTTTTTACTCCATCGAGCTCCTGGCTCAGCCCAAGCAACTACACTAATCACCAAATATAAAATTGTTTGTATTCTAGCTTATTTTATTGGGAAAATAAAAAAGTGTATATCAATTTTATTTTTAATATAAAATTGTTTATATTTTTAATAAAATTGTGGGCTTTTTATTCCATCGAGCCCCTGGCTTAGCCCAAGCAACTACACTAATCACCATAGGACCAAGGCCGAGAACCACAATTTAAACCACATACAGTTCCAAGTCATGAGGGGAGGGGCCCAACACATGCGCTGAGTCCCAATTGAATGTATGAGTGTGCATAGCCTTTGGCTCATAGTCAAAACATGTAAAACCTCAACACGTGGCTTATATGCTCGGTGAATGTGGGATTATCCCAACGATCAAAAGAATATAAAAATGGAAAATAGCAGGCACTGGTCACCACAAGTATGATATCTCTGTGTCCTCAGCACTTTTAACACCGAGGCCAACTAGGCCCTTCTTGACGATGTGTCCAGTGCCCTTCTTGAAGACCTGTCGAGCTAGCCAATGATATTAACAACAAATAAATATCGAAGGTTTGAACGTTGTTTTCAGAGCTCGGTTCTTTTTTTTTATCGATCAAGACAACAAGTGGCTTGGGAATTTTCGGTTGGATGGAATTCATCCCGATCCCCGAGGTGTCCCTCAAATAGAGACGATTTTTGATATTTGCAGCACAAGAATTTCGGAGACGAAGAGTGACGATGTGATCGATGGAGACTAATAGAGAAGATAAATCCAAATATTAATTCAATATTTGGATCAATATTTGGATGCAAACTCAGGTTCATTTGAAAATGTTTCTATAAAATTTTAACTTCTGAACTTCAACCTCCATGTCCAAGAAATATTGAGGCAAAGAGATGACCAATTTCACCTCTTGAACAACCTTTTTGAAAATTCTAGGCAAAACATTAGCTGCAGCGCCAGTCCCAATATCTGAGCAGCAAGCCATTGCATTCAAAAGAGTGAGAAAGCGCAAGGTCTTCCAAATGAGAGGCGTTCAATATTTCTCTTCCCACTGCAAAAGCACTCGCAAGATTAAAATCACTCTACTCTCAAATTGGACCAAATGCATCCAAATATTGAAAGTGCATCAATAGAAAACTCATGTTCATTTGAAAGTGTTTCTTATAGATTTTATAAGCATCTGGAATGGTTTAAAATAGCAAAAAGCAATACAGTTATAAAAGCAACGCTGACAGATTTTATAGCAACACTTTCAAATGAAAGTGCATCAATAGCAAACTCAGCTATTGAAAGTGCATCAATAGCAAACTAAGGTTCATTTGAAAGTGTTTCTTACAGATTTTATAAGCATCTAGAATGGTTTAAAATAGAAAAAAGCAATACAACTATAAAATCAACGTCGACAGATTTTATAGCAACACTTCAAATGAAAGTGCATCAATAGCAAACTCAGCTATTGAAAGTGCATCAATAGAAAATTGAGGTTCATTTGAAAGTGTTTCTTACAGATTTTATAAGCATCTACAATGGTTTAAAATAGAAAAAATAAATACAGCTATAAAAGCAACGCCGACAATTTTAAACAGGCAAGCACATACAGATTTTTTATTACCTGAACAATACAGCGACGATGGGCCAATATTCCACGAAAGTATATTTTCTGCAAACCTTCACAAGAGCAACACTTTGCCACAAACTGTCGCAATAGAGACGCCTTCCTCTAAACGTCACAATAGCGACACCTTGTCTCTGTAACGTCGCAAGAGCGACACTTTTCGCAAACCGTCGCAATAACGATGCCTTCCTTGAAACATCGCAATTGTGACACCTTGTCTAAGTGTCATAATAACGACATATTTCAGCCATTCATTGCAATTACAATGCTTTGATACAAAATTTTCAAGACTGAAACTTACCTCTAGGTGTCGCAATACCGACACTTGTCTCCAAATGTTGTTATAGCGACACTTTGTGGCAGGATTTGAAAAATTGATAAAATTTGGGGAAATTTCTGACATTTCGTCAAAAGTGTCGAAACTAAAATTTTGGAATTTCTGCCAAATGTACTAGTGTACCCACAAAATTTTAGGTCAATTGGAGCATTTTTCCCCCTCAAA